>CM033641.1:60992585-61464322 GCA_019512145.1 Engystomops pustulosus | reverse complement strand
TCCCAGAAACATGTCAGTCAGTCCACAGTCCCACATAAACACTTGTCAGTCCACAGTTCAGTGTAAATTCTGTAACTACCACAGTCAGTTAACTCACAGTCTGGTGTAAAATCTGCAGTCCTCAGTCTAGCATAAACATTTCACTCAGTCCACAGTCTGACATAAACATTTAACTCAGTCCACAGTCTAGCATAAACATTTCACTCAGTCCACAGTCTACTCCCCGTGACGTCTTCTGAAGACTTGAGGCTGACTCGTTTTAACCCTACCATTACAATGTGCTACCAGCACATTGTAATGAGTAAGGAGGAAAATTCCCATATACTGCCATACTGTAGTATGGAGGTATATAGAAGGATCAATCAGACCGAGTAACCGAGGGAGTCTGAAAAATAGTAAAAATAAAAAAAGTTTTAAAAAAACCCTAAAAACTGATATAAATATTAATAAACAGCAAAAATCATAAACACATTAGGTATCGCCATGTCTGAAAATGGCCAATGCTCCCTTAATGGAATGTCAGCAGAGGCCCCCTTAATGAAATGAAAACAATAAACTCTGTACTCACCTCATCCAGCGATCCCACAGGTTCCTCTTCTTTCTTGCAGCAGTGTAGGCAAATGCACATCTACCCATGCGCTCTTGCCACAAATTGACACGCTTACAATTGATTCTCCTCACCTGACGGAACTTGCAGACTGTCGGCTGGCGGACTGCGGGCCCAGGTCGTTATGCCACTGTAGTACTGACCTGTATTGATGTGAATAAAGGTTTTTAGTTCCAGCAATCTCTGTCTGTGCCAGTGTTGCTCCACTTATTCTACCTTCTACCTTCTCAAAAAACTTCCCCAAAATGGATTCAGCTAGGATTTAAAGGGTGTTTCCATTAAAGACTGAAGCCCTCAATGTTATGCCACTACAGACTGAGGTCTGCCATCTGGTCCCTTTAAGTGCCTTATGCCCTTCCTTTTATATGTATTTGCAACATCCCCCATCGGGGCCTAGCCCTTTCTCGGGGCCTGGAGGCAGCCGGAATGACTGGCGGTTGCTTGGTATGGGGACCGGAGGGCTGTCCCACAGCCTGGCAGGTCTCCAGCGGGTGGTGTGTGCAAGAAATTAGATGAGGGAGAGGCTGTGGGACTGGTTCTCCCTGGGGCAACCCTTAGAGTCTGTAGTATGTGTCCCTGGATGGTGGATGAGGGAGCCCTTGCTGGTGATACAGCCGTTGCAGGGACCAGACGGGGGCAATGTTGTGCATAAAAGTAACTTACAGTTCTTTATTCGAACCAACAGCAGCAACAGCAGCGATTCTGTACAAAGGCAGTACTGGAGTGATCTTGGAGAGGGAACTTCAGGAGTGGGGTCACCAGCCTGGATGCAGGTGCAGGCTGGGATGTAGCTGTGTCCAATGCTTGAAGCTGCAGCTTTAATCCTGGTTGTTCTATGTGAGCTCATTTGATGTGTGAGGCACACGCTGTCTTTGTCACTCAGCGTTTAGTTGATATGCTGAGGCCTAGGAGGCCTGTAGCAAAAGCTTGTGCTCTGAGGTGATGCTCCTCTGTCATGAGCTGGGCCTCAAGAGCTCCTCATGTGGTGAGAGCTGGGCCTAAGAGAGCTTGCTCTCTGAAGTTTCTGGAACTCTCTCTACTGCATAGAGCCATTCTGCACCCTGAACGCCCACATTTTGTCACAGCTGCCACCCACTTCAGGCCTGCACACATACACCAAGATACACACGTTTCCAGGTGCCGTACAGATCACCTCTATGTGTATGTATTAGTGTATTGTACTGTATATTGGAAAACTCCCCTTTTATTTGAGGTCAAGGTCTTAGTATACCCATTCTGAACCAAGGCATAGGTGTATGTCCTTTAAAGAGGCTACGTCACTGGGTGCCACCATGCCTCAGGCCGGTGACCAAAAATGTGACAGTCCTGTCTCTGTCTTATGTCCCCAGGTCCAGTGTTATTGTTCTCAGGCATATAGCCGTTCTAATGACTGCTTAAAGATGGCTTTCAGTAAATATAAAATAAAGTGTGTTTGGCCCCTTTAATTGGTGGTTGCTCTTCCCTCTCTCATCTTCATGTATGATAGGGGCATGTGCTGGGGGCGTGGCTAGTAACGTGGGTGGTACAAGTGGTGAGCACATGCTTAAATACTCTGAACAGCAGTGACTCACCCTCTTCTTCATCGGTTTTTCCTTCCTCCCTTTTTATAGCTTTTTTTTGTTTCCTTTTTTCACAGTGGGTGGTTTTTAAGGGTTAACGCTGCCCTACATGTCCTTAGAGAAGGCAGCTATACAGGGGTTCATCTGGTCTTATATAAAGTGGGATGGTTAAAAGTGTGTGTATATATTCAAATAATAATTAAATTATGTATGGTTTCAATCAAGCTGTGACTGGCCCCTAGTCAACCCACAATTCAAAATGGTTAAGCGGTGGTTTTCTATTTATCTTTGGATTATGCGGTATTAAAGGGGACAATCCTGATCCAGGTTAATAGGTGTTTATTATTTGAGCAGTCTACACAGTCCTTAAAAGGGTGTTCCCATTAAAGAAAGTTCTCAAATTTTAATCCGCTAGTGATGTTTACTCAATAAAGGTAATTTTGAACCCATTACTTTGCAATTAGTCAGCTTTATAAATGTTTTTAGTTCTATCACTCTTAAGACAGGTCAATGTAAGACAGTGTGGACAGGGACTCTCTAAGCAGATGCTTTATAATCCCTCTGTGCTATATAATGCTGTGTGCTGAATATTGTCATGGTGCACCCCTGTGATCCCCATCTCTGTGGGACCGGCCCTTCCCGCTCCCTCGGACCTCACTTACCTCTCCACATTCCTGCTCCCGTCCCTGCTGGTCAGCGTGCACACAGATTTAAAGGGCTAGCGTACTGCTAATTGGTGCTTTTCAGGAAATGGATAAAGCCCGGATTCCTTGCTGGATCTTCATGCTATTGCTGATGAGAAATCTGTTCCCTTGCCTCATGCTTGTGTTTTGATTTTCTGTTGTGACCCTGAACCTTTTCTTGACTTAGCTCCTCCGCTGCCAGCCCTGACCTCCTGCACCGTCCCTGACTTTGATCCATTGCTGCCTGCCTTAACCAACTGCCTTTCCCGACTATGAGATTGCCTGCTGATTCTGTACCTCGACCTTGGCTGCCACCATGGACAAGTCATGCCTGTGGAGCGACCTGGTGGTACCAAGTCGCAACAAGACCATCCTGCTTTCCGTCAGGCTCTGGTGAAGACCGGGTGCCACTTAGATTCCGGTCCCAGATGTCAAATTGTGTCATTGTCCGCGGTGGTCCAGGGGGTTCACTGCCCCAGAAGCCTGATAACAATGTGCTTAGATTATCAGGGTCCATGTTTATATACAATTTCATTTACCTTCTGAACATTCTACTAGCATCTGACACATAGAAAAAGAGAGATGAGACAGATCAGAGATGAGAAATGATGAGATCCATTAGATGGATATAAAACACAATGACACTCTCAACTCTGCTCCCTCACCTAAACAATAAAATACGCAGTCAACTCTGCTATAAAGACCTTATCCTTCTGTAGCTAGAGTAAGTATCTATACAATGCTGCTTGCTGGCAGGAAATGCCTGTGTCTGAGCTGGTCTTGTTATGCAGGGCCGGGATGAGGAGTAGGCGGGGGTAGGTGATTGCCTAGGGTGCTACTCTCGCCTCCCATCTTGGGGCACAATCTGCTGCCGCTGATGTCAGGTGCCGCCTAGGTCCTAGAGCGAAAGGACGCCGGCGCGCGGGACAGACCAAGCGGTTCCAGGGAACGCAGGTAGGTGAGTATAAGTTTATTATTATTTTTTGGGTCATGGCTATATACTACAGGGGGGCTGGCTTGCTGTATACAACGGGGGGGGCTATATATTACGTGGGGGGCTTGCTGGATGTATACAACAGGGGAGGCAGGCTATTCACTACAGGGGGGCTGGCTGTATACAACAGGGGCAGGCTATATACTAAAGGCAGAGGCAGACTGGCTGCATACTACGGGGGGCTATATAATACTGGGGCAGACTGGCTATATACTGGGGGGCAGGCTGGCTATTTACTACTGGGGGGGCTGGCTGGCTATATATACTGGGGGACTGGCTGGTTATATAGTATGTGGCTGGCTGGATATATAATAGTTGGCTATATACTGAAGGCATGGGCTACCTATATACAACGGAAGTTTGCTGGAGCTACCAGATTAATGAGGGGGAAATTATACGGTAGTATACATTATAGTGTATTGATGGGTAGCAGTGTATTATCTTTATATGCAGGGGGCACTTAGCTGTTATCTAGGGGACATTATATTGACTGGTATTTTTTTAGGGACGGAGTGTGGAGACTTCTCCAGAGACCACAATCACCTGTGTGGCAAATTCTGCACCAGATTAATGAAGACCTGCACAACTTTTGATGAATCATTTAATGTGTAGCACATTCTTCTTGAATCTGGCACCCCCTGCACTGCACCTACTTTTTTTGGTGCACCTTTAACATAGGGAGTATGCACCAGAACACCCCTTTCAGTGCAGCAGAGTGCAGCCATAACACAAATGTGTCGCGGACACTTCTTAAACACATGTCCAAACAGTTTGCATGGAAAAGAATGTGCAAAGTCAGACAGAAAACTGCCGCAGGGGCTTTAATAAATCTGGACCAGTGCAAAGTGCACTATAAGCAGTTATGCAATTTGCCTGAGTAGTGTGCAGGGTGCGCCCTTCAGGATTTCTGGTGCACGTCCCTGCACTGCCGCAACAACTTTTTTGGTACACCTTTAACATAGAGCTTGCAACACAATTCTGTCGGACTTGGCATAATAAATGTGTCAAGCAGTTCGGCTGTGCACCAGAACGCCCATTTAAGTGCAGAAATTGGTGTCGCATGAGGAATAGTGCAGTGGCGCCACAAAACATGCAACACAAACGTGGCACAGGCACTTCTTAAATAACTGTGCAAGCAGTTTGCACTGAAAAGAACGTGCAAAGTCTGACAGAACCAAGCATTTTGAACCAATCAGCATGTACTTGATATAATACCACTGCACTAATGACTACACTAGCAGCATGGGAACTAAGCAGTATTTTTAGGTCAACCAAGACTTTATCTTAATGCTCCCTGAGGCACTTTCACTTGAAACTCTTTACTTATTTCAAAGACTGCCTGCTGTTGTGGTGACATCACAAATTTGTGTGGGGTAGTCCATGCTTAGAGATAGGAATATCCCCAAAATGCAGAAACCTTTAATCAAACATGAGCTTTGATCCTTACACAAGGATATTGAGAGCACAAGGATTTGTCAAGTTATTGTATATTATTTCCACTTACGGTAATATATATCATACACATAGGCTGAATCTGCAGTTATGTCAAAATCTTAGGCATAACTAAACAATGATGAGACCCCTAGGAACATTTCCATTATACATTAGCTGGACTGGGTAACAATATTAGCCACATATTCTTTTTCAATGTTAGTCGTTGTTTACATGTGCACTGGAGGTTTTATAGAAAAACAGGGATTTTTCCCTTTTAAATCTTTGGCAAAGTCAATTGGACCACACTATAAGTCATATTTAGCATATGATACATATGATATAAACAGAAGCCATAACCTATATGTGAACCAAGGGGGCAGATAAGTAAATGGAGAAAGAACAGCTCTTTATATCTGTCCATCACATATTGTTAAAATGCTAAATTTGCTGCAATAAAAACTAAATAAGGCTATGATGAGTGCAGTGCTTGTCTTCTCCGTGTAATGTACAAAGTGTTAAGCCAGTTGGACTAATTCCACCATGGACCCATAACCTGGTAACCCAATTTCATGATACTCAAGAGTAAGTGGCCACAGTGCACTTAAAAGTGACTCTCAGACTTGAGAACGCTTTTATGCTAAAATGATTTTTAGTTGCATACAGGGAGAGAAGATTTCTGTGTGGCCATATAGTGACAGGTTTTTTTGTTAGTTGTATATTATTATGTTACTTATTGTATTGAAAAGTCAGCAGATAATTTACAAAGAGGAATGTGTATTTAATATATGCTAAGTGTATGGAAACATGGATTCTATAAAGAACACTGCACTGCTGTACATCTGCACACTGCATGCCATGTTTTTGTCTCAGAGTGTTGTTTAAAGGCAAAAATATGGTGCCTCAAAAAATATGGAGCCCACAGATTAAAGACACAATGAACTGACAGGGAACATAGGTCACATAACCTGATGCTTCCACCATTTTGAGATCCTAGAATAGTGATGGCGAAACCTTTTAAAGACAGAGTGCCCAAACTACAACCAAAACCCACTAATATATTACAAAGTGTCAGCATGGTTATTGAATTACGGTAGTAATTTATTGTTCTCTGTTCTGTCATAGCTTTCAATCGTATCAGCATCCTGAGGACACCAATACAGTAGAAAGAACGCAGACAAATTCAGGGTACCCTGAACAGGAAGAATTGTCAGGCCTGGAGCTACAATGATCATCCAGATTTGTCTGCACCTTCCCACTCCTCCTGTAGTCCCAGGCAGCACTGTTGCTTTGAAATAGCATTTAGCATGGCAAGTCCTGGGCTGTTTGGGACTCCATGAAGATTTGTTCCTCTCTGATACGAGTCCTCTCTGGTGATTGTCTGGGTGCCCACAGAGAGGGCTCTGAGTGCCACCACATATATAGTGTGTGAGATCTTAGGTACACTTGATGCCATGTACATAACAGTTTTATCAGTTTAAGGCCCTATGATTAAAAAAGATTCACAGAAAAACCCATGTTTACAAGTCAGATTGATGCCAAAGAAAGCAGGGCCAGAATTATGTGCCTCTGTGACTAATTTCTACATCCTCATGATGTTACTTAAATCTACAGGGAAATTAAAACCATGTCAGCAAAATCCTAGCTTCTGGGTAAAGATAAGATGAGTGGTGGATACATGGACCAGATACCAGATGTACACAGTTTTTTTTTTAATCTGGGAAGAAAAAAAATCTTGGTAAAATTTTTTGTGTGTGTTTAACCCATAATTCTCTTTACACTTCTGTTTACAAAGCTGTGTAACGTGTATTTTGCAGAACCTGTGTCTAGGTTCTAACCCTATTGTATCTTTACTCCAGGGTGTCTCTGGACTTCTCCAGTCCAGAGAGTTTGCAAATACACCCTGAAGTAAAGATAGCATTCAAGTGGAGATAAGTGGAGCATTCACTCATACTAAGTTCATGCTGTGCTTTAAATTGTATGCACAGTCTATCTTCATTGACTTAAGGGTTTGTTTGTGCAAGGGGCACTTGACTTGTATTCCTTGAATCTCCTCCATTGAGTTTAGTGCATCTTTAAAATACCAAGTGTGTTATGCAAATGAAGAATTTTCCTGTAAAACTTGTTTTTGCAACTCTGCAAGTATGTGTAATGCCAAGGTACAGTAAGACAATGAATTGAGGTCATAGATGATACTTCAGGGGTGGGTCTGTGATACTGGTGAAAAATGTGTTTTCGTCTATCAGTCCTACCTCTGATTTTAATGTCTATCCATGTGGGAATGAACTCCAAAGCACTATTGCTGTCAGCTGCGTCTATTGTTTCCACTGGAAAAATTTCCAGAGGAAAAAAATTATGTTGAGCAGGGGTGAGGGGCAGCATGTCAATTTTTGCCACAGACTATGGACCTGCACTAAAACTACATTGAATTGGACTAAATCTGTAGACCTACAGTAAGTTCACACTGTTAAACCTGAGCAGATATCTTTGGAGGGATTTTATCAAGAGATGTGAAGTAGACTATGTTTATTCTTACACTAAAGCGTCAGCACCTGAGTACACACTGTACACTCAAGTGGCAACGATTTGTGATATGCAACAGAAATAACACCTTCCCGTGTCAAACTCCAGGTTGCCTCACATGGTTACAAAGAAGGTATCAGTGGGAGAAATAGTGAAAAGGTTTAAAGCAACAGCCATGTGCATACAGGAATGCATCAAATACTACATTTCATGTAACTGGTGCCATAATGGAAGTGAGATTAATATTTTATAAGGGGCACCTAATGTACTACAACTACTCCAGCCTCCAAACAAACAAAATAGAATGGATCCACACTTTTGACTTATTTCTAGTCATAAAATATAACTGCAAGGACATTTTCACACAGACGTTCAGGGAGGGATATCCGTTCGCACTATTTGTGGCTGGATAACCGCCCCCATAGACACATGAGGCGCCTGGCTGTGCGTGCTCACCCCTTCGCTTCTCCACCCAATGAATGGAACGCCTGGGTCCGGGCCCGGGAATACCATGCATTCGTGTGAAAGTAGCCTAAGGACGGGTCCACAAAGTCACTAATTGCTAAACTGTACAATCTGCAGTAAGCAGCGTAACGTACCCTGGTTCACAGAGAAGACATCCTTCATCTTATAGCTGAGGCGCTACTTTGAATAACAGTATGTTCTCCGCAACTGATACTATAGAATTCAGAAAAGAACAGTCTTACAAGGGGCACAAAGGACAAAGGACCATGCATAGGCCCCTGGCGGTTGTTATTGCACATAGCTAAGGATGGCCATTCATTGAACTATATATGAGGTATTTGTTGCCATTTGTTGCCATAAAAACAGTCGGCAAAAAATATATTTTTATGTCAGCACAATCAGGACCAATAGTTTTTTTTTCAAACATTTCATTTAAGCTTTTTTTACAATTTGTATAATCCCTCCAACCTATGTGATCAATTGCTTGCTTGTACATAGAGACAAGGCAAACAGGGCTGATAAATAAGACAGTCGCATATAGCACATTAATAAATGGTTTATTATGTATATCTCTTATGTCAAAAGTCTGCTTTGCATAAAAAGATTTGTGTTCATACATGATAAGAAATGGACTGGATCCATTGTTAGTTTCCTGGGGACTTATCACATTATACTTCCATCTGATTACTATTTATAGTAACTGTATGTAACTTTTACATAAAGTAGGAAAGTTGTGGTGTTCTAATGCTAGCAGTGCTAAAATACTCTGCCTACTAAGCTGAACAGTTATGTTATATAAAAATGAGCTTTTAGAATAAAATATAGTATATAATAATGAACAAGGTTTCCAGTGATCAGTATTAATAAATTCCCCATAAAATACCAATCATCATGGATCATCTTTTCTTCTAACACTTGTATTTTGCCATACCACTGTTATTCCTCTCACCAGTAGCACCTGCAGGTGAAAGATTAAAAGTCCTCCACATATCACCTAAAATGATGTGCCACCTTAATTACAGCCATTATTCTGATATGCAAATGAGTATACAAGAATCAAATTCTGAATAGAAGAGTCATGTTCTTCCAGGTTGTTATTGAATCAAGCCTCCTTCTTTTGTATTGACAGCTATGTGTCTCTTCAAATCTCAGCCTGAGCAGACAGGGAGTCTCTTCCTTTGCACTTCCTGTCTTTACCAGAATGCTGTCCCTCCCAACACATGGTTAATTCAGCAGTAAGCACTGTGTGTGAAACTTCAGAACATCTGACCATTTCACCCACCCCATGGTGGGGGGAGCCAAGTGGTTATAGGTGGAGGCAAGTAACGGTGGGAAGAACTAACATAGACAAAGACTCTGGCGGGATTTATCACCACGTTGTCTGGATTCTTGCACTACTTTTGTAAACCATTTTGTTGCAATTAAGTGATACATGCCCCCCATTGTCTTACATTGTCACTATTATTGTGTTTTTGTGTCACTTTTTAGGCGCAGAATCAAAGTACCAAAGTAAGCTGCCTCCAGGATTTAATGTAGTGCGCCGTAATTCTCTTCATATCACAGATTTTTTTTTTAACTTGTGTGACTTTTAGGTTCTGAAGTTGTCCCATTCTTGCATCGCAAAACAGAGCATACTAGACTCAGACTTACTTTCGCAGATACTATTTGGGACTAAAAAAATCGCATAAATGGAAACAAAATGTTGCAAAAGTGAGACTAAACAGGCAACTCATCACATGTATCACAAAGGGAAGAAACGTAAGATACATTGCAATGATTAAGTAGGCCAACTTCAGGAAACTTGAAAAAGTGGCATCTGAAAAACTATGATAAGTCTTAAAAAGTATTACAAGAATGCAGACAATGTAGTGATAAATCCCCCAAATGTAAGTGTGGATAGCATTATAGATCAATTTTAGTCTGTCATGTAATAGTGCTCGAAAGAAAATTAAACATAATCTAAAAACAATTAAAATATTTAAAATGTACTTAATATTAATATAATATTTAAATAAATCTTTATCTTAAAGCTATTTTTATTTACATTCAACCTTCTTTAGTCTTCTATACCTATACAAATATACAATGATGGGGGGGGGTATTTATCATACGCTGGCGCTCATGCGCAGGGTTTTATTTCTACGTCAAGTCCTACCTATGTGTGAAAAGTCAATACAATACAAAAAAGTTCATGTAAAAATATATATTTTATAGATTTTTCGTGTATTAAAAAAAAATCAATGCATGTTCAAAAAGACAGCAAGAGACAGAAACATAAAGATTGAAGAAATAGGTCGCTGTGCACTCGTACTTGTGATCCATTCATATTTATTTAAAGCTAAAATTCATTCATGTAACAATTCATTAATCTGCAATAGGTACAAAATCAATATAAATATTAATACAATTATAATGAAATGCATACATAGTGAAGTCACAAAAATGCGTCTCAATACGTCTCAAACTGCAGAATACTAATAAATCAGTTTAGTCCCGGGCATATCCTAGAGTGCTGGTAAAGTGCACCAGTACTGGAATAAAGAGCACCTAAGTAAGCGCAAAAAGACAACTGCTGGGATTGAGACCCGTAAGACCAATACATGTGTTCCTGAAGATAGGTTTTCACCATTATGGTAGGGATCCAGATCGGAGTCCAACCTCTCTGAACTGGCTGTTAATTGAACAACTAGTTCAAGAGATATTATTCAATCTCATCCATGACCATGCCTCCATTTTTACTTTTTCTATGGTAATACATTGGTAGTTTATGATTATGTTTATGAAACCTCATTCTTCATTCTTTAGATCCTGATAGATGCTGAAGAAGACAAAGTTTCTTTAGGGAAACACTGGAGCTTCCTGGAGAGGCATAAAATATCTGTTAGCAAAAAATCTTCTGCACCTTGTTATATGTAAATCCATTTGGACTTTAGTCTCTACACAGCTTTGGGAACTTTGGTGGTTGACCCTCCATATATGTCTAATAGTCAATAGTGAGCATTGAAGGATATTACGGTATGAGATGTTGGATTGGTAATGGACCCTATTATCCATATCCAGCTCTTTTCTACATAAGCCATTAAAGTGGTATTCTCATCTGTGCATTCACATTCAGTTTCATTAATCTGCCATACATAAACTTTTCTTCAATTAGATGTTATAAAAAAAATGTTCCTGGGTGAAGATAATTTCTCATAAATGTAATCATATGGTCCCTTAGAAACAAAACTGTGTCCTTGGATACGACCACCTCTGCTGGAGGGATTGCACAAAGAAACAAAAGGTTTTTGTATATGAAATGTCCGGGATTTACTGCTAGTCCCACAGCCGTCCTGTAGTAATGAATCCTGAATCAGCAGGTCACACAGGGCCTGGTAGTGCATGTCTGGCCACCCCTGCCAGAGTGCGGGTTGGTCGGAACCGAGGAAGCTATCTCGTTTCTAAGGGACAACATGTCTACATTTATGAGAAATTATCTTCACACAGGAACATGTTTTTAATAACATCCAATTGAAGAAATGTTTATATATGGCAGATTAATGAAACTGAATGTAAATTACCAGATTAGAATACCCCTTTAATTTCCATCAGCCCCATACAACTTACTTCAATGGAGAAACTCCTTGTAAATCCTTGTCTTTGGTTGGTGTTTTCAATTCATTTAACAGTAAACCATCTGAATCTTATAGGTCTCATCTTCTGTTGTAAATATTATGGTGTCATCCATCCCTCAGTGATGTTTCTCTAAGGACGCCATAAGACCTGAGGGACCCATCTTATGGCACTTTGCAGACAGATGCCTCTGACAACCTTTCCCAGCCTAAACATCAGAATACACATGAAATTAAATGAAAAGATAATAGTTTAGAGGAGAAACATTTTCCACTCTCAACACAACAGGAAGTTCTCTATTATCAAATATTTGTAAACCTCAAATTTAGCCTATGATTGTTCTCATGGCTGACATACCTACTGAAGACATTCTTCCTCCCAGATCTTCATTGGCTCTAATATATTAACTCCTCCTCACTGTCAGAGTCATCCATCAATGATTGACCGAGTAGTCCCTGACCACCTAAAGAGGGAATCACATATTATATGGGTGCCTTATTCTAAATCAGTCTACATTCTTTAATGTTCTTTCCTTGGTGTGACTATATATAGGAGGCACCATTTTTACTTGACTTTAATAGGCCTTTGTGGTAACTTATAGTGAGTGATTCTCGATGATAATACACATGTGCTATCTATTTTGAAAACCTCACCATACAGGCAGTTCTTTCCATATGGTATGTGGTAGCTTTATATGAAGTTGGCATCTGTGGTTTGCGGGTGGGTGTTGAGGCAAGGGTCTCACATATTCCCATAGGGACTTTTGTCTTATAAGAGGACTGCACTACTGCTCGGAGAGTTGTTTTTGTATTGTTGCTCAGGGGCTGTTGGTGGCAGCTCTGGTGGCACTGCATATTTCTGGGCATGTTTAGTTGTTATTGAATAGTTACCTGTGGTGTCCACAATCACTTCCACCAGATCTCGCACGGTCCTAGTTCGACTATTATTTTTGTAGCTGGAATTAAGAAATAAAGTGTTTAGATAAAGCCATATGGTCCCCCCAAGGTTGTATGGGGAAGTAAGAATCCACCACCACCATACACATTTAGCACAGGAAGATCATGTCCCTTTATAATGACCTCCAGAAGTCACAACACCAGGTGTAGCCCAGATATTTAAAAAAACTGTCCCCATTACACTTTATTATCATTACTTTACATTACTGGTTTATTGCTTATATTATGTAGAAGATGGCGTAACGTACCTCTTGTAGATGTAGAGGCCAAGTGCTGCCAGCAGGATGGCACAAGATGGCACAAGCGCCGCATATCTCAGGACTAGAACTAAACAGGACGGGGAATTAGATGTCATGTTTCCTATAGGCTATTCAGATGTATTATCTAACATTATGGATAGTAATGGTTGCCATGGTGATAGAACATTCTATTATGGAATGTTGGGAGTTGGAGACCACTTACAATGTTACCCAACCAGATACACACCGAATATATGATAAGGAATACTCACTCCTGTCCTCAGGGGAAGCCACCTGCGGGGTGGAGATGGTGGCGGTCACTGTCAGAAATAGAAATTAAACAATAGTGAGGCTTTACATTATGCAAATACAGACATTGTTAGCCAACAAGGAGGTGACAGAAGCCCCCGCACTGGCAGATCACCTATCCTATACGCTCAAGCCTATCCCCATCCCGCTACAGATCTCCTACCAAATACAGGAAGAGATAAGCAACGCCTGTATAGTTCCACTGATGCTTCTTATAGATGTCCATTACCTTCTGGTCTTCCGGTGACCCTCCCCTGCACAGCGGATAAAGCAAAAGTCAGTAATATCCAAAACACAATTTTCACATCCATACTCTTCTCCTTCTTCAAAACCCTCAGCTGTTTCCAGCACAGTTCACCCCTTACATAGAATAGACAGGGTACTGTGATGTCATCACTATTGTGATGTCACTGGAGAAGGCTGGTGATGTAATCTGGGCGGGGCCTCATTACCAGCAGACTGTGTGCAGTGACATTTGAATTTGCACAATAGCATTATGAGGTTCTGCAGCAGCTGAAGTGTGTGAAATGCTTCTGTGTGAGAACTGAAAAGGAATGAACATGGTGTCATTTGTTTGTCCGGTTTGTTCCTATTCCATTAGTCCATGGAGGTATTACACATGACAGATTGGCTGTACCTGTCCATTATGAAGCTGTGGGGTAACTGTACTGATATAACAGAGGTACATAATATAAGCCAGCAGCTCATCAACGTCACCAACCCAATACAGCTTTCTAACTCCATTGTTTTGGGAAGGATTTGTATATAATTCCTAAGGATGTCTACAGGAATGTTGTGTCCATCCAGTAAAACACTTGTGTTTGTATGGTGCAGATGAGGGTTTGGCTGGGGGCCAGATACTATGGTCAAGTTGGAGATGGAAGCAAGACAGAGGTTAGCTGGAGGCTAGGTTATATTCACATGTGGTAGATTTGTTGGAATCCCATGCAATGTATGAATAGGATTCTTTCTGCACCATATATCTTTTTTTTTTACTGAAAAATTTTTTTATTTATTTTCATTTAGTGCATTATACAATACATACAAACAGCTTTGCCATTTTAACAGTATAGGGTTGCAATATCATTTACACTCATGTAAGTTCCATATATCTGAATTTTTGCAAACTCCATAACATGAAATGGTCTGTCGCAAAAATTGCTTTGTACATATGTACAAAGCATATGTTTGTAATCTTACTATTGTATTTCATACACCTTAGGCCAGGTACACACGACAGTGAACTGTGTATACTGTAGTCTGTTTTTTGAAAAAGCTGCACTAAATGCAATACTTTAGAATGGATAAATGCCCATGGCCGTTATTTGAAGAGACTGCACAATTAATTCTTTAACCGCTTCCATGGCTTCCTGCATGGGGGATTTAATGGTACTGTGTACATAGCGTTCCCCTGTTTTGCAATCAAAGGGGGAGAACCGCAGGAGTCAGAGTACCCACAGCCCCCTAGCACCATTCGAGCCCTCAATAGTGATCAGGTCTGTGTGCGTCTTTGAGGCACAAACAGCGCTGATTATTGGAAGTGCTGCCTGCACCCCTTTTTGAGACCCAAAGCGATGGCGTCTGGGTCATAGAGAGGAAGAAGCCGCATACATTGATGCTCCGGGAAAGAAGAGGGACAAGGGAGCGCAGTAGAGGTTGCAGGGGGTGCAGTATCTATATACTGAGGGGACATGTGCAGGGACTATCTATATACTGAGGGGGCATAAGCTTGTGCTATTTATGTACTAAGGGGCCACATGCTGGTGCTATCTATGTACTGCGGGGGCATCTTCTGAGGCTATCTATGTGCTGAGGGGGTATGTGCTTGGGCTGTCTATACACTGAGGGGGCATGCACTGGGACTATCTATATACTGAGGGGGCAGTGTATACAGTATTATCACCCTCATGCACAGATCCTGCAGGGCTGAGGACATTCCTGGTGCAGTGTATACAGTATTATCACCCTCATGTACAGGTCCTGCAGGGCTGAGGACATTCCTGGTGCAGTGTATATTTTGTTTTTTTGTGTTTGCAGTGTGAGGACAATTCCTGGGCAGTTGTATAGAGTATTATCACCCCTCATGCACAGGTCCTGCAGGGCTGAGGCAATTCTGGTGCAGTGTATAAAGTTTTATCACCCTCATGCAAAGGTCCTGCAGGGATGAGGACATTCCTGGTGCAGTTAAGAGTATTATCACCCCTCATGCACAGGTCCTGCGGGCTGAGGACATTCCTGGTGCAGTGTTAGAGTATCCACTCATGCACAGGTCTGCAGGCATGAGGACATTACGTCTGTAAGTATATACCCGACAGCTGGGTTGAGGTATCTGCATGTATAGAGTATTATACCCCTCATGCACAGGTCTGCAGGGCTGAGGACATTCCTGGGTAGTGTATAGAGATTTTCATCCTTCATGCACAGGTCCTGCAGGGTGAGGACATTCTGGTGGCAGTGTAGAGTATTATCCCCTCATGCACCGGTCCTGCAGGGCTGAGGACATTCCGGTGCAGTGTATAGAGATTATCAACCCTCATGCAAAGTCCTGGGGCTGAGGACATTCCTGGTGCAGCGTATAGAATATATCACCCCTCATGCACAGTCCTGCAGGGCTGAGGATTCTGGAAGCAGTGTATAGGTATTATCACCCTCATGCACAGGTCCTGCAGGGCTGGGACATTCCTGTGCAGTGTATAGAGTATTATCACCCTCATGCACAGGTCCTGCAGGGCTGAGGACATTCCTGGTGCAGTGTATAGAGTATTATCACCCTCATGCACAGGTCCTGCAGGGCTGAGGACATTCCTGGTGCAGTGTATAGAGTATTATCACCCTATACAGGTCCTGCGGGCTGAGGGACATTCCTGGTGCAGTGTTATCAGTATTTATCACCTCATGACAGGTCCTGCATGGCTGAGGCATTCCTGTGCAGTGTTAGAGTATTATCACACTCATGCACAGGTCCTGCAGGGCTGAGGACTTCCTGGTGCAGTGTTATGAGTATATCACCCTCATGCACAGGTCCTGCAGGGCTGAGGACATTCCTGGTGCAGTGTATTAGAGATATATAACCCTCATGCACAGGTCCTGCAGGGCCTGAGGACATTCCCTGTGCAGTGTATACGAGTATATCACCCCTATGCAAAGGTCCTGCAGGGTGAGGACATTCTGTGTGCAGTGTATAGAGTATTATCACCTCCTGCACAGGTCTGCAGGGCTGAGGACATCTGGTGCAGTGTATACAGTATATCACCCTCTGCACCGGTCCTGCAGGGCTGAGGACATTCCTGGTGCAGTGTGTATAGAGTATTATCACACCTCATGCACAGGGCCTGCAGGGCTGCGGACATTCTGGTGCAGTGTATAGAGTATTATCCCCTCATGCAACAGGTCTGAGGGCTGAGGACATTCCTGGTGCAGTGGTATAGAGTATTATCACCCCTCATGCACAGGTCCTGCAGGGCTGAGACATTCCTGGTGAGTCATGTGTATACAGTATTATCACCCTCATGCACAGGTCCTGCAGGGCTGAGGACATTCCTGGTGCAGTGTATAGAGTATTATCACCCCTCATGCACAGGCATGCAGGGTGAGGACATTCCGTGGCGTGGTATAGCAGTATATCACCTCATGCACCGGTCCTGCAGGGCTGGGACATTCCTGTGCGTAGTGTATAGAGTATTATCACCCTCATGACAGGTCTGCAGGCTGAGGGAATTCCTGGTGCAGTGTATAGAGTATTCACCCTCATGCACAGGTCCTGCAGGGCTGAGGACATCCTGGTGCGTGCTAGAGTATTATCACCCTCATTGACAGGTCTGCAGGGCTGAGGACTTCCTGTGGAGTGTTACGAGTATTAGACCCCTCCTGACCAGGTCCTGAGGGCTGAGACATTCCTGGTGCAGGTAAGAGTATTATCACCCCTCATTGCACACAGGTAGTCTGCAGGGTGAGGACAGTGCCTGTGCAAGTATAAGTATTATCCCCTCATGCACAGGTCCTGCGGGCTGAGAGACATGCCGGGTGTTATTGTCAGGCAGGAGAGTCATTGCGTGTCAGTAATGTATGGCCCCTGCAGAAGGTATCTCCTCTCCTCCTCTCCCCTGCCTCCTCTACGCTTTTGTTTACTATCACACGGAGACCGACGAGGAAAACTTCCTGTGACACCGGGAATATTTAGAAATGCAAGGAAGGAGGGAAGGAGGAGGGCAGCAGCAGCAGCGGCGGCCCCAGGCAGCACTGGGCAGGGGCAGCGCTGGCACAGGGGCTGCTGCAGCATCGTGCACCAAGGGCAAAGTTTGTGTGCAGGGGCATGGGCGGCAGGTGGCATCGGGGTGGGTCAGGGGCATGAAGGAGGGCAGTGTGTAGGGAAGCAGCCGCAACAGCTCGCTCCATCATCTGGAAATAGTGGAGGTTCTTGCGATTTTGGAGCTCCAATGCTGTTACCCGTTCTGTCTGCTGATGGTGAAGCCTGGCTGGGAGGAACGAGAGGAGGGAGGAGCAGAGGGACAGTGCTGGCAACAGGAGACACGACCGGAGGTCCAACCTCAACCAGGTGCAGGTGGGTGACATGGGCACCAGTGCTGATTATCTCCATGCCAGGCGCCTGGGGGGTATATATGTCTTAATGGTATGATGAGCAGCAGAACATACGGTGACATAAGCTATACCTCGCTGCAGCCATGCCTGAATAGTCACCAGACAATATCATGCATATGAATTGTGTTTATACCGGTGCGAAAACAAAGTAATCAGAGATCCAGAGGTGCCAAGGCCTGGGGGACATGGATAGCGGTTGTTATCAGAGGCTTCTACATTAGATACACATATGATGTACATTATGACACCGTGCAAGAATAGTGTTACCGTATAAGTTAAGGGGGTATAAATGAATGAGGAACATTGGTAATAGGAAATCAAATATCGTTCTGGTGCTCTTCTGTCCCAATATTGCAATATTGATACAATGTATATGTATTATGTTTTTTCGTGTTAATATATGTTCTTGTTGTTTCTGTCAAGATGTTGGCAAATTCATCTCATTCATTGTTATGGAAGGTGTCCCTGACATAGAGCGGCAAAACTTTGTATAGTGTCAATATCAGAATTGAAGGAGTTTACTTACACTGTCAAGTTATAGTCTTTTTATCATATTGTGTATAATTTTATATATAACAAGGAGGAGGAAACAGGGGGAGAACGATCAGTGGTTGGTACTCTTTATTACAGTTACTATTAATATAAGAAGTTCTGCTTTCTTTAATGTATAGGAACTAGTCTTCAGTGGATATAATGCATCCTGTAATGATCCAGATACCCTAGGTACATCGCCTGGGTACAGTACAGCTATCAGAGCTATGTCTGCTTGCTCATCTGTGGGCTTTAATATGGCCAGTACAGATATTATTCCCTGGTAGAAAATACTAACATTTTTACTGTTCGTTTATTGTAATACTGTTCTCTACAATTAAAACCATATAACATTTATGCTATCTAGAATATGCCATTAAGGAAGACACCACATAAAATACCTCTTAAAGTTTTTCGTACTCATTACCGCTATCCGTTGTCCTCCGCTGGCGTTTTTTTTGATTATGGGTTCCTACCTCTATCCTCTTCAGGTTGGTCGGTTTCGACTCTGAGCGGGAATGGGGTTGTGCTAACTAGTGCGGTTTGGGGGCTCCTTATGGTGGTGGGACGTTCTGGCCTCTTGCCGTCTCGGGCGGGGTTCCTATACACCATCCATATGTGCCTTGCCCTATTTCTTTTTGTTCCGAGGTCGGGGTAGTATTGTTTTGCTCACCATTAAAACACCTTCCCTCAACTTTCCCAATACTCTCCTCATGTTTTTTTGTGTTATTTTTTGGTTTTTGTAGGGTTTATAAGCACAACACTTCGTCCTACACTTTGGTGATAGTAAAGTCTTGGAGATCTGTTGTTGAAAAACTAGGTTGTAAACTGATCATACAATGGAAAATATGGAAGAAGTCCATGGTTGTGTATGGCTCGCTCTCCATGGTAACCAATTCAATAGGTCTAGCGTGAACAACTTAGTGAATGGTTTCTTCAAATACGAATGGAACTGGGGTTAAAAATATAGTATGTACGAATGTTTCAGCCATACATGCTGTGTAAGTTTTATGACACGGTTCATATCCTCATTAATGAGCAATGACTTGTGAGAATAACTAATAAATTAAGCTGTAACACGCACATGTGAAATATACATCTAACCCTTACTGGGCTACGTGGTCTGGATTGTTCGTTCTTTTAAACTTTTTCTTAAAAACATACGAATCCACACTGGATTGTACAGGCTCTCTTGCCCACATTGAAGTCTAATGGGGTCCAACGTTGTCTGGCGCCACTACAATGCTGGGCCGAATGCTCAGGACACAGAATGAAGTACCTGAGGTGCGAGTTAGTTCCAGGTTCTGAGCATTTGGGACCGGAACCTGCACAGGACACACTTGGGTAGTATTTACTTAAGGGCCTGAATAGCCTTTTTAGTGGGTTTCCGGTATTCTTTCCGAACTGAGAATTGCGGATTTTCCACTGAAATTGCCCCGGGGTTTTCTGGCCGTGCAACCGCATTCGGATTGTGGGGACATCGGCCGCTGGCATGACACGACGGGAAAAGGCGGGCGCAGGATGGACGCGGCATAGAAACACGAACGGAGTCGGAAAACAAAAACTTAACGAGTTGTTTTTGCGAATTAATGTATTTAAATTAAAAAGTGTTGCTTGAAGTTCTACGCTTACTGCGAACCAGACGTAATGGTAATGAGTACGAACTCCAAGCGGACTTCCAGACAGCAAGCGACACCAGTGGCATGGGGACATACTTAGTGAGCGCAAAACCGTTAGATCGCTCGAAGTGATACGCCCGCTGGATGCGTAACGAAGGGTAAGTAAGTAATGCTGCCCACGATAATGATGCAGTTGTGTATCTTGGCATCCTTTTTCATTGAGGACAAACAATTCTAAACAAAAAAATGTCTTGCACAGTGTCTTTGTTCAAATGTGGAGGGAATGATCAGGAGTACGCTACGGTACATATTGTATGGTCTTATGTGGAAGAAGAAGTCCTCAAGCGGGTGTGATGGTCTATTACAATGGTTTTTCTGTCATTGAGTATTATGGCGCCTCCATCAATCTTATCACTCCGTTACCGTTTAAAAAAGGATAAAAAGGTCCTCTTTGTTAACTAAGATGTCTTGGGACATGTGTTATCGTGGATGTTGAGCGCTTCCTGACAATACAGAGTGAGCCTGGATACAGTGATCTAGTGAACCTCTGGGTTATGGTTGAGAAGACCTTTGTATTGTTGTTTAGCACACACAAAAAATGCGATATCCAATCTTTTTTTTTGTTTAAGACCTGGCGGTATAGACAACACAACAAAGAAGGTAGGCCAAATTTATGTAGCGAAGTAGTGCATCAAAAAGTTGACAAACTTGTGACACCCCACTTTATCATGAAAACACTTTTGTATCAGTTAGTAGTGGTGAGGATGTAGAAAACATGCTAGCAGGTCCTATTCCTGTCCATGTTGTGGCCTTTGGGAACATGAGAAATAAACCGATGCCACGACGGTTTGCAATGTGGTCCACATGTTTGCCCCATTCTAGTCGACATAAAAAATTCCAAGCCCTTGTTTTTTTTTTTTTGGGTGAGCTAAATGGCATATCAATGACAAACAAACTGTTTTTTTGTGGACCATACACGCTGAGAAAGTTGATTACACATGGGATGAACACGATCCACAAAAATAGACCACAATAATACTTTAAACCCCTGCTTACTCTGTTGTTGTGATTTCTGTAGACATCCCATGGTCTAACCACTTGCTATTTGTCTATTGTATCTTGACACAAAAACTGAAACGAGTCTACATACGGTATTTGTACAGTATGAGTTCTGGTAAAAAATGAATTTGTACACAGTAATCTTACTCTTACTGCGGATATTTCAAGGTCTATGGCAATATTGTAACTGGCTCTATTTGGTATAAATTTAATGGATCAATACTTCGAGGGTGTTTTTCTTAATTTTACAAATTTTGTGGTGTGTAGGTAGTACTAAGGTGCATAGGGTAGATGGACGTAACAGATCCCTTCTGAGTCCACTTGTCCCAAATTGCATTGTGGGACAAAGAGCATACGGTTATAAGAAAATAAAATAGCCCTTATGTTCCATATCCTGCGGGTGATTTGGAATCTGAATTTTCAGCAGTCCATTCGTTGTGTGTTACTCCGTCACAATTCTATCCCTGTCCAAGCGATAGTGTTTGGGGGATTAGAACGGTCGGTGCATTTGAAAAGACGCGCTCGGTGCACGGTCGTGTCCGCCCCCCCCCCCCTAAACGTTTAGGATCTCACAACAGCTGACCGTGAGAAATGGTCTCTGATGCTAAGGAGTTAGGACACCCAAAAGGGTGCAAGTCGACCGACTTATAGAAGAGAGCAGTTGTAATCCTGAGCACTTTAAAGCACACACTACCTCAAAATCCACTCATGGCCTCCTCCTTCTAAACAATTTAAAAATTAGCAATAAATCAGAAGGGCTTGTGGTGGAGCACTAGTACCAGAGAACTTCATTCTATGCTTCCCAGGGCTGTTACACTGTTTTCCCTTAACGCTCCCTCAACCTCTTCTCCTGCAGTGAGATTACATCGGGCAGAGGGCGGGGGGGTAAGTTGCTCTGCTTAGTGTGAACTACTTGTACGTTACAGCACGCGGGGCTCTTGGCAACAACCCAGTAAGACCTCAGGTCATTGGCATAATTTTAAAGTTGATTTTGACAAAGGAAGGGTCTAACAGATTAAGATTACCACCAGAGCTCCAGCCTATGTCAGTCTTCTCTTCCAAACTCATGCAGCTGCTCACCCCTCCACCACGTTGTCATGTGTATTAAAGGAAAACAACAATCTCGGATCTACCTATTTAAGGGAACCCACCAGTCGAGTGGCCAGGTTCAGAGAAGTAGAAAAACACACGACGAGCACCAGCTCAGGCTCCGATGGTGACGGTTGCTATTTTTGTTAGTGTTTTAACCGCGTATCGCGGATTTAAAACACGTTTTAAACTGTAATAGCCGGCACAGGGATGGTACGCGCACTCGGCGCTACCATGCGCGCGCTGGACTACATAGAAGTGAAGGAGAGCAGCGCGCATGGTAAGCGCCAGAGCGCGTACTCCCTGCGCGGCTATACAGTTTTAAAAAGTGTTTTAAACCGCGATACCGCAGGTTTAAACACTAACAAAATAAGCTCCGGCACCAGCTCAGCTGAACTGGTGCTGTGCTCGCTGTGTTTTCTACGGAACCTGCCACTTCAAGTAGTGGTAGGTTTCCTTTAAGGCTAGATCGGTGGCAGGTTCACAACGATGGAATGACTTGAGTGGCATTAACTTTAGAATCTTTTATCACCTAATCTGCAAATATCTGAAGGGCTAACTGGGCGGCGTGGAGTGCCGGAAGCTGAAGTAACACGTCGCGGGCACTCACCGCCCAGTAGCCTCTTGGGATCCTTCTAATATGAAGATCTTTACGCGCAGCTTATGGTAGCTGCGCACTATAGTCGCAGCACCGATAGACTCTCTATGCCAGACATCGGCGGCTGTGCATACATGGCGGTGATGAAGCGGAGCTACTGCGCATGCTTTATACGCCCGGCTTATGAGCCAAGTCGACGCACAGCCGCCGGCTCCGCATAGGTAGTCTATGCAGAGCGCGCGGACGAACAGTGCGCACAGAGGCTAGTAGTAGAGGATCCAAGAGCTAATGGGGGCGTGGAGTAGCGGGACCGTGTAGCTTCAGGTGATAAAGATTGTAAAGTACAGGTCACTCAAGTGTATTAGTCCCAAAAGGGTGCCCATTCATATTCATTACATTGACCTGCCCACCGAGCTTACTAATAGTAGACCGAGATGGTAGGTTTTTTTAAGCAGCAGGGAGATGGAAGAGGAAGCTGCAGAGGAGGCACAGGCGCACAATGCTCAGCCGCTACCTACTCATTCATATTCTATCTTTTTTATTCTTTTTCATACCTTCACCCAATATTTCAGACAGTTTGATAGCTACTCACAATGTAAGGTGTCAGTAGCACATTTATTTTTTAAAAAAAGCCTACCAGATATTTTAAGCCAGCATAACTTAGTGACAGCACTCACTAATTCGACTGATGTCAAACACAATGGCTTCCTGAATCATTGAATAGCACGCAACCCAAAAAAAACAGTACTGTGCAGGGGCCTATTTTATGTGTTTATGTGTTGCAAATTGTGAAAAATTGGCAACGACGGAGTTTGGAAGCCCTTCTGCCACCTCGCTTTCCAGCTATTTCACACTGTTGCGCTTACAAAAATTAACTAGGACAATACACATGGGAGTGGGAGAATAAAAACCTAGAAGTTTTTTTTTTTATTTTGTGGCATTTTCTGTTTGATAGGAAGCTGTGACTTTCATTTGCAAGCACATGGTTACTTGGTGTTTTTGGGTCCGTGACTTTTCTTCCCATATATATATATTTTACTATATCACTGCCAAATGTCCCCAACTTATTCTAAAAACATCGGTTTCTGCCAAAGCTTTGCGCCATGATTTTGCTGCAGCAATTTTATACCCCAGTAGAAAAGTGATTCCACTGCAGTTATTTTGGGCACATGGATGGGATTTTTAATAAATCCTAGTGGTGATGAAACTATGGTTCCGGGGTGGGACTCAGATAGCCAGTGTGGGCCTGAGCTGTACCCCAGTAGAGAGTTGTGCTCAGACCGGTTGAATGACTCAAGGCCCCCTTCTGCAGTCCTCGGTAGCTCAGGATGCGCGTGTTCGGGTATTTTAAGAAAAACTTCCTGGGCTTCCTGAGAATTGAGGTGGAGTAAGGAGGTGGACAGGGCTGGATTATCATTGGAATTCTGCCCTGCGATTTCTTCCTGTTCAGGGAACCCTGGATGGAATATACATGATAATCAGAATTCCCTTCCTTCTTCAACTGTATTGGTGTCCTGAAGATATGAAAGCCGTTATGAAAAGTGTGGCCTGGGGCTATAGTATAAGCTAACTCTTGTGATGAAATTGGATTTGGCTGTAGATGGGACATTGGCCTCTAAAGGTCACGTTCACCATAACTGTTATATGCCTGATATGTACATCCACAACAGATTCCAGTAAAATATACCTGTGTTTTCCATCTCGTGAACTTTGCACAGACATTTATCATTAGATATTTAGAATTTTTTTTTTTGAAGATGCATGTGTCAGGACCTCAGCTTTAGCTCCGCAAGTTTCTATACCAAATGGCATGCAGGATATGCTAGCACTCAGGTTGCTGCAAGTACACGAGGACAATCACCATGAGTTATGTCCACTCCACAAGCAGATACTAAAGATATGGAAATGTGAAACTCTACAACTGCTTCTGTACGTAAAAACTTTATCACAAGTTTTCTAGGCATCCAGGAGAAATGAGTGTTATAAAAATGCAGATTGCGCTCTTGCAGACCTAAACAAGATTACAGCCTTTCAATACAGGCGGTCCCCTCTAATAAGGTACAACTCCAGACTTACAGACAACCTTATAATTACAGACAGACCATCTCTCTGTAACCTCTGGTGAAGCCTTTCGAATGCTTTTTACTATGGTCCCAGACTACATATATCAGCTGTACAGTGTCTTGCTGTATGAAGGTGTTATTCTATAGATCTAGACCAGATAGCAAAAAAGTTTTGTTTAAACGAATCTATTGGTCACTGAGGCCAATTTTTTTTTTATTTGTGGACATCATTATAAAATACAGTTCAACTTAATACAAATTCAACTTAGGAATCAAAACTCCGGACCCTATCTGTATGTGTAACGCCGGGGACTGCTGTATAGTGATTCCCCTGGAAAAAAAAAAATAGGAAGAAACATTTATCAAGCGGCTGTGCGTTTGATAAAACAACTAGTTTAGGTCCTGCCAGAACTAGGAATTTCAGTAACTGCCTAGAGTACTTTGTCACGAAGGTTATCAAATCAACTGTATAGATCTGTCCAGCCTAGGTTGAATGGAACAAATATATTATGATAAGAGGTTTTTTTTTTTATCATCCAATTTTCAATGACTGGATTTATAGTCATGTTGTCACAATTATTGTGGCTTCTGAAGCGCAGTATATTGCATAGATATGACCATGAGGATGTTGCACAGCTTTGGAATATATTCATTCACTATGAGTTGGCAGAGTAGCCAAATATTTGCCAAAGGCGTTTCAAAATAGTTGTATATATTGAAGCCTAGGTCGCCCACATCTGGGGGCCCTTACATATAATAAATCTTTATATAGCCCAGCATTACTGCCTGAACTGTATGCCAGAAGTAGTGATAGGACCGTACAAAGTGTGAACTTTACAAGCAGATGAGGATTTAAAAAATGTATTTTCCACTCTCGCTACAGTGTGTGCTAGCGCAGTCTCAATGCCAGTCAGCTTGTTTGGGCCGTCAGTGCATGAACCCGATCACTGTACTGCTGATTTCAGTCCCTATCAAACTGCCCAAATACAAACGTAGAAGGGGGCGTACTTCAATGGACTACCGGAGACAGCAGAGAACGAATGCACTGTGCCTTCTTCTGCATGTTTTGTATATACGCAGATTTCAGTGATCCTATAAGATTGTGTTAACTATAAGATCACTGTTACACTTGATTATATATAAAAGCAGGACATACTTGTAACAGCACATTAAATAATATCCCTCTCCCCCCCACATCCCCCAAATGAAAAATTACACCTCGTGTTGCAACTGTGCATGGCTATTGATTGTCAGGTGGTGCCACTGACAGGACGGTTCTTGGGTGATGGCCATAGATTGTACAAAGCGGCGGGGTCTGGGGGCGTGGCCACAGTCGGGTCGGGGGACATTGGGCTACGTTTGGACGGGGCGGAAGACCGGCAGTGGGGCTTCAGCCATCGTTGTACAGGAGGGGGGGGGGGGCTTTGGCTCTATAGTCTGGATAGGAGGGCTGGGGGCATCAGCCAAAAGTCTAGTCTGTTGTAGGTGATGCAAATTCTGAGGAGATAAAAAAAGTTGTGCCCCGTTATTTATAATTATGTAAATGTACTTTGTCCAATTTGGCTATTTAAAAAGGGGAACTGCACCAATAAAAAAACAGCACTAGGAGATGCTTACTCAAAGTAAGCAGCTCCTAGCACTTACCCATGTTAGCAGTGTTGTTTTATAAAGCTTCTAGCTTTATCGGAACCCTTGTTAAGCTATCAGGACACTGCAGGCTATAACCTTCAAACGCCGGACGCGCTCACAGGCTGCTTCTTTTCCGGACCACCCATCCCGTGTCATATGCCATCGGTGAACTTGCCGGGCTTCATTGGCAAAAACATGCTCTTTAGTGGCAAAAATAAATATAAGACACTGGGGGGGCTTATTTACGAAGGGTCCGCGAACGGCACTTTCGTCGGGATTTTGGGAAATTTCAAATATCAAATGTGTCACATCCAATGCACACAAATAGAATACTATATAATGCACCAGGAAAGCAGATGGTGAACTCCGGTGGACGGAGCAGGGACTGACAGATGCTGGGAAAAGTGGTGCACAATCTTTGTGAATAGCGGTAATCCGCGGGACAATGAACATTCGGATGAAAACTCCGTCGGCCGGGTGGAAGTAATGTGCCCCCACTGTCTTATTTTCGGGGAACGTGGGTAGTGATTTTTAGGGTGGCCGGTCCCAGTTGGTTTAATGCATGCGTTTAAAAAGCAGTGGAATCGCTGAGAGTGATTTGCCTAATTGTAAAAACAGCATGTTAAACACTGCGTTTCACACAACGCAAACTTTTTAAAATGGTTGATGTGAAATTGACAGATTGAAATGAGGATTATTACCTTCTGGAAAAATGTCAGGCTGAACCTCTGTATGAATCAAGACAATTTATTATGCTAGTGCCAAGGGATGAAGTCTAAAAGTACCAGAAACTATATTCTAGAAAAGAAGTAGTATATTGAAGGAGATGATAAGAGAGGATCTGCCTTGTGTGTCTATAAACCAAGTGGGCAATGGTAGGCATATTTAACATGAAGTGAGGTCATATCCTAGTAGTGGTAATGTATACAATGTTAATCGTGCAGTGCATTGCTGGAGTTTAAAGTGTAACCTGATTAGAAAATACTGGAGAAGGCTACAGAGAACTGGTTTCATTGTAGTCAAGCATGACAAGGAAACAGAGAGGGGGACATCCGTTAAATTTCCACAATTGATAGTGTGTATCAGGAATACCTATATGAGATAGGATTATTTCTTACAGCAAAATCTCAACCTCATGATAAACCAGGGACATTTACTTAGATTATAAGCACCCGTGACTCTAGTAATTTTTATATTGTTAACCATGGCCTCCTCCTTCTAAAATCAACTTATAAAATTATATGGATGAACAGTAAGTAAAAATATTTCTGTACGAGAGTGATTGCTACGGGAGGAATTGTGCTTTTATAAATAGGAGTTCTTGATGTTATAGCGGTTCCCACAAGTCATTAAGAACCTAATGAAGCAGTTCTGGAGACAGGGAGTATAGGTATTGGTAGATATCAGGGGTTAAAGAGCATTTTCTCGAATAAGATACAAAGGCTACATTTCTAACCTCCATAGTAGTTTGTATTAATGTAAGAACGTTGTTTATAATCCTAGCTACACTGGACATAAGTCATTAATCCAAGGATGTCTGCCGACTTTTTTATTTGCTTTAAAGCAAACAGAGGTATCCCCAAGTGATTAAAAGATTCCTCCCCCAAGGCTAGTATTAGCTAAGATTAAAATTAGCAAATAAACTTTGCGCTACTGTATTTTTTTTGAGCGTGGATGAAAAAATTATACACGCAAATATAATGCGCTTTATTTATTTACAGGGAAATTTGATTAAAACTCCAAATTAATCAAGGGATTGTGGCACTCGAATCATGTAGCTGTCCTAAAACGATAGCGTTAATAATAAAGCATTGGAGACGGCCCTGAAGGTTGTTAATAAAGTTCTGTAGTGGGAGGTGTGTTTGAGGTTCATGTTGATATCGCCATGTTCCAGGCGGTTCAGTCATTGGGCGTCCTCTGGCACCCGTGTAACCCTTTTCTCAAAACTCCCTGCTTGCTATAGTTTTGACATTTCTAAGGCTGGCACCTATTTCTTCATAAATTATGGCGTTTGATGTGCGAGCAAAAGAGTTAGGTCAAGTTGTTTCCTGTCTCTGACATCTATCTTTACGACAGTTCGCTCAGACCTGATAATGCTTGAGTGTGCAGTGTCTGGTTGTATAGAGAGGATTGTTTGTTATTCTTCAAAGGGTCACCCTTTTGCTAACAAGCTCTTCAGTTCAGTAGTGCAGTTCAGTTTATAAGTTGAATAGAAATGGTCATATAATATGACTTTTCAGCAGATATTGTCAAGATTGGAGAAACATTACTGTCAAACTGACAATCTGACTGTTCCTTAACATCTGGAAATGGCCCTATTCCTGAATGTTTCCTGAATCCTACTTGTAAAGGAACAGTCAGAGCCTAACGTCTAGTTTGGTCAGAAACTCTGTCCGTGCTTGCAGGATTTCCAGGACCCCAAACTAACATGTCCGAATCAGTTCGTGGATTCTAGTTTCAGTCCAGGAAATGTATGCAAAACCAGGACATAAAAGTAATTTTAACGGGATAGTGAGATATCTGTATTGCAATAGAAGATCCCCCAGTCTTCTCATCCATGCCTCAAAATTGACATATGTTAACACCATGCTTTGGGTTAAGTGTTCTCGTTATATATACATTCACATGAATACAAGTATCAAAACATGAACTGGCCAAATTAATCGTTATTCTATATTCTATGATCCTTTTCCAATATTCCAATATAAAATATATCTCCCCACGTTTGTACTTAGCATTTCAGACGAACGGAGTGTAGGCGATTGATCCTTTTGGAGGGGTTGGCTCTTCAGGTTTTATATAGATATAAATAGGAGAGAACATTGTAAGTCAGTCCAGGGAAGGAAAATCCACAAGCGCACGGGGGCAAGGATCTAAGAATGAACTCACTGTGGTAAGGGCTTAAAGGGAACCTGCAGAGAGAAATTGACCCAATAAACCACTACCAGTTGTTTCCGGCAACTGAACATCTTCCAATCCGTTTCTCTCATGACCAGTGTGTTGTAATCATTGGATAAAATCTGAGATGTAAATTGGTTGTATAAGTCATGGAGGCGCGATTTAAAACTGAAGTCAAGCTCTCTTGCCTCAGAAATTCACTGTACTGTAAATGCTGGTCCTGTGCAAGAGACATACAACCAGATCTCTAAAGTCCGAACACATGATGCAATTCACAGAGGAGGCGTTCAGAACTCCTACCTGACTTCGTGTTAAACTCCTTCCTCCTTGACCTTACCATCAATTTACAGCTCAGTCATAGATTTTATGGATGATGCCCACCCACAGGATCAGGAAAGAAAACAATAAATAGAAGCTTTATAGAAGGCTTGCTTATATTCTGGCAGTGTTCATAAGGTAAATTGCTATTAACGGTTCACTTTAAGGCCTGTACAGGGCCTGTTTAACACCTGTGTACACTAGGCCTAAACTATACATTGATGGGCAGAAAAGCCAGTGGGGTTTATAGTCTAAATCCTAGGCTGCAGTGTATTTATAGAGTATTATCACCCTCATGCACAGGTCCTGCAGGGCTGAGGACATTATGTGCATGTATAGAGTATTATCACCCTTCTAACAGGTCCTGCAGGGCTGAGGACATTCTGGTGAGTGTTATCAGTAAGTATCACCTCAGACAGGTCCTGCAGGGCTGAGGACATTCCTGTGTGCAGTGTTTAGAGTATTATCACCTCAGCACAGGTCTGCAGGGCTGAGGACAGTCCTGGTTGCAGTTGTATGGTATATCACCCTCATGCACAGGTCTGCAGGGTGAGGAATTCCTGGTGCAGTGTATAGAGTATTATCACCCTCATGCACAGGTCTGCAGGGCTGAGGACATTCCCGGTGCAGTGTATAGAGTATTATCACCCTCCATGCACAGTCCTGCAGGCTGAGGACTTCCGTGTAGTGGATGGTATTAGGTATGTATCACCCCTCAGGCACAGGTCTGCAGGGCTGGAGGACATTCCTGGTGCAGTGTAGTAAGGAATTATCACCCTCATGACAGGTCCTGCATGGGGCTGAGGACATTCCTGGTGCAGTGTTGGTAATAGAGATTATCACCTCATGGCACAGGTCCTGCAGGGTCTGAGGGAATTCTGGTGCAGGTGTATACAGTATTATCACCCTATGCACAGTCTGCAGGGCTGAGGACATCCTGGTGCAGTGGATAGAGTATTATCACCCCTCATGCACAGGTCCTGCAGGGACTGAGGGAAATTGACTGGGTGCAGGTATAAGTATTATCACCCCCATGCACAGGTACTGCAGGGCTGGAGGACATTCTGGTGCAGTGTTTATAGAGTATTATCACCCTCATGCACAGTCCATGCCAGGGCTCCCTCATGTACAGGTCCTGCAGGGCTGAGGACATTCCTGGTGCAGTGTATAGAGTATTATCACCCCTCATGCACAGGTCTTGCAGGGCTGAGGACATGCCTGGTGCATTGTATACAGTATTATCACCCTCATGCACAGGTCCTGCAGGGCTGAGGACATGCCGGGTGTTATTGTCAGGCAGGAGCTGTCATTGCTGTCAGTATTATGCCCCTGCAGCAGGTACCTCCTCCTCCTCCTCCCCCTCCTCCTCTCCCTTTTGTTTTACTATCACAGGGAGACCGAGAGAACAATTTCCTGTTGACACCGGAATATTTAGAAAGTGCAAGGAAGGAGGGAAGGAGGAGGGCAGCAGCAGCAGCGGCGGCAGCATCTGGGCAGTGGCAGCGCTGGCACCGGGGCTGCTGCATGCATGTGCACACAGGGCAAAGTTTGTGTGCAGGGGCCTGGCGTGCATGTGGCATCGGGTGGGTCAGGGGCACTGAATGGATGGGCATTGTGTAGGGAGCAGCCGCACACAGCTCGGCCTCATCTGGAATAGTGGAGGTTCTTGCTGATTTTGTGAGCCTCCAATGCTGTTACCCTGTGCTGTCTGCTGATGGCTGAAGCCTGGCTGGAGGAAGAGGAGGAGGAGCTGAGGGACAGTGCTGGCAACAGGAGACACAGGAGGTCCAACCTCAACCAGGCTGCAGGTGGGTGACATGGGCACCAGTGCTGATTATCTCCATGCCAGGCGCTGGGGGGATTATATTCTTAATGGTGATGGATGAGCCAGAACATACGGTGACATAAGCTGATACCTCGCTGCAGCCATTGCCTGAATAGTCACCAAGACAATATCATGATATGAATTGTGTTTATCCGGCTGCGAAACAAAGTAACCAGAGCTCCAGAGGTGCCCAAGGCCTGGGGACATGATAGCGTTGTTATAGCAGGCCTCTACATTAGATTACACATGATTACATTATGTACACCGCTGCAGAATATGTTACCGCTATAAGTAAGGGGGTATAAATGAATGAAGAACATTGGTAATAGGAAATCAATATTTCTGGTGCTCTTCTGTCCCATCTCTTGCATATTGATACAAATGTATATTGTATTATTTTTCTGTTGTTAATATTATGTTCTTGTTGTCTTCTGTCAAGATGTTGCAAATTCATCTCATTCATTTTGTATGGAAGGTCTCCCTGACAATAGAGCGGCAAACTTTATGTATAGTGATACAAAAGTTATAGTCTTATTATCATATTGTATATATAATTTTTATATATTAACAAGGAGGAAACAGTGGGAGACGATCAGTGTTGGTACCTCTTTCATTATCAGTTACTATTAATATTAAGAAGTCTGCTTTCTGTAATGTAATAGGAACCCTTATTATTTCAGTGGATATAAATGCATCCTGGTAATGATCAGATCACATAGGTACATCGCTGGGTACAGTACAGCTATCAGAGCTATGTCTTCTGCTCATCTGTGGGCTTAATATGGCCAGTACAGATATTTATCCCCTGGTAGTAAATACTAACATTTTTACTGTTCGTTTATTGTAAAATACTTTTCTCTAATAATAAAACAATACCAACATTTAATTGCTGATTCTAGAATATGCCATTAAGGAAGACACATCGTTTATAAGCAAACACTAGTCCTAACTTTGGTATAAAGTATGGAGATCTGTTGAAAAACTGAGTGTAAACTGATCATACAAAGGAAAATAGGGAAAGTCCTGGTTTGTGTATGGCTGCTCTCCATGGTAACCCAATTCATGAAGTTTTTCTGCTTGAACAACTTTTGTTGAAGGGTTTCTTCCAGTACGAATGGACGTGGGTCAAAAATAGTATGACTTGAATGTAATTCAGCCATACATCGTGTTAATTGTATACACGGTCATATCCCTATTAATGAGCATATGACTTTGACATAACTAATATAATTAATGGTACACGCCATGATAATATCATCTGAACTCTTATGGTATGTTTCTGGATTGTTCGTCTTTTTAAACTTTGTTTCTTTAAAACATACGATAATACATGGATTGTAAGGCTCTTGCCCACATTGAACGTACTAATGGGTCCAAGTGTCTGGCCGCTCAACAAAGACACCTGACCTGAATCTCAGAAACCAAACTGAATTGATCGTGACTGAGTTTTTAGTTCCAGTTTCTGAGCATTTGGGACCGGACATTGCAACAGACACACTGTGGTGTCATTTACTTTAAGGCCTGAATCACTTTTTTGTTCTCTTGGTCGTTCTTTCCGCTTGAGACGTTTTTTTCCCTGAATAATGCCCGGGTTGCCAGCGACATGCAGGGGTGGCCGTCGGATGGGGTTCGTGGCCCATGCCGGAAAACCGATTCGGATGTGGAACAAACGCTGGATGTTAAAAACGTGGAAATAAAGGATGTTCTGGACCGCTAGGCTGACCCATGAACATGGGCATAAACCGAAGCGGATTCAGCGAAAACAAAAAGCAGCTGCAAAGTTTTTTCCAAAATAAATGTATTAAAAAAAAAAAAAATTTGTTGACAAGGGTCTTACGCACTGACCAGACGTGAGATCGTGTATGAGGTAACGTAACGTCAAGGATGTGTGCCGCGCCAAGCATCTCAGCAGGACGACTCAGGGGCTTTGGGAGCGGTCGAGTCGCTCAGGATCGCGTCGCTTGCACGGGTGAGAAGTGTGCTAGCCCGTCTGATAGTGCGTTTGTGTTCTTGTGCATCCTTTTGTCCATTGAGCAACAATTCTAAACCAAAAAAAGTGTGCTTGCACGTGTCTTTTGTCAATGTGGCAGAATAGATACGCTACTGGTCTATCTTGTATGTCTTATGTGGACACCTGAAAAGTCCTCAAGCTGCTGGTGATGGTTCTATACAATGGCTTTTTTCTGTTCACATTGAGATCGTATGCCTGCCTCCATCATGCTTATCACTCCTAGTTACCTTGTAATACAAAGGATACAAAAGGTCGCTTTGTTACATAGATGTCTATGGGACTGTTATCGTGGATGTGTGAGCGCTTCCTGAATACAGATGTGAGCCTAGATCAAGTGATCTGTGAACCTCTGGGTTATGGTGTTGAGAAACCTTTGTCATGTTGTTTAGCCAACAAAAAAATGCATATCTCGTAATCTGTAAGACCTGGCGAGTATAGCAACCAACAAAAGGTGTGCCAAATTATGTAGCGAAGACTACGCATCAAAAAATGTTGGACAAACTTTGCACCCCACTTTTTATAAAACACTTTTTGTATCAGTTATAGTGGAGTAGGATTGTAGAAAACTGCTACAGGTCCTATTCCCTGTCCATGTTGTGGTGCCTGTGGGAACATGAGAAATAAACAGTGCACGACGGTGTTTGCAATGTGGTCCATATTTTGCCACATTGCCTAGTTGACATAAAAAATTCCAAGCCCTGTTTTTTTTTGGTGGTAAATGAATCAATGACAAACAACTGTTTTTTTGCTGGACATGACACGCTGAGAAAGTTGATTACACAATGATGAAACCGATCCCAAAATATGAACCACAAAATATACTTTTAACCTGTTACCTCTTGTTGTGTGATTTTTTGTAGACATCCCCATGGTGCTAACCCTTGCATTTGTCTATTGTATTTCTTTTGACAAAAACACTAGAATACGCAGTTACATACGGTATTTGTACAGTGAGTCTGGTAAAAACAATGACATTTCGTACACGTACCTCTGCTTATCTATGCATGATCATTCAAGTCTTGGCAATATTTTAACTGGTCCTATTTGGTAATAAATTTACTATGGATCATTACTTTCCAGGAGGGTTGTTTTTTCTTAATCTATAAAACTTGTGTTATGAGGGGAGGTAATTAAAAGGGCACTAGGTAGATGGACAACACGGTAAGGCACTGTCCCAAAATCATTGTGGCGAATAAAGAGCATACGGGTATAATAAAACGCCATTATCACACTATTAGTTCCATTCTGTTCTGTACCCCGGTCACAAGTGTACATGCCACCCTGTGGCTAGGGATGTGTTATTTGGAAGATTGTAGACGTCGGTGAACACTTTTTGAAACAAGAAGCGCTGATGTCATGCGAGTTCCGTAAACAGTTGTAATCACCACAGTATCCGGACGAATATTATGTCTCTGATCTAAGGATTATGGACAGGGTGAACACACTTAATGATCAGAAGCATTGTAATACGTGCAACTTTAAAACGAAACCTACCTCCAAAATCCACTCATGGCCTCCTTCCTTCAATCCTTTAAAAATATGCTAATCAAATCAGAAGGGTCTTTGGTGGGCATTAGCAAAGAGAACTTTCATTCTCTGCCAGCTTCCCAGGCTGGTTACACTGTTTTCCCCCTTAAGCTCCCTCAACCTTTTCTCCTGCAGTGATGATTACATCGGCGAGGGGGGGGAGTAGCTACACTGCTTATAGTATGACCATCTGTACGTTACAAGCCACGGGAGGCGCTCTGGCAACAACCCCGTTAAGACCTTCAAGGCTGCATTGCTGCATACATTTTAACAGTTGATTTTTTTAACAAGAAGATTCTAAACGATTACGATAACCACAGCTCCAGCTCATTGTCAGTTCTTCATCTCCTCCACAACTAATTGCAGCTGCACATCACCCCTCCCCACTCCTGCATGTGTATTAAAGGAACAACCACAATCTCGGATCTACCTATGTAAAGGAAGACCTACCTACTTGAGGTCGGCAGGTTCAGAAGAAAGAGAAAGCACAGAGCACTAGCTCACTTGCGCTGAGCTGATGCCGAGTGGCTGTTTATTTTTTGTTTAGTAGTTTTAACAGGCAGCAGGTCGTACGCGGATTTAAACACTTTTTAAATACTGTAATGCCGGCACAGTGTGTAGGTACGCCTCAGGCTGTTTGCTTACCATTTCTGCGCGGCCTTGTCACATCGGAAGTGAATAGAGATCCGATCGGCATGGTAAGCGCTCCTAGTAGGCGCACCTACCTCCCTGGCCGCCTGCTATTACAGTGTTTAAAAGGTTGTTAGAACTCACGCGTACCGCGGTTTAAAACCTAAACCCAAATAAGCTCGGCCACACCGTCAGCCTGCGAGTGGTCTCGGTATTGTTTTCTACGGAAACCTGCCACTTCAATGGTAGAGTTTCCTTTAAGGTAGTCCGGTGGCAAGGTTCACATGATTGAATGACTTGAGTGGCATTTACTTATAAATCTTTTATCACCGTATCGTACAAGCAACACTCAATTCTGAACAGAGGTCTAAATGAGCGGGCGGGGGGGGGCAAGTAAGGTCCGTAGCCGGAGCTGAAGACTACACGTCGCGGCTTACTCCACCGCGCACCATTAGCCTCTTTGGTGAGATCCTCTCTATTATATATGAAGAAATCTTTAGCGCGCAGTCATTATAAGGTAGCTGCGCACTCAGTCCGCACTCTTGCATAGACTCTCCTATGCAGATCACGGGGCTGTGCATACATGGCGGTGAAGCCGGATGCTAACTGCGCATGCCTTAATAGCTCACGAGTTCAGAGTCGCAAGTAAACGCCAGAGCCGCCGACTCTGCATATTATTCTACGCAGAGGCGCTAGCGATCGCACAGCTAGCCTATGGTAGTATAGGATCCAAAGAAGCTACTGGTGGGGCGTGGAGTGCCGGGACGTGTAGCTTCAGTGATACAAGATTTGTAAAGTTACAGGCCACTCCATGTTAGCCCTAAAAAGGTCTCAGTTATTATTCTTGACCTGCCACGCGATTTTACCTAATAGTAGATCCGAGATGGTAGGTTTCTTTAAAGCAGCAGGGAGATGGAGAAGAGGAAGACTGGCATGAGAGGACAGCGCACACATGCTGCAGCTACCTACTCTATCATATTTTATCTTTTATCTTTTTTCATACCTTCCCCATATTTCAGACACCGTGTGATGCAGACTACAAGTAAGGTTGTCTAGGCTACATTTATTTTTAAAAAAGCCTACCAGATTTATTTTTTTAAGCCAGCATACTTAGTGACAGCCTCAACTACTTTCGACTGATTCAGAACAATGGCTCCTGAATCATTGACTATCACGCATCCAAAACAACAGTCCTGTGCAGGGGGCCGTATTTTATTGTTTATGTGTGCAAATTGTGAAAATTGGGCACTGATTGAGTTTGGAAGCCATTCTCCTGGCCACCAGTTCCCCATCGCTTTCCAGCTATTTCACAACCTTTGCAGCCCTTACAAAAAATTGAACTAGGACATACACCATGGAGTGAGAGAATAAAACCTATAAGTTTTTTGTTAATTTGTGGCATTTTCTGTTTTGGTAGGAGGCTGTGACTTTCATTTTCATAGCACATTGTTACTTGGTGTTTTTTGGGTCCGTGACATTTTCTTCACACTAAATATTTTTACATATAGCACTGAGCCAATTCTCCCAACTTATTCTAAAAAACATCGGTTTCTGCCACAGCTTTGCGGCCATGAGTTGCTGGCAGCAATTTATACCCCCAGTATAAAATGATTCCACTGCTAGTTTTATTTTTGAGGCAGCTGGATGGGATTTAATAAATCCTAGTGGTGTGAAACTATGGTCCGGGGTGGGACTCAGAGCTGTCTGTGGGGCTGAGCTGTCACCCCAGTCGAGAGTTGCCAGACTGGTTGAATGACTCTCGTAGCTCAGGATGCGCTGTGTTCAGAGGCTATTTGAACGAAAAACTTCCTGGTCTTCTGAGAATTGTAGGTGGAGTAAGGAGGGGTGGACAGGGCTGGATTATCATTGGAGATTCTGGGCCCTGCGAGTCTTCCGGTTCAAGGGAAACCCTGGATGGATAACCCTATAATCTAGAATTCCCTCTTCTTTCGAGCCAGGGGAAGAGATGTATTGGTGTCCTAAAGAAGCCTATAGAAAGCTGTGGCAGGCATAAGCTACTCTTGATACCTAATTTGGATTTTGCTGTAGTGGGACACTTGGGCCTCTAAACGTTCACCATACTGTTCTATGCTGTTTTATTGTACATCACAACAGATTCCATACAAATAACCTGTGTTTTCCATCTCGTGACTTTGCACAGAATTTATCTTAGAATTTCGATTTATTTATTTTTTTGAAGGATGGGCATGTGCAGACCTCAGCTTATCCTCCCAAGTTTCTAACAATTGCATGAGGATAGTCTAGGCACATCAGGTTGTGGCAATTTCAACGAGATACAACACCCATTAGTAGAGTCACTCCACAAGCAGATCTAAAGATATGAGTAACTCTACACCTGTTCTTACGTAAACCTTATCCACAAGTTTCCTAGGCATCCAGGAGAAATTTTTAATAAAATCAGATTTGCCGCAGACCCTAAACTAATTACAAAGAGCCTTTTTTTCATATACTAGGCGATCCCTCTTAGGCAACCTGACTTACAGACAACCTAAATTAAGACAGACCCCTCCTGACCTCTGGTGAAGCTTTCTGAGGCTTTACTATGGTCCAGACACAATAATCAGCTGTAAGGTGTTGCTGTAATGAATTTATTCATAATCCTTAGTCCCAATTATAGCAAAAATGTTTAAACTCCAATGGTCACTGAGTTCCAATTTTTTTTTGTCTGGACCTACAATTATAAAAATATACAGTTTCGATCATTACAATTCCAACTTAAGAACAAACCTCCGGACCCTATCTGTATGTACCGGATACCTGTATAGTGATTCCCCCTGGCAAAAAAAAATAGAATGAAACATTTGACAACGTGTGTAAAAATTTCATACATCTAGCCATAATTTTGTCAGAAGTTTTACAAACAACTGTAAAATCTTGTCCCGCGCCTCGGTTGAATGGGAACAATATATTACTATAGATTTTTTTTTTAATCCTTTTACTGCTGATTTATTTCACGGGCTGTTTTCACAATTATTGTGGCTTAAAGCGCAGTATATATTGACCTGAGATGTTGCCGCAGGCTTTTGTATACATCCACTCACTGGATGGATATTGTCCACAATATTTGCCAAGGCTGTTTCAAATATATTTGGTATAATTTGAGCCAGGTGGCCCCATCTGGGGCTTCCTTCATAATAAAAATCTTTATATCGCACCAGCATTAACTGCCATGACTGTATGCAGACATACGTGATAGGACCTGTAAACAAACTCTGTGACACTTCTATCAAGCGATGAGGATAAACTGTATATTTCCCTCTCGCTCCAGTTGTGATTGCCAGTCGTCAATGTCTCAGCTTGTTGGGGCCGTCAGTGTCACACCCCGATCCTGTACTGTGACTTTTTCAGTCCCCTATCAATCTGCCCCAAAATAACAAGAGAAGGTGCGTGACTTTCAATGACTACCGTATCAAGCAGGAGATGCATGTGGCCTTTCTCCCTGATGTTCTGTATATACAGATCGTAGATCCTATAAGTATGTGTTACTATAAGATCCTGTCCCTCTGATCTATATATAACATGCCAAGGAACTACTTTTAACAAAATAATAAATACCTTCCCCCACCACTCCCAATGAAAAATTAGGCAAACTCCGTTCAACTTGCAATGGCATATGATTGTCAGTGGCTCCCTCCTATGGGTTCATATTATTATATGCACCAATATAAATACTTATAATAATGCCACCAGGAGAAGATTGGTGAACTCTCCGGTGGCACGTCCCAGGGAAGTGACAGATGCTGGACATTGGGTGCAACAATCTTTGTGAATCGGCGGAATCCTCGGACAATGCCTTCGGGTGAACTCCGTCGCCGGCGTAGTAATGGCCCCACTGTCCTTATTTTCGGTGACACGTGGTAGTGCTTTTTTAAGGGTGCGGTCACGAACACGTTGCGTTTAATGCATGCGTTTAAAAACGCATTGGATCGCTGAGGTGGATTTGCCTAATTAAACATCAGCTTTTTACACTTGCGTTACAAACCGCAACTGTTCGGCAATGGTGAAATAGTATATCCCCCTTCTGTAAAAATGTCAGTGCAACCTCTGTAATGTAATCAAGACCAATTTTACTGTGGTGTCCATAGGGATGAAGTCTCAAAGTACCAAAGAATACGATATATTCCTAGAAAAGAAGTATACGTTGAAGAAAGATAAGAAGATGATATTCATTTTGTGTCATAAAACCAAGTGTGCAATGTAGGCCAATAACATGACGTGAGGTCAAATATCGAGTAGGTGGTATGTATACAATGTAAATCGTGCATTGCATTTGCTGGAGTTAAAGTGTAACCGATAGAAAATACTGGAGACAGGATACAGAGACTGTTCATTTTAGTCGAAGCTGAAAGGAAAGACAGGAGAGGGGACAATCATAAAAATTCCACACCCTTTGATAGTGTTATCATATACCTATATCAGATAGATTATTTTCTTCACGCAATAATCTCAATCCATCATGATAACCCCGGGACATTTTACTTAGATTAAGCATCCACCGTGACTCTAGTAATCTTATATTTGTTAACCATTGCCTCCTTCCTTCTAAAATCAACTTCTAAAATTATAATAGATGAGAACCAGTAAGTAAAAATATTTCCTGAAGAGAGTGATTGCTAGGGAGGTGTGTCTTTATACAATAGGAGTTCTTAAGTATAGCGGTTCCCACAAATTTCATTTAAAACCTCTAGCTTCTGGAGACGAGGGTATAATGTATTGTGTAGATATCATGGGTTGTTAAAGAGGCATTTTCCTCGAATAATATACAACGCTACATTTCTTAACCTCCCTAGTAGTTGTATTCATGTACATCGTTGTTTATATCCTAGCTACACTGTTACATAAGTCATTTCTGCTGAAGCTACACGTCGCGGCTACTCCACGCCCCAGTAGCCTCTTTGGAGGATCCTTCTACTATGAGATCTTTAGCGCGCAGCTTATGGTAGCTGCGCACTCTAGTCCGCACTCTGCATAGACTCTCTATGCAGAATCGGCGGCTGTGCATACATGGCGGTGAAGCCGGAGCTACTGCGCATGCTTAATAGCTCCGGCTTTAGAGCCAAGTACGCACAGCCGCCGGCTCTGCATAGTTAGTCTATGCAGAGCGCGGACGAGTGCGCACAGCTACCAGTAGTAGAAGGATCCAAAGAAGCTACTGGGGCGTGGAGTAGCCGGGACGTGTAGCTTCAGGTGATAAAAGATTTGTAAAGTTACAGGCCACTCAAGGATTAGTCCTAAAAAGGGCTCTCATGTTATTCATTACTTGACCTGCCACCGGATTTACCTTAATAGTAGATCCGAGATGGTAGGTTTCTTTTAAGCAGCAGGGAGATGGAGAAGAGGAAGACTGCATGAGGAGGCACAGGCGCACACATGCTGCAGCTACCTACTCTATCATATTCTATCTTTTTTATCTTTTTTCATACCTTCCCCATATTTCAGACAGTTTGATAGCATACTCACAAGTAAGGTGTCTAGGCTACATTTATTTTTTAAAAAAGCCTACCAGATTATTTTTTAAGCCAGCATAACTTAGTGACAGCCTCACTAATTTCGACTGATGTCAAATGATCATACAAAGGAAAATAGGGAAAGTCCTGGTTTGTGTATGGCTGCTCTCCATGGTAACCCAATTCATGAAGTTCTGCTTGAACAACTTAAGTTGAATGGTTTCTTCCAAATACACATTGGAACTTGGGTAAAAAATAGTATGTACTGAATGTTTCAGCCATACATTGTGTAATTGTATACACAGGTCATATCCTCATAATGAGCATGACTTGTGAAATACCTAATATAATAATTGTACACGCACATGTGAAATATCATCTGACCCTTATGGGCTACGATGTCTGGATTGTTTTCCGTTCTTTAAAACATTTTTTCTTTAAAACATACGATAATACATGGATTGTAAGGCCTCTTGCCCACATTGAAGTTTAATGGGTCCAATTTGTCTGGCCCTACAATGTCTGGCCTGAATGCTCAGGAACCAGAACTGAACTGATGTGCTGAGTTTAGTTCCAGTTTCTGAGCATTTGGGCCGGACACTGCAGCAGACACACTGGGGGTCATTTACTAAGGGCCCGAATAGCCTTTTTACGCTGGGTTTCCCGTATTTTTCCGATTTGCGCCGTTTTTCCCTGAATTGCCCCTGGGTTTTGGGGCACGCGATCGGATTGTGGCGCATCGGCGCTGGCATGCACGCAGCGGAAATCGGGGCGTGGCCGCCAGAAAACCAAACGGATTCGGAAAAACCTCTGTATTTTTTTTTAAAAAGTGTTGCTTGACACGCGCTTACCTGCACCCAGCAATGGATGGTAAACTCCAGCGGACTTCAGCGCAGCAGCGACACCTAGTGGACATTGGGCACACTACCTTAGTGAATCGCCAGAAGACCCGAATCCTCGACTGTGAACGCACCGCTGGATCGTAACAGGAACGGGTAAGTAAATGTGCCCCACTATGTGAGTTTGTGTATCTTGTGCATCCTTTTCCATTGAGACAAAAATTCTAAAAAAAAAGTCTGCACAGTGCTTTTCTAAATGTGCAGAATAGTAAGGTACTATATTGTATGTCTATATGTGGACACTGAAGTACCCTGAAGGCTGGTGATGGTTGCTATACAATGGCTTTTTTCTTTCATTGGGTATTATGGCCTCCATCAATCTTATTCCTCTATTTACCTTTTTAAAAGGATAAAAAGGTCCTCTTTGTTACATAAGATGTCTATGGACATGTTTATCGTGGATGTTGAGCGCTTTCCTGACATACAAGATGTGAGCCTAGGATCAGTGATCTAGTGAACCTCATGGGTTATGCTGTTGAAGACCTTTGTCATGTTGTCTTAGCCAACAAAAAAATGATATCTCTAGATCTGTAAGACCTGAGAGTATAGCCAACCACACAGAAGGTTAGGCCAAATTTATGTAGCAGAATACTGCATCAAAAAATGTTGGACAAACTTTGCACCTCCACTTTTCATGAAAACACTTTTTGTATCAGTTATGTGGAGGATGTAGAAAACTGCTAGCAGGTTCTATTCCTGTCCATGTTTGTGGCCTGTGGGAACATGAGAAATACCGATGCCACACGGTTTGCATGTGGTCCATATTTGCCACATTCCTAGTGACATAAAAAATTCCAGCCCTTGTTTTTTTTGTTTTTTTTTTGGTGGATAAATGACATATCAATGACAAACAAACAGTTTTTTTGCGGACATACCGCTGAGAAAGTGATTACACAATGATGACACATGATCCGCAAAAATGGACCATAAATTACTTTTAAACCTGTTACCTGTTGTGATTTTTGTAGACATCCCCATGGTGTTAACCCTTGCATTTAGTCTATTGTATTCTTTTGACCAAAAAACTAGAATACGCAGCTACATACGGTAATTTTGTACCGTGAGTCTGGTAAAAACATGACATTTACAACAGTAATCTCTTATCTTATGCTGTCTTCAAGGTCCTCTGGCATATTTTAACTGGTCTATTTGGTAATAATTTACTATGGATCAATTACTTCAGAGGTTGTTTTTCTTACTTATTACAACTTGTGTTATGAGGGGTAATTAAAAGTGCAGAGGTAGATGGACCAACAGTGTTAAGGCACTCTCCAAATGCATTGTGGCAAATAAAGAGCATACTTTAATAAAGAACGCCATTTATACACTATTAGTCCATCTGTCTGTGCCCCTGCACAAGTGTACATGCCCCCTGTGCCAGGGATGTGTATTTGGAGTTGTAGAGTCGGTGAACATTTTTGAAACAAAGTCGTGATGAAATGGACCGAACAGTTTGATCAATACAGTATCGGACGAATATTATGTCTCTGATCTAAGGATTTAGGACAAGGGTGAACACCATTAATGATCAGAGCATTGTCATACCGTGCAACTTTAAAAGAAACCTACCCTCAAAATCCATCATGGCCTCCTTCCTTCTAATCAACTTTAAAAATTATGCTAATAAATCAGAAGGGCTTTGGTGGGCATTACCAGAGAACTTTCATTCTCTGGCTTCCCAGGCTGTTACACGGTTTTCCCCTTATGCTCCCTCAACCTCTTCTCCTGCAGTGAGATTACATCGGGCAGAGGGCCGGAGAAGTGCTCCTGCTTTAGTGTAACATCCTGTACAGTTACAGCACGGAGGGGCTCTGGCAACAACCCCAGTAAGACCTTCAGGCTCATTGGCATAATTTTAAAAGTTGATTTTAAAAGGAAGGAGTCTAAAGATTAAGATTACCAGAGCTCCAGCCTATGTCAGTCTTCTCTCCTCCAAACTCATGCAGCTGCCTCACCCCTCCCCACTTCCTGTCATGTGTAGTAAAGGAAACCTAACATCTCGGATCTACCTATTAAGGTAGATCCGGTGGCAGGTTCAACGAATGAATGACATGGCAACCCTTTTTAGGGCTAATCCTTGAGTGGCATGTAACTTTATAAATCTTTTATCACCTAATATGCAAATATCTGAAAGAGGCTACTGGGGCGTGGAGTAGCCGGAGCTGAAGCTACACGTCGCGGCTACTCCATGCCCCAGTAGCCTCTTTGGAGGATCCTTCTACTATGAGATCTTTAGTGCGCAGCTTATGGTAGCTGCGCACTCTTGTCCGCACTCTGCATAGACTCTCTATGCAGAACCGGCGGCTGCGCGTACATGGCGGCGAAGTCGGAGCTACTGCGCATGCTTAATAGCTCCAGCTTCAGAGCCAAGTACGCACAGCCGCCGGCTCTGCATAGTTAGTCTATGCAGAGCGCGGACGAGTGCGCACAGCTACCAGTATCAGACAGTTTGATAGCATACTCCCAAGTAAGGTGTCTAGGCTACATTTATTTTTAAAAAAGCCTACCAGATCTGTTATACTGCCATTATTTTTTAGGCCAGCATAACTTAGTGACAGCCTCACTAATTTCGACTGATGTCAAACAATGGCTTCCTGAATCATTGACTAGCACGCATCCAAAAACAACAGTCATGTGCAGGGGGCCTTATTTTATGTGTTTATGTGTTGCAAATTGTGAAAATTGGCAACTGACTGAGTTTGGAAGCCATTCCTGCCACCTCGCTTTCCAGCTATTTCACACCTGTGCAGCCTTACAAAAATTAACTAGGACAATACACCATGGAGTGAGGAGAATAAAAACCTAGAAGTTTTTTTTTTAATTTTGTGGCATTTTCTGTTTGATAAGGAAGGCTGTGACTTTCATTTGCATAGCACATGGTTACTTGGTGTTTTTGGGTCCGTGACATTTTCTTCACATTATATATATTTTTACATATATCACTGCCAAATGTCCCCAACTTATTCTAAAAACATCGGTTTCTGCCACAGCTTTGCGCCATGATTTTGCTGCAGCAATTTTATACCCCCAGTAGAAAAGTGATTCCACTGCAGTTTTATTTTTGAGGCACATGGATGGGATTTTAATAAATCCTAGTGGTGATGAAACTATGGTTCCCGGGGTGGGACTCAGAGCCATGTCTGTGGGCCTGAGCTGTCACCCCAGTAGAGAGTTTGCCAGACCGGTTGAATGACTCAAGGCCCCCTTCTGCAGTCCTCGGTAGCTCAGGATGCGCTGTGTTCAGGGCTATTTTAAAGAAAAACTTCCTGGGCTTCCTGAGAATTATAGGTGGAGTAAGGAGGGGTGGACAGGGCTGGATTATCATTGGAGATTCTGCCCTGCGATTCTTCCTGTTCAAGGGAACCCTGGATGGAATATACAATGATAATCAGAATTCCCTTCCTTCTTTCAACTGTATTGGTGTCCTGAAGATATGAAAGCCGATATGAAAGCTGTGGCAGGGCAGTAAGCTACTCTGTGATACATAATTGGATTTTTGGCTGTAGTTGGGACACTTGGCCTCTAAACGGTTCACCATAACTGTTCTATGCTGTTATTGTATATCACAACAGATTCCAATACAAATAACCTATGTTTTCCATCTCGTTGAACTTTGCACAGAATTTATCATTATAATTTAGAATTTTTTTTTTTTTTGAAGATGCATGTGTCAGGACCTCAGCTTTAGCTCCCAAGTTTCTAACAATGGCATGAGGATAGTCTAGCACATCAGGTTGTGCAATGTACACGAGACAACACCCATGAGTATTAGTCACTCCACAAGCAGATACTAAAGATATGAAATGTGAAACTCTACACCTGTTCTGTACGTAAACCTTTATCACAAGTTTCTAGGCATCCAGGAGAAATGACGTTTAATAAAAATGCAGATTTGCCTTGCAGACCCTAAACATAGATTACAGCCTTTTTTCATATACAGGCGGTCCTCTACTTAAGGACACCCGACTTACAGACAACCCATAATTACAGACAGACCCCTCTGACCTCTGGTGAAGCTTTCTGAATGCTTTACTATGGTCCCAGACTACAATAATCAGCTGTAAGGTGTCTGTAATGAAGGTTTATTCATAATCCTTAGTCCCATTATAGCAAAAAATGTTTAAACTCCAATTGTCACTGAGGCCAATTTTTTTTTTTTTGTCTGGACCTACAATTATAAAATATACAGTTTCAACTTACATACAAATTCAACTTAAGAACAAACCTCCGGACCCTATCTTGTATGTAACCCGGGGACTGCCTGTATAGTGATTCCCCTGGCAAAAAAAAAATAGAATGAAACATTTTACAAGCGGGTGTAAAACAAAATTGGTGCCAGACAGGAAATTTCAGTAATCTAGCCAGTAATTTGTCAGAAGTTTACAAACAACTGTAAAATCTTGTCCAGGCCTAGGTTGAATGGGAACAATATATTATGATAAGATTTTTTTTTTTAATCCATTTTACTGCTGATTTATGTCATGTTTCACAATTATTGTGGCTTAAAGCGCAGTATATATATGACCTGAGATGTTGCACAGCTTTGTATACTATTCCACTACTGGATGGAGATTGCCACAATATTTGCCAAGGCTGTTTCAAATATAGTTGGTATATATTTGAGCCTAGGTGCCCAATCTGGGGGCTCCTTCATAATAATAAATCTTTATATAGCACCAGCATTACTGCCATGACTGTATGCAGAAGTAGTGATAGGACCTGTACAAACGTCTGTGACACTTCTACAAGCAGATGAGGATAAAACTGTATTTTCCCCTCTCGCTCCAGTTGTGAGCCGCAGTCTCAATGCCATCAGCTTGTTTGGGCCGTCAGTGTCACACCCCGATCCTGTACTGTGACTTTTCAGTCCCCTATCAAAGCTGCCCCAAAATACAAGAGAAGGGGTGCGTGACTTCAATTGGACTACTGGAGCAGCAGAGAGAATGCAATGTGCCTTCTCTCTGCATGTTTCTGTATATACAGATCAGTGATCCTATAAGATGTGTTACCATAAGATCACTGTTACCTCTGATCTATATATAACAGCAGGACATACTTTAACAAAAATAAATAAATACCCCTTCCCCCCCACACTCCCAAATGAAAAAATTACACCCGGTGCAACTTGCAATGGCTATGATTGTCAGGTGGCTCCCTGACAGGAGGATTCTTGGGTGATGGCCATAGTCTGTACAGGCGGCGGGGTCTGGGGCGTTGGCCACAGTCTGGGCGTGGGGACATTGGCTACAGTTTGGACGGGGAAGACGCAGTGGGGCTTCAGCCATAGTCTGTACAGGAGGGGGGGCTGGGGCTTTGGCTATAGTCTGGATAGGAGGGCTGGGGCATCAGCCAAAGTCTAGTCTGTAGGTGAAAATTTCTGAGGAGATAAAAAAAGGTTGTGCACCCTTTATTTAATAAATTATGTAAATGTACTTTGTCTCAATTGGCTATTTAAAAAGGGAACTGTCACCCAAAAAAAAACATGCACTAGGAGATGCTTACTAAAGTAAGCAGCTCCTAGCACTACCCATGTTTAGCAGTGTTAAGCTTCTAGCTTTATCGGAACCCTCTGTTATAGCTAGCAGACACTGCAGCGCTATAACCTCAAACGCCGGACCGCGCTCACAGCTGCTTCTTTTCCGGACCACCCCTCCCGTGTCATATGCCAGCGGTGACTGCCGGGCTTCATGTGGCAAAAACATGCCTCTTTAGTGGCAAAAATAAATATAAGACACTGGGGCTTATTTACTAAGGGTCCGCGGAACGCACTTTCGTCGGATTTTGGAAATTTTCAATATTCAAATTGTGTCACATCCCATGCACACAATATAATACATATATAATGCACCAGGAAGAAGATGGTGAACTCCGGTGGACCGGAGCAGGGAAGTGACAGATGCTGGAAATTGGGTGCACAATCTTTGTGAATCGCGGAATCCTCGGACAATGCACTTCGGATGAACTCCGTCGGCCGGGTAAGTAAATGTGCCCCACTGTCTTATTTTCGGGGAAACGTGGTAGTGCTTTTTTAAGGGTGCGGTCACACGTTGCGTTTAATGCATGCGTTTAAAAACGCATTGGAATCGCTGAAGAGTGATTTGCCTAATTAAACAGCTGTTAACACTTGCGTTTACAAAACGCAACTGTTAAAATGGTGAAATGAGTATTATTACCCTTCTGGAAAAATGTCAGTGCAACCTCTGTATGTAATCAAGACCAATTTTATACTGCTAGTGCCATAGGGATGAAGTATCAAAGTACCAGAATACATATATTCTAGAAAAGAAGTATATTAAAGGAAGATGATATACATTGTGTGTCATAAACCAAGTGTGCAATGGTAGGCAATAACATGAAGTGAGGTCAATATCCTAGTAGGTGGTAATGTATACAATGTAAATCGTGCATTGCATTTGCTGGAGTTAAAGTGTAACCTGATAGAAAATACTGGAGAAGGATACAGAGAACTGGTTTCATTGTAGTCAAGCATGACAAGGAAGACAGAGAGGGGACATCAGTAAAATTCCACACATTTGATAGTGTTTATCAGGAATACCTATATGCAGATAGATTATTTCTTACAGCAAAATCTCAATCCATCATGATAAACCAGGGACATTTACTTAGATATAAGCACCGTGACTCTAGTAATCTTATATTTGTTAACCATGGCCTCCTTCCTTCTAAAATCAACTTATAAAATTATATAGATGAACCAGTAAGTAAAAATATTTCCTGTAAGAGAGTGATTGCTACGGAGGTGTGCTTTATAACAATAGGGAGTTCTTGATGTATAGCGGTTCCCACAAGTTCATTTAAGAACCTAATGAGCAGTTCTGGAGACAGGGAGTATATGTATTTGTAGATATCAGGTGGTTAAAGAGGCATTTTTCTCGAATAAGATACAAAGCTACATTTCTTAACCTCCATAGTAGTTGTATTCATGTACAGAACGTTGTTTATAATCCTAGCTACACTGTGACATAAGTCATTCTATCCAAGGAGTCTGCGACTTTTTATTTGCTTAAAGCACACAGAGGTATTCCCCCAAGTGATATAAAAGATTCCTTCCCCCAAGGCTAGTATTAGCTAAGATTAATTAGCAAATAAACTTTGCGCTCTGTATTTTTTTTGAGCGGATGAAAAAAATTATACAAGCAAAATAATAATGCGCTTTATTTATTAAAGGGGAAATTTGATAAAAACTCCAAATTAATCAAGGGTATTGTGGCACTCGAATCATGTAGCTGTCCTAAAACAGATAGCGTAATATAAAGCATTGGAGACGGCCCTGACAGGTTAAAGTCTGTAGTGGGAGGATGTGTTGAAGGTTCATGTTGCTATCTCCATGTTCCAGGCGGTTCAGTCATTGGGGTCCTCTGGCACCCAGTGTACCCCTTTTCTCAAACTTTCCCTGCCTGCTATAGTTTTGACACTTTCTAAGGCTGGCACCTATTTCTTTCATAAAATTATGGCGTTTGATGTGCGAGCAAGAGTTAGGTCAAGTTGTTTCCTGTCTCTGACATCTATTCTTTACGGACACGTTCTCTCAGACCTGATAATGCTGAGTGCAGTGTCTGGTGCTATAGAGAGGATTGTTTGTTCTTCTTCAAAAGGGTCACCCCTTTTGCTATTACAAGCTATTCAGTCAGTAGTGCAGTTCAGTTTATAAGTTGAATAGTAAATGGTCATATAATCTGATTTTACAGCAGATATTGTCATATTGGAGCAACATTACTGGTCAAATGACAATCTGACTGTTCCTTAACATCTGGAATATCTGCTCCCTATTCCTGTAATGTTTCCTGAATGGAGATATAAGCTGTCTGCTACTTTAAAGGAAGCAGTCAGATGCCTAAACGTCAGTTTGGTCCAAGAAACTCTGTCCGTGCACTTGCAGGATTTCCAGGACCAAACTTAACATGTCCGATCAGTTCAGTGATTCTAGTTTCAGTCCAGGAAATGTCTGCAAAAAGACATAAAAGTAATTTTAACGGGCTAGTGAGATATCTGTATCTGCCAATAGAAGATCCCCCAGTCTTCTCAATCCATGCTTCAAATTGACATATGTACACACCACGCTTGGGTTAAAGTGTTCTCTTTTTCTATATACCTTCAACATGAATACAAGTATCAAAACATTCACTGGCAAATTTAATCGTATTCTATTCTATTGATCCTTTTTCAATATTCCAATATAAAATATATCTCCCCACGTGTACTTAGCATTTCAGACGAACGGAGTGTTAGGATGATTCCTTTTGGAGGGGTGGCTCTTTCAGGGTTTTTCTATAGATATAAATAGGAAGAGAGACATTGTAAGTCAGTCCAGGAAATCCCACAAGCGCACGGGGCAAGTATCTAAGACTGAACTCACTTGTGGGTAATGGGCTTAAAGGGAACCTGTCAGCAGAAATTGACCTAATAAACCACTACCAGTATGTTGTCATGCAACTGAACATCTTCCAAATCATGTTTCTCTCATGACCCAGTGTGTTGTAATCATTGATAAATCTGAGATGTAAATTGGTTGTATAAAGTCATGGAGGCGGAGATTTAAACACTGAAGTCAAGCTCTCTCTTCCTCAGAAAGTTCCCTTTACTGTAAATGATGGTCCTGTATCAAGAGACATCACTAACCAGATCTTCTAAAGTCCGATACATGATGTCAATCACAGAGGAGGCGTTCAGAACTCCCTACCTTGACTTCCGTGTTAAACTTCCCTCCTCCTTGACCTTACACAATCAATTTACAGCTCAGTTCATAGATTTTCTGGATGATGCCACCACACAGGATCATGAAAGAAACAATAACTAGAAGCTGTTAGAATGCTTGCTAATATTCTGGTAGTGGTTCATAAGGTAAATTGCTGATTAACGGTTCACTTTAAGGCCAGTTGTACAAGGCCTGGTTTAACAAATGTGTACAACTAGCCTAACTATACATTTGCTGGGCAGAAAAGCCAGTGGGGTATAGTCATAAATCTGTTTAAAATCTCACATAATGTGTGCCAATAAACTGTCTAAAACACATTAATAAAGAGTTTTTATAAGGGTATAAGACTGGTACTTCCAAAATTTGGCATAAATTAAAGGAAATCAACCAAATAAAAAAACAAGGAAACCTAGAAATACTCACCTCTGCTCCTCTTGATGTTGCTGGCACTGTCTGTCGCTAGTTTTGACATGCTGTGAAAGTTATAATTAGCAGCATGGAGCGCAGAGACATCCTGTCTGGTGCTCCGAGTGACTAATTATTCACACCCCTGCAACTCTCTCTCCCATGCTAGGAGCATGAAAGAGGGAGGTGATGTCACGGGGGGGAGTGCGGGGGCGTGTATAATTAGCAGCCTGGTGTGCCGGACATCTTGTCCTTGCACTCGGTGCTGCTAATTATAACTTTCTTTTCTAGGTGATCCTGGCGTGTCTAGACTAGCGGAGGAAAGATAAGGACGGATAAGATAACCATTCGATTTTGATTTCTGCAACAAATGTATACCTGCAATATTCGGTGCAGTGAAACCTGGATTATTACTGATTTGTCTTTCCTTCCATACAGAATACTATTTATATTATGGTCTACTTTCTGTGTCTGTTGTAGTCTGTTAAGTTGCATTAGACTGTCTGACCTGGCAATGTTAGATTTATGGTAAGCAGATTTTATAATAGGAGTGTGCACAAGTTGTTGGCAATGACTATAGTTGGCACAACTACATACAATAAAAAACCTACAATAAACCACATACAATTAATACATTTCTTTCTCTATTTGTATTAGGCAATGATCAATTAATTCAATAGAAAAGCAAGCGGACTATCATTCTGGTAAAGATAAACATGTAAGATAAGTGGAGTGGTTTTGTGGCGTAGTAGTTGCAGTGGAATTTTTATGGTTAGCATGTAGTATCTGCTAAACTCTCAGCCGCTTCGCTGCCGTACAATGCAATGGCTAATCTGCTGTGTGTACTTCTCATGTGAACATATTTTTTAAAGGGGTTGGCCACTTTACTTCATAGTCTATTAAAAGTTCTGCACCCATGTCTTGATATGTAAAGAGCTTACAGGGCTTTTGCTCATGGACAGACAAGATCACCCGACTCTCCATCTGCAGCCATTTTATAGTCAGGACTGTCTGGCTGATGAGGTAAAAGACAAGAGGCTTCACTTTACATATCAAGATAGTGATGCTGAACTTTTAATAGAAGTATTTGGAAAATTACCTCATATCCTGCCCCCAAATTTACACATACATTACAAAAAACATGAGGTCAAGTGGCCAACCCCTTTAAGTATTTCTATTCTAGTTATTGCGTGAACTTGGCTAAGATCACTGCTTATCTGCAGTGGTGAATTTAAGCGTAACTAAACCTTTGGAAGCAATTGTTTTATATGTCAGACATGCACAGTGTAGGTGATATTAGTGAACTTTCTTGTGCAGTAAGCAGTGTAGCTGAAGCCCATACACAGAACAGAGATATGGAGAGGAAACTGAAGATTATCGCTTTCCCTACCTAGAACAGATTTCTTTGAAGGAAATCTACCGTAATATGATATACCAGGGACACTTACTCATAGATCCAGGCTCTGTGACTCTGTTAATCTCCTTATATTTGTTATCCATGTCCTCCTTTCTTCTAAAATCAACTTTTAAAATGATGTTATTGAACCAGAAGGGCTACCTTAACCTCTCTATCATCCGATTTTACAGACGGTTACACTGTCTCACCCTCCCCTGCTCTTACTGTAAGAGGAGCAAGGAAAAGGTATGAGGCTGTGTAACAGTCTGTAAATCCAGATCACGGAGGGATTAGGGTAGCCCCTCAGGTTTATGAGCATAATTTTAAAAGTTGATTTTAGAAAGAAGGAGGCCATGGATAACAAATATAAGAAGATTACCACAGTCACAGGGCCTGGATCTTTGAATAAGTGTCCCTGGTTTATCATAATGGATTTTTATGGTAGAATGTATCTTATTAGCCAACCCTGGCTATACATTTTTATGTGTTCATATACAATATGTAAATGTATGACATGATTTGGGTCACCATGCCCCTCGCCTCTCCCCAAGCCTTACGTCCCCAGGTGAGCACTTATAAAGAAAATATTTTTGGTTATCGGAGAGAAGTTCAGAACTACAGACAATTTTATTCTCACAAACTAATAGCATTCATCACTGCTTTTTTGTGTGTGTGATCAGCTTGTATTTTAGGTTATTAACATTTTAGCATAAGTCTTGTTACTGGTCGCACGAAAAAAGTGTAAAATATAATCTGTTCCCATTACTCAAACATCTGCTGAGTTTTCTAACATTTTAACCATTTAACAGTCTGGAAATCTGCCATCAAAATCCATCATGATAAACCAGGGACACTTACAATAGATCCAGTTACTGTGACTGTGGTAATCTTCTTATATTTGTTATCAATATCCATATCTAATATCAACTTTTTAAATTATGTTATTAACTATGGTGTTACCAGAGCCCCTCTGTGTTGCAGCTTCCCAACTTTTTCCACAGGCTTTTTCCACCTCCCACTACTTGCTGAAACTTCCTCTGCTGCAGTGAGATTGCATTGAGGAAAAAATAAAAAGGGGGAGGAGCAGGAGGAGGTGAGACAGTGTAACAGCCTGCGAAGCTACAGCACGGAGGGGTTCTGGTAGCTCCTCCAGAGCCCTTCAAGCTTATTAGCATAATTGTAAACATTGATTTTAAGAAGGAGGCCATGGATAACAAATATTAGAAGATGACCACAGTCACAGGTCCTGGATCTATGAGTAAGTGTCTCTGGTATATCATGGTAGATGGTTAATGGTAGATTTCTTTAAAGGCGTTTTCCAACATATTAAAAATTATATTGAAAACTGCTCTCACTGGGGATGAGCATAAAATGGTATTAACTCTTTTCTTGTTCCAGCCCATTTGGATGCGGCACTGGTTCCCATTGGTCACTTACATGTTGGTGTCTCAAAAATGCCTATGCATGCCCACATTGCCTGCCCCTGACTAAGCAGTGTCCCTACTGGGACATCAGGAGGTAGAGACCAGCATGGAACTGGGCAACGCTAGGACTGCACAAAGATTGAGAGGTTGAGGGTTCACTTATATATGTTAAATCCTCTATTCTTAGTGGCTTTCCCTAACTTTTCCCTTTTAGGCTTAGCCACATTGATGAAAAGTACACTGGGTGGGTAACGCAAGTGCCCAACCCCGTCCACCTTGTGAAGCTTAGAGAAAAGTACAAATGGTGGAGGTCTCGATTTGTAAATAAGTGGTGTTTATTTATAATGAATAATAGGAAAAGTTGGTGGAAACAAATACAGTTATAGCGTACAAGCTGACGGTCAAAGGACCTGAGGAGCACACCGGCAGCTGTGCCTGTTGAGGAGGATGCGGGAGCATCGGCCGTGTTGTCAGCAGAGGTGGATACGATGCTCCGTGGTCAATCTGCGTAGTTGCTTCGAGAGTAGGTGTATCACGGGCTGGACAGGAGGAGCCAAGTGTGGTGTCTGTGTCCAGGCGGTAGTGTACACTCAATGGTGTATGTACGCAGTGTATGAGGGGGGGGGGGTGCACTCGTGGATGGCGGAGTGCGAGGGGTCCCTAGTAGGCCCTAATAGGGGCTGAGTGGGAGCCCTAAAAGTCCCTGATTGGTCCTAAATTCGGGGCGGCAGCCCTAGATGGCCGTCGTCCCGACTGGAACCTGCCCCTGTCCTCGGCCAAGTAACCCTAGTTATGGCGGGGAGGGAAAAGGGGATATGTGCAGGTTAGGACAAAGGCTGTGGGGATCACAGTAATCTGTCGCAGGTAAGAGACAAGTGCAAAGGTAGAAAAGTAGGGTGAAGAGGCAAATTCAAATTAGTGGGGAAAGCGCGAGGTGGAAGGAGTCTTTTTGCCACCAGAAAGAAAAATACAAAAGGGTGTCAGCTTCATTTCTTCTCTTCTGGATCCGAGCATACTCGGTGGTGTGCCAAAGGGGAGGTATGCATGCTAGCGCAGCTCGTGGTGCGAGGGTGAGCAGTGGGGGGAAGCAAGGAAAAGGAGAGAGAGAAAGGAGACGAGAATGAGGCACGAGGGAAAAAGAGAGAAGAGAGACGCATTGAGAGAGATAAGATGATTTACGCGATAAAAGTCTTGTTACTGTCGCACGAAAAAAGTGTAAAATATAATCTGTTCCCATTACTCAAAATTTGCTGAGTTTTCTAATTTAATTAACATCTACATTCAGTCTGGAATCTGCCATCAAAATCCATCATGAGAAACCAGGGACACTTACAATAGATCCAGTTATGTGACTGTGGTAATCTTTATATTTGTTATCAATATCCATATCTAATATCAACTTTTTAAATATGTTATATTAACTATGGTGTTACCAGAGCCCCTCTGTGTTGCAGCTTCCCAACTTTTCCACAGGCTTTTTCCACCTCCACTATTGCTGAAACTCCTTGCTGCAGTGAGGATTGCATTAGGAAAAATAAGAAAGGGGGGAGGAGCAGAAGGAGGTGAGACAGTGTAACAGCCTGTGAAGCTACATCACAGAGGGGCTCTGGTATCTCCCAGAGCCCTCCAAGCTCATTAGCATAATTGTAAACATTGATTTTAAGAAGGAGGCCATGGATAACAAATATTAGAAGATGACCACAGTCACAGGTCCTGGATCATGAGTAGTGTCTCTGGTATATCATGGTAGATGGTTAATGGTAGATTTCTTTAAAGGCGTTTTCCAACATTAAAAATTATATTGAAAATGCTCTCACTGGGGATGAGCATAAATGGTTATTAACTCTTTCTTGTTCCAGCCCATTTGGATGCGGCACTGGTTCCCATTGGTCACTTACATGTTGGGTCTCAAAAATGCCTGTGCATGCCCACTGCCTGCCACTGACTAAGCAGTGTCCTACTGGACATCAGGAGGTAGAGACCAGCATGGAACTGGCAACTCTAGGACTGCACAAAGATGAGAGGTTGAGGGTTCACTTTATATGTTTAATCCTCTATTCTTAGTGGCTTTCCCTAACTTTTCCCTTTTAGGCTTAGCCCATTGATGGAAATTCATCCGTGACTAGTCCATAAACATATGCATTTACAATATTGACAATAGAAATGTTTTTATGTATCTGCTGTGGATTCTGCTTCGGCTCCTATCCTCTGCAATGCTAATGGTAATTATGTAGCACACCTGCTCTGTACATTATGTATATCAGAAAGAATATATAAGGGGCACTGCTGTTAAACCCTTTTATAGGGAGTGTGACATGTCCACATCTCTTCTTAGCCAATTTATCCTGTTGGAGGGGCATGACATGTGTGTGTGTATATATATATATATATATATATATATGTAGGTGGTGGTGCTCAAACTTGAGTAGAACACAGAACAGAGCATTTATTCATCATATAAAATATCATCTTCTTTATTTCTTTACACCTTAAAAACAGCAGCATGCATCACTGGGAGAGGAACATAGTTACACAGGAGCGTTTACAGGCTCTGTACATTGTCCCCATCTTCAGGCTCCTTTCACACAGTCAGTATTTCATCAGTATTTAGCCCCCGTGTTTTAAGCCTGGCTTACAAATACTGACAGTCCGACAGTGGTCTTAGGCTCCTTGTGTTGTCCACCTCAGGGTAGGGGTTATTCCTTGAGTTGTAATGGTGGATTTGATCTACTACATACTCTATTAGACATTCTGTATCAGGTTGTGGCACAGAGAGCTATTAGCATATTGGTGCTAAATTATGGTGGTCTTCAGTAGTGAAATGACACGATGAGTGCAAACAAGTAGAATGGGTGAGTTGATGAAAGGTCCTTTTAATATGTATATTTTTGGAAAAATATATCCTGAAATATAATATTTACCTGAATCTACTTTTTAAAAGTGTAACTAATCCTTGAAACAATTTTTTTCCATTTATTTCAGATGGTAAAAGTAATCTGTAGTATCTACCTTATATAATTATATTACAAATCAGCTTCTCTGTGCTTTCTCTGCTCTTCTCCTGTAGTGCACTTTATTCTGAAAAGCCTAAATATTGCGGTCTCTTATAACAAATACAACCCTCTTAGTACCCAGGCACAAATAATATTCTTTTGAACATTATTCCTTGCATCTGGATGTGACGACGGTTGTGTAATAACATTAATTCATTAATAACTAATTTGTGCAGCTGCCTGCCAGCTGACTTTTTTCAGTTCTACAGTCCACTAGAGAGCTATTTGGCTGGCACGAGACCCATACACACACCATTGAATGGATTAATGAAAACAAAGGCAGTATCTAGAACAAAAAAGGCAGCTGAATGACTGCTGGGATCTCATTGAAACGCTACAGCATTAAGAACTCAGAGGCCACTTGTTGTCTTTGACGATGCCAGCCAACCCGTGCTCAACGTGGGTTTTCCACAGCGGGCTCCCTGTAAGAGACACCTCCATTGAGAACAGTACAATGCCGTACACAGGCCAACAACACAACCCTGAATAGCAATGAGAATATGTGGAAAGTGCTTTGCTATTTACAACTAGGTAAGACAAGGTCATCTGCAAACCATGCAAAAAAGAACTCCATTAATAGCGATGTCATTTCAATATTTATCTTGGTTCAGCTTTTGACATCTGAAGAAAGCCAAATACAAGCAACACATGTGCAAACCTACCTCACTGGAAAAAATATGTTGACAGTGTAGTGTGGATGTCATGGCTGATATATGCAGAATTGTCATCTCCCAAAATTGAAACAAGACAATAATGGAAAGAATTATGAAGAACACTACCATAGGATAGGAGACAAGTTCTGGTGGTTACAGTGGTCACACCAAGGCAGACAGCTCGAAGTTCCTAAAATAATTAAAACCATATTGCATTTCAGGTTTTTTCTCTGCAACAAATAGTTTTAGAAGAATGATGCTGCAAATATACTGGGTTGAGATTTACTCTATAACTAAGTATAAGCGAGTGCTGAAAAGCCCCAGCTTATACTCGAGTATTATGGTAAGGGTATTAAGTACTGATCCCAGGCTGATTTTAGAAGTTTTCTCACCTACAAAGAATGGAGAGGTCGTTAATTTTATGTAAACTTAAATGTAATTGAAATTCATTTTTTAATATTAATTAGAATTTTATTGCATGAAAAGTATTTGATCCCTACCAATGAGCACACTTCTGGATCTTTCACTGCTGTTTTTTTTAAAGAATCTCCTCTAACACTGTACTCATTACCTGTATAAGTACCTGCACATGTAGAGATGGGCCCATGCACACAGTTGACATCACAGTGCGCGGGCAGAGCACATGGATGATCTAACCGCATCACTACACAGGAAGCAAAGGGGAAGAGGAAAAAGGAGCGGCAGGGAACACTAGAGGCATTTCATTGTGGGTCGAAAGTTACTGGGCATTCATTAGTGAGGGTAGGCTGCTGGGCTATTCATTCATGAGGGAGGCTGCCGGGCATTTCATTAGTGAGGTAGACTGCCGGGCATTTCATACCCGTGAGGGAGGCTGCCGCGGGCATTTCATTAGTTGAGGGGTAGGCTGCCGTGGGCTTTTCATTCGTGAGGGGAGGCTGCCGGGCATTTCATTCGGTGGTGCGGGGGATGCTGCCGGGCATTTCATTTGTGTTAGGGAGGCTGCCGGGCATTTCATTAGTGAGGGGTGGTTTGGGGCATTTCACTAGTGAGGGGAGGTTTCGGGGCTTTTCACTAGTGAGGGTGGCTGTGACCAATGCATTTCCCACCCAGCCTTATAACTCGAGTCATAAGTTTCCCCAGTTTTTTGTGGTAAAGTAAGTGCCTTGGCTTATATTTGTGTTGCAGAGATGGCTAAAAGAATTACAATGGAGAGCATCATTGACTTAAGAACATGTGACCATATTTTTCCCGTAATACTGCTTATGACTATATGAACATCATCTCCTTTTTCAAACGGTAACCTCAAATACATTCAATAAGTAACTATAAATGTTTTCCCGATCTTCCAACAAAAGGCTAAATTTAGGAACAAAATAAACTGCTGAGAAAGCATCCCTGTACAGCTGTATCCTCACCTACAGGGTCAGCCTCAGACTTAAGCCATCACTTTAGAAACAGAGGAGGGGAAAAAATTAAAACCACAAAAAAAAAAAAAAAAAAAAAACCTTCCATGAATCACTGTTGGCAAAGATCCGCAACAGACTGGGGAGGGGTGAGTTCAAAGCAGTCTATGCAAATCTGGAAAATGTACTGTATAGCTGTATGCACAGCTTCTAATTTATAGGAGACCTTACCATTAACCTTCCCTCTTTCCGTAGCATATGCTTCATATAAAGTATATAGGTCAAATTAAACTGCATCTCGTGAAGACCTCCAGGCGTCATTGCCTCTTTGAGATTCCACTATGAGAAGTGCTCTAAAAGCAGAAAAGCAAGTTTTTCTTATATACTCCCGTTTTTAGAATGGGGGAAAATGTTTGGAAACTACATAATAAATTACAGTAAGGTAAAGATATCCATAAACCGCATTAAGCCCCATGACATAAATCATTATGCTTCTATCCTTGCAGTTACACAACACCTCCAAAAATGTCAATATAAAATACAATAAGGATAACAAATCAAAAACTGTCACTAGACATTATTTATGGATTTATCAAATCCACAATGTAAATTATTGGCGTTGGTACTTACCTACTTATTGTATCATTGTGAGGTGTGTCTGCAGACAAACCCAACTCTTCTACGTCCATCTCCCACAATTCCCTATGTGTTTATATAGTGATAAAGAGTTTTAAAAGAAGTACAACTGTTGCTCAGCAACAAAGAACAAAGAGCAGCGCTCTCCTCCCCGGCTTACCTGTTTCTAGAGGAGGAAACTTAGTCCTTTCTGCTTTCCACCTATCTACTACTCCAGCACAGTGAATCACATGTAACAGACGGCCGACAAGGAATGAAATCACTCAGCAGCATCCCAGAAGAGTGAGGCGGAGGGGTGGAGGGATGGTCCTGTGTAGCCACACTCAGGACTGGAACAGCTACACTGGTCAAAGAGCAATGAAGGAATGCAGCCATTCAGGAAGTGCCTGGTTCCTCCTCATTTTCATTACTCAAAAAAGGAAGCCAGTTGAGCACTGAACTTTCTCTACTTGTTAGAGAATAAACAAGGGTTATCATTTCTCAGTAGCGCTCCCTACTGTTTACTTACGAAGTGCACACTTACAAATGTAGGATAATTTTTGAAGGACGGCACAAAATCTATGCAACTTAGAGAGTAATCTCATAAAAAAAAAATACTATCAGAACTTGGAGACCTATTTGTCAGGGAACTCTCTATGGAAACAGATTTCAACTTAGTTCACGCTTTTTAGACGATGGGAGTATAGCGCTGCATGGGGACGTTTGCGCAGTCAGTGCCCCTCAAAGACAGAACAATAAAAATATGACTAAGATGTTATCATATGATCTCGATAACCTCACCAACTATGATAAACAGACACACCCTGTGGAGTAGGTATTCAGAAAAGTCAAAGTGGTTCCTGATAAACTACTAGGAGGTTGGGTACCAGTTTAAAGAGAACTATAAGGGAACCAAAAAATGTGTCCAAGCCTCAAATAAATCAACAATGAATATTAGATTGTTTATACAGACGTCCCCTTCTTAAGGACAGCCGATTTCCAGACGACCTCCCTCTGTCCACTCTGACCTCTGAATGCTTTATTAAGTCCCAGTGCAACGATCCTCTGTAGATGTCTGTATAAAGCTTTAATAAAATTTTGGTCTAATTACAGCAAAACTTTGAAACTCAATTGTCACATGGCAAACAAAATTTGTCTGGATCTACAATGATAAAATATACAGTTTCGACTTACATACAAATTCAACTTAAAGGGTTGTCCGAGTTCTTGAAAAAACTAAAAGTGGCCGGACAGGGCTGCTTAAAAAAATAAAGATGTACTTACCTGGCCGGTGCCCTCCCGTATCCGGCGACTGCTGTCACTCCGGTCCGGGCGCCATGTAACAAACATGGCCGCCGGAGCAGCGTGCTGACTCAGTTCCGGCCGACCCGCACACCTTCCGGCCCCATACACATGCTGTGTATAGGACGGATGGCGTGCCCGACCACGGCCGGCCGGAAGCTGAATGTCCAGCGCTGCTCCGGCGCCTGTTTGTTTACATGGCGCCCGGACCGGAGCAACAGCAGCGCTGGATACGGGAGGGCACCGGAAGGTAAGTACAAGCTTTTTTTATAGCAGCCCTGTCCCGGCCCTTTTAGCTTTTTTTCAAGAACTCGGACAACCCCTTAAGACAAACTATGGAACCTATCTTGTATGTAACCCGGGGACTGCCAGTTAAAAATGTATTTAACCCACCTGATGGAGAAAGCAGGTAAAAATGAAAAAAATAAAATAAAAATAAAATAGCAAACTAAGCCTCCACATTCCGGACTACAAACAACGACATAGCTTCAGGCCTTTCCCCATTCTCTCAGCATAAACTTAAGAGAGTCACAACTATTTTATTTAACCACAAAGTCATTTATGCCAGGAGTCTTCCAAAATGTCAAAGGCTGCATAGCCTGCACAGTGTTGTCCTTCTAATTGGAACCTCCAGGTCAATGTCTGGCGCGTTCCACAGGTCCTATAAGAAAAGCTGTCTGGTCCCCTACACATCAGTTATTAGATATTTGGAGCCCTTCATTAGGTTGTTGGTGTTAGAGGTCCCGCTGAAAAACTGTAACGTATTTTCCCTAAAGGGGTATTCTCATTTCAGATAATAACTGTTATTTTTTGCATGATGAAAATATACACATTTTCCCAATATACTTTTGGTACCAATTCCTTGCGGTTTTCTAGATCCTGCAAGTGATGAATCTGACCATGGTCACACATGTGCAAGCCTCATTAGTATCAGAGAGTAATCAGAGCTGTGCATCTGTGTGCCCATGGACGATTTATATCCACTGGAAGTAAACACAGAATATAATATTCTATAAACAGCAGCAAGATCTAGAATACTGTGAGGTATATACAGAATTATGTTGGAAATCGTATAACTTTTCATCAAACAACAAAAATTAATTTGCTGAAATGGGAACACCCCTTCAAGTCCTGAAAAACTACCTTAGAATATTGTACTGAACAAGCAACAAAAAGGTCCCATATGCTGAAATATGAAATAGAATATATAAACCCCTGGAAAAAGGTGATACATTTCCCCTCAACTTTCATTGTCGTTTAGAGTGCTGCCGCCTTTCTATATGTATCTACAAAGGCCCTGCCAGGACCTGCGGGCGCGCACCACTCCTTCACACACGCTAGTACATGTGTTTACTAGTGTATACGGTATGGGTTTGCGCACAAGTTTATATTAGTTGTGAGTACAAAGAGATAATTAAAACGGATTATATACCATAATTCCCCGCTGCTGATATAGACTTTTTTCCTGTTCCACTTTTATGTAACACACCACATGCAAAGTGTAGAGACAAGAAGCACATCTGTACATCAACAACAGTCAGCATTTACAAACCATTTCAGATGAATTAAACTCATTCAAGATCTGGAATCACTAACCTATTGTAGATTTACAATAGGAAAGGAAGAATGAGACATTTTTTTAAACAAAAAAGAAAATTATGAATGGTATTAAATATAAAGGAAACAACAACATATATCATCCTGCTAGTCTGATAACAGCACTGTGCGTCCATACCTCTACAGGTCTTATGCTGTTCTGCTCCACAAACAAAAATGTTAATGGAAGCCCCACATGTTAAAATTTCATTTTATGTATGATGTGTCATTGTAACAGATGGAAGCCTTCATTGAAGACGTTTCCATCTGGGATTTTTTAGAACTTGCAATGCAGTGAGAACATTGTCGGACCCCTCTAATCTATTAAATGGGTCTCCACTTATACCAAACTTTAACAAGGTAATCGAAGATCCACATTATACTTGCCCTGTTAATTTTTGTCATTAGTGACCTGAAGCTCTGGACTCCTTGGTTCTACTGGTTTCCAGCAGATGGAGGGGGCATGAAGTTATTACTGTCTGCATGCCCACTCTGTCATAACCACTCCCGACAGTGTTTGGAGGGGCAGCGTCCACAGTATGACTGCACAACCACCTTCATCCGCTGGAAACTAGCAGGAATGCAACCTTATAGCGTTCTTCAACCTGCTGCCCAGGTGTGGGAGATGACGTGGCTCACAGCAACATTAACAAGGTAAGTCGAGTATCTGGGCAGCATGGGGCTCAGTGGTTGCACTACAGCCTTGCACCGCTGGGGTCCTGGGTTCAAGTCCCATCCAGGTCAACATGCAAAGATTGTATCTTCTCTCTGTGTTTGTGTAAATTTCCTCCCACACTCCAAAACATACAGGCAGTTTGATTAGATTGTGAGCCCCATGAGGACATGATTGGGCAAGCTCTGTGTAGAGCTGCGTAATCTGTTGGCACATATAAATAAAGGAATAATTATTATACTAACCATGTTGCAGTTTGCTAATAGTGGTCACCCCTTTAAGACATATGCTATGTATGGAGTCATCATTATTAAAAAAAAAGTAGAAATCTACTAATCACAATTTGTAGTTGTACCTTAAGGTTTATTAACTTTCATATTTGTAAACGATTTTTAAAAATAAATCTACAGGTTGTACACATGCTGATGAGACACAATTAAAAATATATTTTAATAAACGCACAAACTCATTTGCCCTTGTATACCTGAAGAGGGCAGTGTGATTGCGCTATGTGACTGATCCACTATGCTCATCATTTTACTGTAGAAGAATCCTGCTCTGTATAATACTAGAGACCTGCTTGTTGCTAGATACTAAATGCAGATGATCACACCGTGAGTGGTGGGATGAACACACTGCGTGACCAGGAGAGACCTGAGTTCTTGGCATTGTGTGCCACACCAAGTAAGGGTTGGGCAGCTTATCACAAGAAAGTAAGGCTGAGTTCTCTTTAAGAGACAAACACGCCTAAGAGTCTACTACAAAACCAAGGATCCATCCATCCATTCATAGGAGAATATCCGGATAATACAATGTGACAATTATCTGTCCTAAAACAGTTTGCATTCCTTTGGGTTGTGCATCCTCGAAATTACAAAAGAAGCTGAAAAATTGTAAAAAAAAAAATGTTGCAGAAATGTTGCCACTGTGAACATCAACGTGTAAGATTGTTTTTTAAATCTCATTCTTATCATAGAACTGAATCACCCAGTACATTTCTACACAATGACTGTATGTGATATGATCCATGTGGACTGTCAGTATTTGAAGGCAGGCTTAACGGACACCTGTCATCAGTCTGTGTCACTTGTCCTGTCACTACTACCTGTGGAGCACTGCACAAGGATCCATCCCAGCCTTTATCTAGTTTTCACATACATTATCATTGTAAATCATCTATTTTTTATCATGTAAATGAGGCTGTCACATAGTCAAAGCAGTGATGTCATCCCTGTTACCCCTCCCCTCTCCTCCCCCTGCTCATGTCTGTGTGTAATGTATAGTAAAGCATGGCTAGTGTGTGTGCTGCAATCTGCTGCATGCTGCATCCCATAATACAGGTGAGAGACCACAGACACAGCTACACTGAATCGTGACATGTTCTGCTGTAACATGGCTGCCTGGAGCTGCTTATCTCTCCTAACACACACACATGACAGGGGGCGTGGCCCCCAGCACCAGGGAACACATCATTTCATACAGCCATCTATCATAACTACAGGCTGTCAGTCAAGCACTGGGGGTGTGGCTGTGCCTCCACTCATGAATAGAGTGGACGCTTGAATATGCATGCTTCATTGGACATTTCACAGGTCATTTGCATACAGCTTTAGGACCTCATTGCTTGTTTACAGGCATGTATAGAGGGACAATGAAGGGATAGATGCAATGCTCTCTAATGGCAGTTTATGAATATATATTTAGCTAGGGGGTTATTTTTGCATGACGGGTTATCTTTAAAACACGGGGGCTAAATACTGACGAAATATGACTGTGTGAAAGGACTGAAGATGGGGACAATGTACAGAGCCTGTAAACGCTCCTGTGTAACTATGTTCCTCTCCCTGTGATGCATGCTGCTGTTTTTAAGGTGTAAAGAAATAAAGAAGATGATATTTTATATGATGAATAATGCTCTGTTCTGTGTTCTTCTCAAGTTTGAGCACACCCCCTACATATATATATACACACACACACAATATCTGCCCTCCAACAGGATAAATTGGCTAAGAAGAGATGTGGACATGTCACACTCCCTATAAAGGGTTTAACAGCAGTGCCCTTATATTCTTTCTGATATACATATGACAGAGCAGGTGTGCTACATAATTACCATTAGCATTGCAGAGGATGAGCCGAAGCAGAATCCACAGCAGATACATAAAAAACATTTCTATTGTCAATGCAATATGTTATGGACTAGTCACTGATGAATTTCCATCAATGTGGCTAAGCCTAAAAGGGAAAAGTTAGGGAAAGCCACTAAGAATAGAGGATTTAACATATAAAAGTGAACCCTCAACCTCTCAATCTTTGTGCAGTCCTAGAGTTGCCCAGTTCCATGCTGGTCTCTACCTCCTGATGTCCTAGTAGGGACACTGCTTAGTCAGTGGCAGGCAGTGGGCATGCCACAGGCATTTTTGAGCACCAACATGTAAGTGACCAATGGGAACCAGTGCCGCATCCAAAATGGGCTGGAACAAGAAAAGAGTTAATACCATTTTATGCTCATCCCCAGTGAGAGCAGTTTTCAATATAATTTTTATATGTTGGAAAACGCCTTTAAAGAAATCTACCATTAACCATCTACATGATATACCAGAGACACTTACTCATGATCCAGGACCTGTGACTGTGGTCATCTTCTAATATTTGTTATCCATGGCCTCCTTCTTAAAATCAATGTTTACAATTATGCTAATGAGCTTGAAGGGCTCTGAGGAGATACCAGAGCCCCTCTGTGATGTAGCTTCACAGGCTTTACACTGTCTCACCCTTCTGCTCCTCCCCCTTTATTTTTTCCTAATGCAATCTCACTGCAGCAGAGGAAGTTTCAGCAAGTAGTGGAGGTGGAAAAAGCCTGTGGGAAAAAGTTGGGAAGCTGCAACACAGAGGGGCTCTGGTAACACCATAGTTAATAACATATTTAAAAAGTTGATATTAGATATGGATATTGATAACAAATATAAGAAGATTACCACAGTCACCTAACTGGATCTATTGTAAGTGTCCCTGGTTTTTCATGATGGATTTTGATGGCAGATTTCCAGACTGTAAATGGTTAAAATGTTAGAAAACTCAGCAAATGTTTGAGTAGGGAACGATTATATTTTACACTTTTTTCGTGCGACCAGTACAAGACTTATGCAAAATGTTAATAACCTAAAATACAGCTGATCACACACACAAAAAGCAGTGTGAATGCTATAGTTTGTGAGAATAAAATTGTCTGTAGTTCTGAACTTTCTCCGATAACCAAAAATATTTTCTTTATAAGTGCTCACCTGGGACGTAAGGCTTGGGAGAGGCGAGGGGCATGGTGACCCAATCATGTCATACATTACATATTGATATGAACAACATAAAAATGTATAGCCAGGGTTGGCTAATAAGATACATTTACCATAAAACCATATGATAAACCAGGGACACTTATTCAAAGATCCAGCCTGTGACGTGGTAATCTTCTTATATTTGTTATCCATGGCCTCCTTCTTTCTAAAATCAACTTTTAAAATTATGCTCATAAGCCTGAGGGCTACCCTAATCCTCCGTGATCTGGATTTACAGACTGTTCACAACCTCATACCTTTTCCTTGCTCTCTTACAGTAAGAGCAGGGGAGGGTAGACAGTGTAACCGTCTGTAAAATCGGATGATAGAGAGGTTAAGGTAGCCCTTCTGGTTCAATAAAATCATTTAAAGTGATTTTAGAAGAAAGGAGGACATGGATAACAAATATAAGGAGATTAACAGATGTCACAGAGCTGGATCTATAGAAGTGTCCTGGTATATCATATTACGGTAGATTCCTTCAAGAAATCTGTTCTAGGTAGGGAAAGCGATAATCTTCAGTTTCCTCTCCATATCTCTGTTCTGTGTATGGCTTCAGCTACACTGCTTACTGCACAAGAAAGTTCACTAATATCACCTACACTGTTCATGTCTGACATATAAAACATTGCTTCCAAAGGTTTAGTTACGCTTAATATCACTGCAGATAAGCAGTGATCTTAGCCAAGTTCCGCAATAACTAGAATAGAAATACTTAAAGGGGTGGCCACTTGACCTCATGTTTTTTGTAATGTATGTGTAAATTTGGGGGCAGGATATGAGGTAATTTTCCAAATACTTCTATAAAGTTCAGCATCACTATTTGATGTAAAGTGAAGCCTCTTGTCTTTTACCTCATCAGCCAGACAGTCCTGACTATAAAATGGCTGCAGATGGAGAGTCGGGTGATCTTGTCTGTCCATGAGCAAAAGCCCTGTAAGCTCTTTACTATCAAGACATGGGTGCAGAACTTTTAATAGACTATGAAGTAAAGTGGCCAACCCCTTTAAAAAATATGTTCACATGAGAAGTACACACAGCAGTAGCCATTGCATTGTACGGCAGCGAAGCGGCTGAGAGTTTAGCAGATACTACATGCTAACCATAAAAATTCCACTGCAACTACTACGCCACAAAACCACTCCACTTATCTTACAGTTTATCTTTACCAGAATGATAGTCGCTTGCTTTTCTATGAATTAATTGATCATTGCCTAATACAAATAGAGAAAGAAATGTATTAATTGTATGTGGTTTATGTAGTTTTTATTGTAGTAGTTGTGCCAACTATAGTCATTGCCAACATTGGTGCACACTCCTATTATAAAATCTGCTTACCATAAATCTAACATTGCCAGGTCAGACAGTCTAATGCAACTTAACAGACTACAACAGACACAGAAAGTAGACCATAATATAAATGTATTCTGTATGGAAGGAAGACAAATCAGTAATAATCCAGGTTTCACTGCACCGAATATTGCAGGTATACATTTGTTGCAGAAATCAAAATCGAATGGTTATCATTATCCGTCCTTATCTTTCTCCGCTAGTCTAGACACGCCAGGATACACCTAGAAAAGAAAGTTATAATGCAGCACACGAGTGCAAGGACAAGATGTCCGGCACACCAGGCTGCTAATTATACACGCCCCCGCACTCCCCCCCCCCCCCCCCCGTGACATCACCTCCCCCTTTCATGCTCCTAGACTGGGAGAGAGAGTTGCAGGGGTGTGAATTATAGTCACTCGGACACCAGACAGGATGTCCCTGCGCTCCTGTGCTAATTATAACTTTCACAGCATGTCAAAACTAGCGACAGACAGTGCCAGCAACATCAAGAGGAGCAGAGGTGAGTATTCTAGGTTTCCTTTTTTTTTTTTATTGGTTGATTTCCTTTAATTTATGCCAAATTTTGGAAGTCCAGTCTTATACCCTTATAAAAACTCTTTATTAATGTGTTTGCTTTTGGCACACATTAGTGAGATTTTAAAAGATTATGACTATACCCACTGGCTTTTCTGCCCAGCAAATGTATGTTTAGGCTAGTTGTACACTTTGTTAAACCAGGCCTTGTAAAACTGGCCTTAAAGTGAACCGTTAATCAGCAATTACCTTATGAACACTCCAGAATATTAGCAAGCATTCTAACAGCTTCTAGTTATGTTTCTTTCATGATCCTGTGTGGTGGCATCATCCAGAAATCTATGAACTGAGCTGTAAATTGATTGTGTAAGGTCAAGGAGAGGAAGTTTAACACGGAAGCAAGGTAGGGAGTTCTGAACGCCTCCTCTGTGATTGACATCTGTATCGGACTTTAGAAGATCTGGTTAGTGATGTCTCTTGATACAGGACCATCATTTACAGTAAAGGGAACTTTCTGAGGAAGAGAGAGCTTGACTTCAGTGTTTAAATCTCCGCCTCCATGACTTTATACAACCAATTTACATCTCAGATTTATCAATGATTACAACACACGGGTCATGAGAGAAACATGATTTGGAAGATGTTCAGTTGCATGACAACATACTGGTAGTGGTTTATTAGGTCAATTTCTGCTGACGGTTCTTTAAGCCCATTACCCACAAGTGAGTTCAGTCTTAGATACTTGCCCGTGCGCTTGTGTGATTTCCTGGACTGACTTACAATGTCTCTCTTCCTATTTATATCTATAGAAAAACCTGAAAGAGCCACCCTCCAAAAGGAATCATCCTACACTCGTTCGTCTGAAATGCTAAGTACACGTGTGGAGATATTTTATTTGGAATATTGAAAAAGGATCAATAGAATAGAATACGATTAAATTTCCGTGAATGTTTGATACTTGTATTCATGTTGAAGGTATAGAAAAAGAGAACACTTTAACCCAAGCGTGGTGTGTACATATGTCAATTTGAAGATGATTGAGAGACTGGGGGATCTTCTATTGGCAGATACAGATATCTCACTAGCCCGTAAAATTACTTTTATGTCTTTTTGCAGACATTCCTGGACTGAAACTAGAATCACTGAACTGATCGGACATGTTAAGTTTGGTCCTGGAAATCCTGCAGTGCACGGGAAAGAGTTCTTGGACCAAACTGACGTTTAGGCATCTGACTGTTTCCTTTAAAGTGAAGATATTCAGGAAACATTACAGAAATAGGAGCAATATTCCAGATGTTAAGGAACAGTCAATTGTCATTTGACCAGTATGTTGCTCCAATATGACAATATCTGCTGTAAAATCAGATTATATGACCATTTACTATTCAACTTATAAATGAACTGCACTACTGACTGAATAGCTGTATAGCAAAGGGTGACCTTTTGAAGAAGAACAAACAATCCTCTCTATAGCACCGACACTGCACTCAGCATATCAGGTCTGAGAGAACGTGGTCCGTAAGAATAGTGTCAGAGACAGGAAACAACTTGACCTAACTCTTGCTCGCACATCAACGCCATAATTTTATGAAAGAAAATAGGTGCCAGCCTTGAAAGTGTCAAAACTATAGCAGGCAGGGAAGTTTGAGAAAAGGGTACACTGGGTGCCGAGGACCCCAATGACTGAACCGCCTGGAACATGGAGATAGCAACATGAACCTTCAACACATCCTCCACTACGACTTTAACCTGTCAGGGCCGTCTCCAGCTTTATATTACGCTATCTTTTAGGACAGCTACATGATTCGAGGCCACAATACCCTTGATTAATTGGAGTTTTATCAAATTTCCCCTTTAATAAATAAAGCGCTTATTATTTTGCTTGTATAATTTTTTTCATTCCGCTCAAAAAAATACAGAGCGCAAGTTTATTTGCTAATTAATCTTAGCTAATACTAGCCTTGGGGGAGAGATCTTTTATAACTTGGGGGAATACCTCTGTGTGCTTAAGCAAATAAAAAGTCCAGGACTCCTTGGATAGAATGACTTATGTCACAGTGTAGCTAGGATTATAAACAAGTTTCTGTACATGAATACAACTACTATGGAGGTTAAGAAATGTAGCTTTGTATCTTATTCGAGAAAATGCCTCTTTAACCACCTGATATCTACAAATACATATACTCCCTGTCTCCAGAACTGCTCATTAGGTTCTTAATGAACTTGTGGGAACCGCTATACATAAGAACTCCCTATTGTTATAAAGCACACCTCCTAGCAATCACTCTCTTACAGGATATTTTACTTACTGGTTCATCTATATAATTTTATAAGTTGATTTTAGAAGGAAGGAGCCATGGTTAACAAAATAAGATTACTAGAGTCACGTGCTTATATCTAAGTAAATGTTCCCTGGTTTATCATGATGGATTGAGATTTTGCTGTAAGAAATAATCTATCTGCATATAGGTATTCTGATAAACACTATCAAATGTGTGGAATTTACTGATGTCCCCTCTCTGTCTTCCTTGTCATGCTTGACTACATGAAACCAGTTCTCTGTATCCTTCTCCAGTATTTTCTATCAGGTTACACTTTAACTCCAGCAATGCAATGCACGATTACATTGTATACATACCACCTACTAGGATATGACCTCACTTCATGTTATTGCCTACCATTGCACACTTGGTTTATGACACACATGCATATCATCTTCTTATCATCTTCCTTCAATAATTTTTTTCTAAATATATGTATTCGGTACTTGAGACTTCATCCCTATGGCACACAGTATAAATTGGTCTTGATTACATACAGAGGGGTTGCACTGACATTTTTCCAGAAGGGTAATAATACTCATTTCACCATTTTAACAGTTGCGTTTTGTAAACGCAAGTGTTACAGCTGTTTAATTAGGCAAATCATCTTCAGCGATCCAATGCGTTTTTAAACGCATGCATTAACGCAAGTGACCGCACCCTTAAAAAAGCACTACCACGTTCCCCGAAATAAGACAGTGGGGCACATTTACTTACCGGCCGACGGAGTTCACTACCGAAGTGCATTGTCCGAGGATTCCGCGATTCACAAAGATTGTGCACCCAATTTCCAGCATCTGTCACTTCCCTGCTCCGGTCCACCGAGTTCACCATCTTCTTCCTGGTGCATTATATATGTATTATATTGTGTGCATGGATGCACAATTGAATATCGTGAAAATTTCCAAAAAAACCCGACGAAAGTGCGTTCCGCGGACCCTTAGTAAAAAGCCCTCAGTGCTATATTGTATTTGCACTAAGAGGCATGTTTTTGCAACATGAGCCGCGCCAGTCACCGCTGGCATATGACACGGTAGGGGTGTCCGGAAAAAAGCAAGTCGTGAGCGGCAGGTCCGGCGTTTGAGGTTATAGCGCGTGCAGTTCTGCTAGCTATACAGAGGGTTCCGATTAAGCTAGAGCTTTAACAACTGCTCTAACAGGTATGTCTAGGGGCTTCGTCTTATAAGCATCCCTAGATGCATTTTTTTTTTTGGGTGACAGTTCCCTTTTAAACTAGCACATTGTAGACAAAGTACCATTTACATAGTTTATTAAATAATGTGGATTCTGCTTCAGCTCCTATCTTCTGCAATGCTAATGGTAATTATGTAGCAGACCTGCTCTGTACATTATGTATATCAGAAAGATTATATAAGGGGCACTGCTGTTAAACCCCTTTATAGGGAGTGTGACATGTCCACATCTCTTCTTAGCCAATTTATCCTGTTGGAGGGGCATGACATGTGTGTGTGTATATATATATATATATATATATATATGTAGGTGGTGGTGCTCAAACTTGAGTAGAACACAGAACAGAGCATTTATTCATCATATAAAATATCATCTTCTTAAAAACAGCAGCATGCATCACAGGGAGAGGAACACAGGAGCGTTTACAGGCTCTGTGTCCCCATCTTCAGGCTCCTTTCACACAGTCAGTATTTCGTCAGTATTTAGCCCCCGTGTTTTAAGCCTTGCTTACAAATACTGACAGTCCGAAAGTGGCCTTAGGCTCCTTGTGTTGTCCACCTCAATTTTGGTCCACATGGATCATATCACATACAGATCATTGTGTAGAAATGTACTGGGTGATTCAGTTTTATTGATAAGAGTGAGATTTGAAAAAAAATCTTCACAGTTGATGTTCACAGTGCAAACTTTTCTGCAACATTTTTTTTTTTTTACAATTTCTTCAGCTTCTTTTGTAATTTCGAGGATGCACAACCCAAAGGAATGCAAACTGTTTCTAGGACAGATAATTGTACAAATTGTATCTTATCCGGATATTCTTCCTATAATGGATAGATGGATCCTTGGTTCTTGTAGTAGAACTCTTAGTCAGTGTCTGTCTCTTAAAAGAGAACTTCAGCCTTACTTTTCATTGTGATAAGCTGCCCAACCCTTACTCGGTGTGGCACACAATGCCAAGAACTCAGGTTTCTCTCCTGGTCACCGCAGGTGGTTCATCCCACCATCTCACGGTGAATCATCTGCATTTAGTATCTAGCCAAGCAGGTCCTGTATTCTACAGTAAGCAGGTTCTTCTACAGTAAAATGATGAGCATAGTGGATCAGTCACATAGCAGCAATACACACTGCCCTCTTCAGGTATACAAGGGCAAATGAGTTTTGTGTTTATTTAAAATATATTTTTAATTGTGTCTCATCAGCATGTGTACAACCTGTAGATTTATTTTTTAATTAAATCAGTTTACAAATATAGAAATGTTAATAAACCTTTAAGGTAACTACCAAATTTGTGGATTAGTAGATTTCTACTTTTTTTTTTTAATAATGATGACCCATACATAGCATATGTCTTAAAGGGGTTGACCACTATTAGCAAACTGCAACATGGTTAGTATAAATAATTAATTCCTTTATTTATATAGTGCCAACAGATTATGCAGCTCTACACAGAGCTTGCCCAATCATTGTCCTCATGGGGCTCACAATTTAATCATACTGCCTGTATGTTTTGGAGTGTGGGAGGAAATTTACACAAACACAGAGAGAAGATACAATCTTTGCATGTTGACCTGGATGGGACTTGAACCCAGGACCCCAGCGCTGCAAGGCTGTAGTGCTAACCACTGAGCCACCATGCTGCCCAGATACTCGACTTACCTTGTTAATGTTTGCTGTGAGTCACGTCATCTCACACACCTGGGCAGCAGGTTGAAGAACTTCTATAAGGTTGCATATCCTGCTAGTTTCCAGCAGATGAAGGGGGTTGCGCAGTCATTACTGTGGACGCTGCCCCTCCAAACACTGTCGGGAGTGGTTATGACAGAGTGGGCATGCAGACAGTAATAACTTCATGCCCCCTCCATCTGCTGGAAACTAGGGAGTCCAGAAGCTTCTGGTCACTAATGACAAAATTTAACAGGGCAAGTATAATGTGGATCTTCGACTTACCTTGTTAAAGTTTGGTATAAGTGGACGACCCATTTAATAGATTAGAGGGGTCCGACAATGTTCTCATCCGCATTGCAAGTTCTAAAAAATCCCAGATGGAAACGTCTTCAATGAAGGACTTCCATCTGTTACAATGACACACATCATAAAATGAAATTTTTAACATGTGGGGCTTCCATTAACATTTTTGTTTTGTGGAGCAGAACAGCATAAGACCCTGTAGAGGTATGTGATCGCAGTGCTGTTATCAGACTAGCAGGATGATATTGTTGTTGCTTTCTTTATTTTAAATACCATTCATAATTTTCTTTTTTTGTTTAAAAAAATGTCTCATCTTCCTTTCCTATTGTTAAATCTACAATAGGTTATGTATTCCAGACCTTGAATGAGTTTAATTCATCTGAAATGGTTTGTAAATGCTGACTGTTGTTGATGTACAAGATGTTTGCTTCTTGTCTCTACACTTTGCATGGGTGTGTTACATAAAGTGTTAACAACAGGAAAATAAAGTCTTATATCAGCAGCGGGAATTACCGGTATATAAATCTCTGTATAATTATCTGTTTGTACTCACCAACTAATATAAACTTGTGTGCAAACACATATATACTAGTAAACACATGTGTACTAGCGTGTGTGAAGGAGTGGTGCAGCGCCCGCAGGTCCTGGCAGGGCCTTATGTAGATACATATAGAAAGGCAGGCAGCACTCTAAACGACAATGAAAAGTTGAGGGGAAATGTATCACCTTTTTCCAGGGGTTTATATATTCTATTTCATATTTCAGCATATGGGACCTTTTTGTTGCTTGTTCAGTACAGTATCTAGGGTAGTTTTTCAGGACTTGAAGGGGTGTTCCCATTTCAGCAAATTAATTTTTTTGTTTGTATGATGAAAAGTTATATGATTTCCAATATACTTTCTGTATCGATTCCTCACAGTATTCTAGATCCCTGCTGCTGTTTATAGAATATTATATTCTGTGTTTACTTCCAGTGGATATAAATCTGTCCATGGTCACACAGATGCACAGCTCTGATTACTCTCTGATACTAATGAGCTGTGCACCTGTGTGACCATGGTCAGATTTCTATCTACTTGCAGAGATCTAGAAAACCGCAAGGAATTGGTACCAAAAGTATATTGGAAAAATGTATAATTTTTCATCATGCAAAAAATAACAGTAATTTACTGAAATGAGAATACCCCTTTAGGGAAAATACGTTACAGTTTTTCAGCGGGACCTCTAACACCAACAACCTTAATGAAGGGCTCCCAATATCTAATAACTGATGTGTCAGGGGACCAGACAGCTGTTTTCTTATAGGACCTGTGGAACGGCCAGACATTGTACCTGGAGGTTCCAATTAAGAAGGACAACACTGTGCAGGCTATGCAGCCTTTGACATTTTGGAAGACTCCTGGCATAAATGACTTCGTGGGTAAATAAAAGTAGTTTTGACTCTCTTAAGTTTATGCTGAGGAGAATGGGGAAAGGCCTGAAGCTATGTCGTTCCTTGTAGTCCGGAAATGTGTAGGCTTAGTTTGCTATTTTTATTTTTATTTTTTTTCATTTTTACCTGCTTTCTCCATCAGGTGGGTTTAAATACATTTTTAACTGGCAGTCCCCGGGTTACATACAAGATAGGTTCCATAGGTTTGTTCTTAAAGGGGTTGTCCGAGTTCTTGAAAAAAAGCTAAAATTGGCCGGACAGGGCTTGCTTAAAAAAAGCTTGTACTTACCTTCCGGTGCCCTCCCGTATCCAGCCTGCTGTCGCTCCGGTCCGGCGCCATGTAAACAACACGGCCGCCGAGCAGCTGCTGACTCAGCTTCCGGCCGGCCGTGGTCGGGCACGCCTATCCGTCCCTATACACAGCTTGTGTATGGGGCCGGAAGGTGTCGGGTCCGGCAGAAAGAGAACTGAGTCAGCGCTGCTCCGGCGGCCATGTTTGTTTACATGGCGCCCGGACCGGAGTGACAGCAGCACGCCGATACGGGAGGGCACCGGCAGGTAAGTACATCTTTATTTTTTTAGCAGCCCTGTCCCGACACTTTTAGCTTTTTTCAAGAACTCGGACAACCCCTTTAAGTTGAATTTGTATGTAAGTCGAAACTGTATATTTTACCATTGTAGATCCAGACAAAATTTTGTTTTGCCCAAGTGACAATTGGAGTTTCAAAATCTTTTGCTGTAATTAGACCAAATTTTATTAAAGCTTTATTACAGACATCTTACAGAGGATCATTGCAGTCTGGGACTGTAATAAAGCATTCGGAGGTCAGAGTGGACAGAGGGGTCCGTCTTTAACTAGGGGTCGTCTGTAAGTCGGGTGTCCTTAAGAAGGGGACCGTCTGTATAAACAATCTAATATTCATTGTTGATTTATTTGAGGCGGGGCACATTTTTTTGGTTCCCTTATTATAGTTCTCTTTAAACTGTTACCCAACCTCCTAGTAGTTTATCAGGAACCACTTTGACTTTCCCTGAATACCTACTCCACAGGTGTGTCTGTTTATCATAGTTGGTGAGGTTATCTAGGATCATTATAGTGGGGAAAGCGCGAGGTGGAAGGAGTCTTTTTGCCACCAGAAAGAAAAATACAAAAGGGTGTCAGCTTCATTTCTTCTCTTCTGGATCCGAGCATACTCGGTGGTGTGCCAAAGGGGAGGTATGCATGCTAGCGCAGCTCGTGGTGCGAGGGTGAGCAGTGGGGGGAAGCAAGGAAAAGGAGAGAGAGAAAGGAGACGAGAATGAGGCACGAGGGAAAAAGAGAGAAGAGAGACGCATTGAGAGAGATAAGATGATTTACGCGATAAAGAAGTCTTGTTAGATGTTCCGATCCGTCGCACGAAAAAAGTGTAAAATATAATCTGTCCCATTACTCAAAAATTTGCTGAGTTTTCTAATTTACATTAACATTACATGCCATCGTCAGGAATCTTCCATCAAATCATCATGAGAAACCAGGACCCTTACAATAGATCCAGTTATGTGACTGTGGTAATCTATTAATTTGTTATCAATATCCATATCTAATTATCAACTTTTAAATATGTTATATTAAACTATGGTGTTACCAGAGCCCCTCTGTGTTGCAGCTTCCCAACTTTTCCACAGGCTTTTCCACCTCCACTATTTGCTGAAACTCCTTGCTGCAGTGAGATGCATTAAGGAAAGAATAAGGAAGAGGGGAGGAGGAGCAGACAGGAGGGTGAGACAGTGTAACAGCCTGTGAAGCTACATCACAGAGGGGCTCTGGTATCTCCTCAGAGCCCTCCAAGCTCATTAGCATAATTGTAAACATTGATTTAAGAAGGAGGCCATGGATAACAATATTAGAAGATGACCACGTCCAAGGTCTGGATCCATGAGTAGAGTCTCTGGTTATCATGGTAGATGGTTAATGGTAGATTTCTTTAAAGGCGTTTTCCAACATTAAAAATTATATTGAAAAATGCTCTCACTGGGGATGAGCATAAAATGGTATTAACTCTTTCTTGTTCCAGCCCATTTGGATGCGGCACTGGTTCCCATTGGTCACTTACATGTTGGGTCTCAAAATGACTGTGCATGCCCAACTGGCCTGCACTGACTAAGCAGTGTCCTACTGGACATCAGGGAGGTATGAGACCAGCATGGAACTGGACAACTCTAGGACTGCACAAAGATGAGAGGTTGAGGGTTCAACTTATATGTTTAATCCTTATCTTAGTGGCTTTCCCTAACTTTCCTTTTAGGCTTAGCCATTGATGGAAATTATCCGTGACTAGTCCTAAACACTATGCATTTACAATGAAATGTTTTATGTATCTGCTGTGGATTCTGCTTCGGCTCCGATCCTCGCAAAGCTAATGTAATTATGTAGCACACCTGCCTGTACATTATGTATATCAGAAAGATATATAAGGGGCACTGTGTTAAACCCTTTTAAGGGAGTGTGACATGTCCACATCTCTCTTAGTCAATTTTCCTGTTGGAGGGGCATGATATTGTGGGTGTGTTGTATATATATATGTAGGTGGTGGTGCTCAAACTTGAGTAGAACACAGACAGAGCTTTATTCATCATATAAATATAATCTTTTATTTCTTTACACCTTAAAAACAAGCAGCATGCAATCCAGGGAGAGGAACATGTTACACAGGAGCGTTTCAGGCTCTGGACATTGTCCCATCTTCAGTCCTTTCACACAGTCAGATTTCGTCAGTATTAGACCCCGTTTTAAAGAAACCCGTCATGCAAAATAACCCCCCTAGCTAAATATATATTCATAAACTGCCATTAGAGAGCATTGCATCTATCCCTTCATTGTCCCTCTATACATGCCTGTAAACCAAGCAATGAGGTCCTAAAGCTGTAGCAAATGACCTGTTGAATGTCCAATGAAGCATTTGCATATTCAAGCGTCCACTCTATTCATGAGTGGAGGCACAGCCACACCCCCAGTGCTTGACTGACAGCCTGTAGTATAGATAGATGGCGTATGAAATGATGTGTTCCCTGGTGCTGGGGGCCACGCCCCCTGTCATGTGTGTGTGTTTAGGAGAGATAGAGCTCCAGGCAGCATGTTACAGCAGAACATGTCCGATTCAGTGTAGCTGGTGTCTGTGGCTCTCACCTGTATTATGGGAGTGCAGCATGCAGCAGATTGCAGCACACACACTAGCCATGCTTTACTATACATTACACACAGACATGAGCAGGGGGAGGAGAGGGGAGGGGTAACAGGGATGACATCACTGCTTCTGACTATGTGAACAGCCTCATTACATGATAAAAAATAGATGATTTACAATGATAATGTATGTGACAAACTAGATAAAGGCGGGATGGATCCTTGTGCAGTTGCTCCACAAGGTAGTAGTGACAGGGACAAGTGACACAGACCTGATGACAGGTGTCCGTTAAGCCTTGCCTTCAAATACTGACAGTCCACATGGATCATATCACATACAGTCATTGTGTGAAATTGTACTGGGGTGATTCAGTTCTATGATAAGAAATGAGATTTAAAAAACAATCTTAACGTTGATGTTCACAGTGGCAACTTTCGCAACATTTTTTTTTACAATTTTTTCAGCTTCTTTTGTAATTTCGAGATGCACACCAAGGAATGCAAATGTTTAGGAAGATATTGTCACATTGTATCATTGCCAGGATGATTCTTCCTATGAATGGTGGAGGATCCTTGTTCAGTGTGTAGTAGACATCTTAGGCGTGTTTTCTCTAAAGATGAACTCAGCCTTACTTTCTTGTGATAGCATGCCCCAACCCTGTTTACTTTGGTGTGCACCACAATGCCAGAACTCAGTGCTCTCACTGGTCACCGCAGGTGTGTTCATCCCACCATCACGGTGTGATCATCTGGCATTTAAATCTAGCCAACAAAGTCAGGTCTCTCGGCAGTATTTGACAGGCAGCGTATTCTTCTACCAGTAAAATAGATGAGCATGAGTGGATCAGTCACATAGCGCAATACCACACTGCCCTCTTCAGGTATACAAGGCAAATGAGTTTGCGTTTATTAAAATATATTTTTAATTGTTGTACTCATCGCATGTGTACAACCTGTAGATTTATTTTTAAAAATCAGTTTACAAATATAGAAGTTAATAAACCTTAGGTAACAAAACTACAAATTTGTGATTAGTAGATTTCTACTTTTTTTTTAATAATGATGACTCCATACATAGCATATGTCTTAAAGGGGTGACCACTATTAGCAAACTGCAAACATGGTTAGTATAATAATTAATTCCTTTATTTATATAGTGCCAACAGATTACGCATCTACACAGAGCTTGCCCAATCATGTCCTCATGGGGCTCACAATCTAATCAAACTGCCTGTATGTTTTGGAGTGTGGGAGGAAATTTACACAAACACAGAGAGAAGATACAATCTTTGCATGTTGACCTGATGGACTGAACCAGGACCCCAGCGCTGCAAAGGCTGTAGTGCTAACACTGAGCCCCAGCTCCCAGATACTCGACTTACCTTGTTAATTGTTGCTGTGAGCCACGTCATCTCACACCTGGGCAGCAGGTTGAAGAACCTATAAGGTTGCATATCCTGCTAGTTTCCAGCGGATGAAGGTGGTTGTGCAGTCATTACTGTGGACGCTGCCCCTCCAAACACTGTCGGGGGTGTATGACAGAGTGGGCATGCAGACAGTAATAACTTACATGCCCCCTCCATCTGCTGGAAACCAGTAGAACAAAGGAGTCCAGAAGCTTCAGGTGCACTAATGACAAAAATTAACAGGGCAAGTACGTTAATGTGGATCTTCGATTACCTTGTTAAAGTTTGGTATAATGAGACCCATTTAATAGATTAGAGGGGTCCGACAATGTTCTCACTGCTGCAAGTTCTAAAAAATCCCCAGATGGAAACGTCTTCAATGAAGGCTTCCATCTGTTCAATGACACATCATATAAGAATGAATTTTAACATGTGGGGCTTCCATTAAACATTTTGTTTGTGGAGCAGAACAGCATAAGACCTGTAGAGGTTTATGGCGACAGTGCTGTTATCAGACTAGCAGGAGGATATTGTTGTTGTTTCCTTTATATTTAATACACATTCATAATTTTCTTTTTTGTTTAAAAAAATGTCTCATCTTCCTTTCCTATTGTAAATCTACAATAGGTTAGTGATTCCAGATCTTGAATGAGTTTAATTCATCTGAAATGGTTTGTAAATGCTGACTGTTGTTGATGTACAGATGTTGCTTCTTGTCTCTACACTTTGCATGGGTGTGTTACATAAAAAGTGGAACAGGAATAAAAGTCTATATCAGCAAGCGGGGAATTAGGTATATAATCCGTTTTAATTATCTCTTTGTACTCACAACTAATATAAACTTGTGCGCAAACCCATACCGTATAACTAGTAAACACATGTACTAGCGTGTGTGAAGGAGTGGTGCGCGCCCGCAGGTCCTGGCAGGGCCTCTTGTAGATACATATAGAAAGGCAGGCAGCACTCTAAACGACAATGAAAGTTGAGGGGAAATGTATCACCTTTTTCCAGGGTTTATATATTCTATTTCATATTTCAGCATATGGGACCTTTTTGTTGCTTGTTCAGTACATATTCTAAGGTAGTTTTTCAGGACTTGAAGGGGTGTTCCCATTTCAGCAAATTAATTTTTGTTGTTTGATGAAAAGTTATACGATTTCCAACATAATTCTGTATATACCTCACAGTATTCTAGATCTTGCTGCTGTTTATAGAATATTATATTCTGTGTTTACTTCCAGTGGATATAAATCGTCCATGGGCACACAGATGCACAGCTCTGATTACTCTCTGATACTAATGAGGCTTGCACCTGTGTGACCATGGTCAGATTTCATCACTTGCAGGATCTAGAAAACCGCAAGGAATTGGTACCAAAAGTATATTGGAAAAGTGTATATTTTCATCATGCAAAAAATAACAGTTATTATCTGAAATGAGAATACCCCTTTAGGGAAAATACGTTACAGTTTTTCAGCGGGACCTCTAACACCAACAACCTTAATGAAGGGCTCCAATATCTAATAACTGATGTGTAGGGGACCAGACAGCGTTTTCTTATAGGACCTGTGGAACGGCCAGACATTGACCTGGAGGTTCCAATTAGAAGGACAACACTGTGCAGGCTATGCAGCCTTTGACATTTGGAAGACTCCTGGCATAAATGACTTTGTGGTAATAAATAAAATAGTTGTGACTCTCTTAAGTTTATGCTGAGAGAATGGGGAAAGGCCTGAAGCTATGTCGTTTTTGTAGTCCGGAATGTGTGTAGGCTTAGTTTGCATTTTTTTTTATTTTATTTTTTTCATTTTTACCTGCTTTCTCCATCAGGTGGGTTAAATACATTTTTAACTGGCAGTCCCCGGGTTACATACAAGATAGGTTCCATAGGTTTGTCTTAAAGGGGTTGTCCGAGTTCTTGAAAAAAAGCTAAAAGGGCCGGGACAGGGCTGCTATAAAAAAAGCTTGTACTTACCTTCCGGTGCCCTCCCGTATCCAGCGCTGCTGTGCTCCGGTCCGGGCGCCATGTAAACAAACAGGCGCCGGAGCAGCGCTGGACATTCAGCTTCCGGCCGGCCGTGGTCGGGCACGCCATCCGTCCCGTATACACAGCTTGTGTATGGGGGCCGGAAGGTGTGCGGGTCGGCCGGAACTGAGTAGCACGCTGCTCCGGCGGCCATGTTTGTTACATGGCGCCCGGACCGGAGTGACAGCAGCGCCGATACGGGAGGGCACCGGCAGGTAAGCTACATCTTTATTTTTTTAAGCAGCCCTGTCCGGCCACTTTTAGTTTTTTCAAGAACTCGGACAACCCCTTTAAGTTGAATTTGTATGTAAGTCGAAACTGTATATTTTATCATTGTAGATCCAGACAAATTTTGTTTGCCATGTGACAATTGGAGTTTCAAAGTTTTTGCTGTAATTAGACCAAATTTTATTAAAGCTTTATTACAGACATCTTACAGAGGATCGTTGCACTGGGACTTAATAAAGCATTCAGAGGTCAGAGTGGACAGAGGGTCCGTTAACTAGGTCGTCTGGAAATCGGCTGTCCTTAAGAAGGGGACAGTCTGTATAAACAATCTAATATTCATTGTTGATTTATTTGAGGTTGGCACATTTTTTGGTTCCCTTATAGTTCTCTTTAAACTGTACCCAACCTCCTAGTAGTTTATCAGGAACCACTTTGACTTTTCTGATACCTACTCCACAGGTGTGTCTGTTTATCATAGTTGGTGAGGTTATCTAGGATCATTATGATAACATCTTAGTCATATTTTTATTGTTCTGTCTTTGAGGGGCACTGACTGCGACAAACGTCCCCATGCAGCGCTATACTCCCATCGTCTAAAAAAGCGTGAACTAAGTTGAAATCTGTTTCCCATAGAGAGTTCCCTGACAAATAGGTCTCCAAGTTCTGATAGTATTTTTTTTTATGAGATATACTCTCTAAGTTTGCATAGATTTGTGCCGTCCTTCAAAAATTATCCTACATTTGTAATGTGTGCACTTCAGTAAGTAAACAGTAGGGAGCGCTACTGAGAAATGATAAACCCTTGTTTATTCTCTAACAAGTAGAGAAAGTTCAGTGCTCAACCTGGCTTCCTTTTTTGAGTAATGAAAATGAGGAGGAACCAGGCACTTCCTGAATGGCTGCATTCCTTCATTGCTCTTTGACCAGTGTAGCTGTTCCAGTCCTGAGTGTGGCTACACAGGACTCATCCCTCCACCCCTCCGCCTCACTCTTCTGGATGCTGCTGAGTGATTTCATTCCTTGTCGGCCGTCTGTTACATGTGTATCACTGTGCTGCAGTAGTAGATAGGTGGAAAAAGCAGAAAGGACTAAAGTTTCCTCCTCTGGACACAGGTAAGCCGGGGAGGAGAGCCGCTGCTCTTTGTTCTTTGTTGCTGAGCACAGTTGTACTTCTTTTACAACTCTTCTATCACTATATAAACACATAGGGAATTGTGGGAGAATGGACGTAGAAGAGTTGGGTTTGTCTGCAGACACACCTCACAATGATACAATAATGTAGGTAAGTACCAACGCCATAGATTTACATTGTGGATTTGATAAATCCATAAATAATGTCTAATACCAGTATTTGATTTGTTATTCTTATTGTATTTTATATTGACATTTTTGGAGGTTTGTGTAACTGCAAGGATAGAAGCATAATGATTTATGTCACGGGGCTTAATGCGTGTTTTATGGATATCTTTACATTACTGTAATTTATTATGTAGTTTCCAAACATTTTCCCCCAATTCTAAAAACGGGAGTATAAAGAAAAACTTGCTTTTCTTGCTTTTAGAGCACATCTCATAGTGGAATCTCAAAGAGGCAATGACGCCTGGAGGTCTTCAGGATGCAGTTTAATTTGACCTATATACTTTATATGAAGCATATGCTACGGAAAGAGGGAAGGTTAATGTGTAAGGTCTCCTATAAATTAGAAGCTGTGCATACAGCTATACAGTACATTTCCAGATGTTGCATAGACCTGCTTTGAACTCACCCCTCCCCAGTCCTGTTGCGGATCTTTGCCAACAGTGATTCATGGAAGGTTTTTTTTTTTTTTTTTGTGGTTTTAATTTTTTCCCCTCCTCTGTTTCTAAAGTGATGGCTTAAGTCTGAGGCTGACCTGTAGGTGAGGATACAGCTGTACAGGGATGCTTTCTCAGCAGTTTATTTTGTTCCTAAATTTAGCTCTTTGTTGAAAAATCGGGAAAACATTTATAGTTACTTATTGAATGTTATTTGAGGTTACCGTTTGAAAAAGGAGATGATGTTCATATAGTCATAAGCAGTATTACTGGAAAAATATGGTCACATGTGTCTTAAGTCATGATGCCTCTCCATTGTAATTCTTTTAGCCATCTCTGCATACACAAATGTAAGCCAAGGCACTTACTTTTACCACAAAAAATTGGGGAAACTTATTGACTCGAGTATAAGGCTAGGGTGGGAAATGCATTGGTCACAGCCACCCCTCACTAGTGAAATGCCCCGAAACCTCCCCTCACTAGTGAAATGCCCCAAAACCACCCCTCACTAATGAAATGCCCGGCAGCCTCCCCTCACAAATGAAATGCCCGGCAGCCTCCCATCACGAATGAAATGCCCGGCAGCCTCCCCTCACGAATGAAATGCCCGGCAGCCTCCCCTCCAATGAAAGGTGCCACGGCAGTCCTCCCACGTCCGACATGAAAGCCCGGCAGCCTCCCTCACGAATGAAATGCCCGGCAGCCTCCCCTCACGAATGAAATGCCCGGCAGCCTCCCCTCACGAATGAAATGCCCGGCAGCCTACCCTCACTAATGAAATGCCCAGTAACTTTCGACCACTAATGAAATGCCTCTAGTGTTCCCCGCCGCTCCTTTTTCCTCTTCCCCTTTAGCTTCCTGTGTAGTGATGCGGTTAGATCATCCATGTGCTCTGCCCGCGCACTGTGATGTCAACTGTGTGCATGGACCCATCTCTACATGTGCAGGTACATTAATACAGGTAATGAGTACAGTGTTAGAGGAGATTCTTTAAAAAAAACAGCAGTGAAAGATCCAGAAGTTGTGCTCATTGGTAGGGGATCAAATACTTTTTTCATGCAATAAAATTCTAATTAATTATTTAAAAAAATCATACATTGTGATTTTCTGGACTTTTTTTTTTTTTTAGAGTCTGTCTCACATTTGAAGTGTACCTACAATAAAAATTAACGACCTCTCCATTCTTTGTAGGTGAGAAAACTTCTAAAATCAGCCTGGGATCAAGTACTTAATACCCTTACCATAAATACTCGAGTATAAGCTGGGGCTTTTCAGCACTCGGCTTATACTTAAGTATATAGAGTAAATCTCAACCCAGTATGTTTGCAGCATCATTCTTTCTAAAACTATTTTGTTTCAGAAAAAAAACCTGAAATGCAATATGGTTTTAATTATTTTAGGAACTTCTCTGCTTCTGCCTTGGTGTGACCACTGTAACCACCAGAACTTTGTCTCCTATCCTATGGATAGGTGTCTCTTCATAATTCTTTCCATTATTGTCTTTTTTTCAATTTTGGGAGATGACAACTTGCATATAATCAGCCATGACATCCACACTACACTGTACACATATTTTTTCCAGTGAGGTAGGTTTGCACATGTGTTGCTTGTGATTTGGCTTTCCTTCAGATGTCAAAAGCTGAATCCAAGATAAATTATTGACAATGACATCGCTATAATGGAGTTCTTTTTGCATGGTTTGCAGATGACCCTAGTCTTACCTGTAGCTGTAAATAGCAAAGCACTTTCACATATCTCATTGCTATTCAGCGGTTGTGTTGTTGGCCTGTGTACGGCATTGTACTGATTCTCAATGGAGGTGTCTCTTACAGGGAGCCCGCTGTGGAAAACCCACGTTGAGCACGGGTTGGCTGGCATCGTCAAAGACAACAAGTGGCCTCTGAGTTCTAATACTGCTGTAGCGTTTCAATGAGATCCCAGCAGATCAGTTCAGCTGCCTTTTTGTTCTAGACTACTGCCTTTGTTTTCATTAATCCATTCAATGGTGTGATGTATGGGTCTCGTGCCAGCCAAATAGCTCTCTAGTGGACTGTAGAACTGAAAAAAGTCAGCATGGCAGGCAGCTGCACAAATTAGTTATTAATGAATTAATGTTATTACACACCGTCGTCACATCCAGATGCAAGTAAATAATGTTCAAAAGATATATTATTTGTGCCTGGTACTTAAGAGGGTTGTATTTGTTATAATAGACCGCAAATATTATAGGCTTTTCAGATAAAGTGCTCACTACAGGAGAAGAAGCAGAGAAAGGCACAGAGAAGCTGATTTTGTAATATAATTTATTAAGTTAGATTACTACAAGATTACTTTTACCATCTGAAATAAATGGAAAAAAATTGTTTCAAGGATTTAGTTACACTTTTAAAAAGTAGATTTCAGGTAAATATTATTTTCAGATATATATTTTTCCAAAAATATACATATTAAAAGGACCTTTCATCAACTCACCAATTCTACTTGTTTGCACTCATCAGTGTCATTTCACTACTGAAGCACATACCATAATTTTAGCACCAATATGCTAATTAAGCTCTCTGCTGCCACAACCTGCTACCAGAATGTCTAATTAGCATATTAGTAGTCAGACTCCACCAGTACAAACTCAAAGGAATTTTCTTCTGTGGAACCTTCATAGATGCCTCCTTCTTCATTGGTAAAAGGCAAAATCCACTGTATAACCTGCAGCAGAAATTTCCACAATGTTGCAGGAAAGCTTTGGGGTCTGCAAATTCTTGAACTCAAGTTTTCATTATTAATATTGTGCAACTGTTGGTCTCTAGCAATATAAATACCTGTATGAGGACTGTATCTAAAATATTGTGTAGTCATAGGGGGAAATTTTTTGAGCCCCAGGCTTCAGCCTCTTGATGTATCGGCCAGGGACCTGCGCAGCGTTTATTTCTAGAAATAAACCCAGCCGGCGACTTTTCACCAAGCGAGTGCACAGGTGGGAGGACAGTAACGTCCCGCGCCAGCCCACTCCTGGCTGGCCACGCCCTCAACTTGGCCGTCCACGCCCCACTGGCGTGAAGGTGGGGGATAGGGCTAAATAGCTAGCATTTGCGATGATTTCAGGGCTTTTAGGCCCTGATAAATATGCCCCATAATGCGAATTCTCACAAGGGTGAGCAACTGTTATTAAATATGTCATGCTACATATAGAACTGTAATCCATTTAGCTGGGTGACCTTTTCTTTCAGCAATTGTACGCTGGTTTGTATTCATTTTCCTTGTGTATATTGGTGATTTTTCTGCTGGATTCCATGGTTTTCTTGTCTTCCTTGGTGCTTATAGTATTTTAGATTCAACATTGCTTTATGTGGAAAAATCTATTGCATAGTTTCTCATTGGTTAGTAATGTTACCGTAAAATATCTGTACCTATCCACAGGCTGCAGCACAGGACTGTTTGCATAACCTGTTCTCATACACTTGTGGAATAGTTTAATTGACTCTCCCGCCAATAATGACTGACTGGCTGGTAGCATCTTGTTTCTCCTCCAGCTCTATCATAGGCTACCTCTACATCAAACACCATGTTTAACATGACCAACAGCTCCCAAATCTACCCGCAAGTCATTGTGTTCACCACATTATAAGCTTTCTAAATAGATACATTTTCAGTTGCCTTTTAATCTGTTAACCTATACAAAATTCAGTTTTGTGCACCCAAAAGCTCATTAGCATAAATATAAAAACTACAGCTAAATTTTTTATAGAATGACACGGGGAAACAGATTAGATATGTCTTAAAGACTTGTAAAGTGCCCTACACAGTGCTTTTTAACCTTTATGGTGATGTGGGAGCTTGTAGACCCCTTAAAACTGTCCCCAATATTACAAGACTTTATTACTGCTCCCACTCCTCACTTTGTGACCTAATGAATATCATATGTCTGCTTCAAAAAAATATCCTCTGGAGGGTATTGTAGGTTAAAGTGGTAAAAATAACACAAAAATGTGATTGCACAAGTTTACTTAAATTGGTTCAGTTGCTGGGAATGTAGGAATTTCTTTGTCTATGTCATTTTCAGATTGTTTATTTGTACAAACTGTTCAAAGATAAACATTATGAAACAAACCTTTTATGAGATGGTTATCAGTATCAAAAATCTGACTGTGGAGATGTAGCTATAATCTTGTGCAGAATGTGAGCTGGGGCAGAGCCCTATCTAGTTTGTATGTTGGGGAAAGCTCTCTTAGCAGAGAAGGCTTCGTAAAAATGTTATCTTGGCTGTGAAAACCAAGGGATTTCAGCTCTGAAGCTGAACTATATGAATGCAATGCTAATGTAGGCCTAGAGATTGCATTAACGCCTCTATAAATGTCATAGATGCCTGTACAGGCAGTTTTACTGCTTTAAAATTAAGGCCCATGTAAATAAATTCCCAAAGGACTTTTCTCTCCCTCCCATGTCCCATGGCTCCTTCTTGGTGGCATCAGCTATATTGCTTACTAAAGCAAGCAGTTCCTAGTGCTACACCAAAGGTAGCAGTGTTAACCCTCTGATAAAGCTAGCAAGCACTGCAGTGCCATACACTTGGAACGCCAGACCAAGCTCACAGCGGTCCGGCGTAGTCATGAGGAGGCGGTCTGAGGCGCTGCTTCTTCCCCAGACCACCACTTCCACGCCATAGGCCGGCAGTGTGTATAAACCACATCATGGGAAAAAAAATTTAATGTTGGACTGTGCTGGTTATTAATCTGGCACATGTTAACTGTCTAGTCTTCCGTACATATACTTGAGTATAAGCCAACCCGAATATAAGCAGAGGCACCTAATTTTACCACAAAAAACTGGGAAAAACTATTGACTGCAGTATAAGCCTAGGGTGGAAAATGCAGTGGTGCCATCCCATGCCGTCTAGTATATAGCAGGCCAGCCCCCTCCCCCCCAGTATATAACCAGTCCATTCCCCCAGTATATAGCCAGCCATCTCCTAGTATATAGCCAGCACCCCAGTATATAGCCAGTCCATACCCCCCACCCAGCCTGTAGTATATAGCCATCCCTCTGTCCCCCAATATATAGCCAGCCCCCTAGTATACAGCCAGCCAGCCCCCTAGTATGTAGCCAGTCCAGCCAGCCTCCTAGTATATAGCCAGTCCAGCCAGCCCCATATAGATAGCCCACAATATGCCTAGTATGGTTTGTTTTGCACTACAATTAGCCTTATTCACACATATGTGATTTGGTCAGTATTGTGCATCAGAAAATGTGAGCCAACACAAGGAGTGAAAACTACATAGAAATCAGATATAATTGAAAGATTTGCACCAGTTCGGTGTGTTTATAACCCACTCGTGGTTTTGTCTCAATAACTGATGCAGAATACTGGAGTAGGAATACTGACAACTGGAATAGTCATAACATAAAATCAGATGTGATTGGCTGAAGTTTAAAGGGGTATACCCTCTGGGCATTCACATTTAATTAAATTCATTTGCCATATGTAAACATTTCTTTAATTGACATTAATAAAGACGTTCCTGTGTGAAGATAAGTTCTCATAAACCTGTCCATGTTGATACTTAGAAACAAGATAGCTTCCTCGGATACGTCCACCTCACATTTTGGCAGTGGTGGCCAGATATGCGCTATTGAGCCCTGCCCGACCACATGGATTCAGCGTTCATTACTACAGGACGGCTATGGGGCATGTAGTAACTCCTCGGACATTTCATATTCAGAAACTTCTTGCTTCCTTGTGCAATCACTGTAGCAGAGGTGGCCGTATCCAAGGACACAGTCTTGTTTCTAAGGGACCATATGACTACATTTATGAGAAATGATCTTCGCATAGGTAATTTTTTTAATAACATCTATTCGAAGAAATATATATTATTGAAACTGAATGTGAATGGCTAGACGAGAATACCCCTTTAAGTCATTGAACATTGCAGTGTAGCAACATGGCATTGTCTTTTTAGGTTTTTGACTATTGCAGCAACTATTAAACTACATAACCTCTTTATATCACACCTACTTTTTGTATAGTCCTATCTCCTGCCACTAAGCCTTGTTCATTTTTCAGGCAACATGACAAAAAGTGTCTAAAGCATATAAATAATGTGGTGTGCAGCATATAGACCTGAGTTTTGGAACAAATAATGCTACAATTCTAATCTGTTTAGCCAATATTTGACACTAGACAACATATTAATATACACTTGTATACATTAGTACTTGGCAACCTGCATATACCCCAGAAGGTTTTACCTGGAATGTCAAAATGAAAGATTAATGATCACTAAGTGGCCACTGCTGTTCTTCGTTATGGTCTTGTTGAAATTGGTAAAATAACGTATTCTTTAAAAAAATGTTGTTTATTAAGTTCTGTTTTGTTCATTTGGTGCTCAATTTGATCTTTATACGTACATACAGTATATCATATTGTTCACAATAAATTTCTACATCTTTTCATTTTTGTTTCAGAACGTCCAGAAAGGAATAAGCCAGAACACCGTTTTCCAGGGTAAGTGCTGATTCAGAACATATTACTGTTTAATAGGCTTTTACGTGACCTTAGAAATTAAAATCTTTCTATACTGCAAGTTTTATATGCATGATGAGTGATACATTTGTATTTAAAATGCCAAAGAGAAAATGTAACAAATAATAGTAAATATAAATGATCAAGGATTAGTACTAGAAAGGGAAATTAGGTATCATCTCTCTCCTTGTGCCACTGGCTGCGCGTCTTTCCTAATGTTTGCATATGACTTGCTTGATGATTTTGTCCATCCATCTAACAATGAAGTCATGTAATTTGGAAAGCCTGGATAGCAGGGTGTGTCGTAGCATATTTCAAGAAAGATCTGCATAGACTAACTTGCTAAGCAAACTATAATTGAGAACACATGTGGAAAATACATATTGTGTTCTAGCATGATCTCTTTTTCCCCACTTTATCACAAACTGACTATTGTTTATAATAGGTTTCTTGCAAATGTAACTTAAAGGCTATATCATGTTTGAGTACATTGGGTTAGGCTATGTTCGGACCTAATTTTTAGCCCTTCATTGTATGGATTCATCAGACAGATTCCTTGCAGGTATCCCACTTGCTCTGCAGTGGGTTACATTCTTCTGTTCCATCCTTCCCCTTAAAAAAAAAAAGCGAGCATTGCACAGTTAAATCACTGTAGAACTCCCAGAGCATATGCTCAGCAGAGGACCGGGATGGATACAGTTCAGTTGACTCCGTTCTCCCATAGGTTATAATGGCAGCAAGATGGGACTGGGCTTGCTGCATCTTTCTACCCTCAGGATTTGAAGTATACTGTGCAGATGGAGGCCAAAAGGATGTCTATGGATACGCTCAGCATAAACACCAGAATATGCTAAACATATTCATAAAACGTGATGTAAATGTGGCCTTAACAGAATGTGGTCCGCAGGCGGGGTGCCCCTGTAAAAATCACAATGGAGAATTATTAAAGGAAATCAGCCATTTATTTAGGGTTAGATTAACCTTTAATGCTGCTGGGTAGATTATAAAGATATGTTTATTAGGAGCTGTGCTGTATTTTCCTTAAAGATGACCTGACTTTTGCCTCCCAAACCTACAATTCCTGCAGGTAAAGTCCTCCCCTTATCACTTAAAATTAGCTGTGAGGGTGGCACTGTACGTTAATTACAGCCATTTTTCTGATTAGCAAATTAGCTAACTTGACTCTTTTATTCAAAAAATGACTCTATGTTGCTGGTCTCTATGTCACCAGAGCCCCTCTCGACTCCCGTGTCCTTCTCCCACACACACACTCACTCACACTTCAACAAATATTGTGGCAGCAGTGAGTATAATCACTGTACTTCTGTTATATTTTCCACAACCCACACGGCGGGAGAAGGGTGCTGGGGGGCAGGTTACAGCCAGAGCCCCTGTGGTTTCATTAATATAAAGAATTTTTTTTTTTTTTAGTAAAAACCAGAGCACAGCCCCTATATATAAAACATCTTTATAATCACAATTCTAGGATCTACCACTTATTAAATGGTATATTTAATTTAAAGAGCATTTGTGATGAGCGCCCACTAGTTCAAACCTCTGCTCCACCCCTACCATCCTACCACTGGAAAACCACATTTATAGAAGTTTGAAGATCATCATGGACAATGGTCTTCTAAAACAGCCCTTATGCTGTACTTTACTATCTATTTTAATTGTTGTTTTTGTTTCTCAAGTTTTCGTGGTTTCTAGGAAAGCTGGGGGCCAGCACAGTATATTACAGCTTCTGCAAAGATTGTCACCCAGGGCACTGAATGAGAAATGTCCATATGGGCAGCACAACAAATCTGGATTTGTCAGATTTGCCATTTAGTACTTTAGAAAGTAAGTTGAGGGTCAGGAGCTATGAGACAGCTGGCTGTATGTGCCAAAATCCCAAGGACTTTTTCTTAAAGGGAACCTGTCACCAGGAGACCCATTTTTAGCACTCCCCCAGTCCCCACAGAGCATAGTACATACACCGCCAAAGTGTTTTTGTATTAAAAATTGGTTTTACAGAAAAAAAGATATGTTATATTGTACCTTTCATTAGCATCTGCTGTGTGACTAGGCAGTTGCCTTTTGGGAGGGGCTAGAAAGGAGCAGACCCCCCCCACCCTTGGGGAACAGCTTCTCCATGTGACCTTTTCAAATATATGAAAACACCCATCACTGGGCTTAGCAACGCCCCCTGCTCCTCTACAGCCAATCCCGAATGAGGGGAGTTATTCATATATTTGAAAAGGTCACATGTTTCCCAAGGGTGGGGGGAACTGCTCCTTTCCAGCCCCTCCCAATTGGCAACTGCCTAGTCACACAGCAGATGCTAATGAAAGGTACAATATAACATATCTTTTTTTCTGTAAAACCTATTTTTTATACAAAAACACTTTGGCAGTTGTATGTACTATGCTCTGTGTGGACTGGGGGAGTGCTAAAAATGGGTCACCTGGTGACAGGTTCCCTTTAATGTCCTAGCTATTCTCTCAGAAGGATTCTTGCGGTGGTGTAGCTTTGCACTCTATCATGTTTTGTTAGTGTGTGTATATTTTCAATCTTGACTCCAGGGACCAGTCATCTGGAGACTTGATGTTCGCTGGCAGATACATGGAAAAACACTCCTCCTGATCCTTCCCTGTAGTGGAAGTACTGCGCTTCACATGACACAGAATCTCCATGTATCTCTGTACTTGCCACAGCTCCTTACCTTCTGCAGCAATAATCGTGAACTTCCTATGGAGTGTTTGCTCTGTCATGATTCTGGTTTTTATTACAGAGGGCGGGAATCCTGGGATTACTTTACAGAACTGGAATAAACAAAGTAAATTGGCTTAGATATTGGAACTGCCCTTTCTTTCTATTTTTGAGGCAGAGTTTGTGGACTTTGCAAGATGTTTCCATCCTTTTACGTAATCCGTTCCTCTTCTGTTTTCCAGGCAAGGACCCCTGTCATCCATAAGAGCCGTTATTAAGAGAAGTAAGTTTCCTTTGTTTCCTACACACGTTTCATCATCCTGTTTACAGGATTGGGCTGCGTCTAGTAGTGTAGTTAAAGATGGTGTAGTTTTTTTTTAATTTTTAAAGGATTGATATAAAGTTTCCTATAGCTTCTATTTATTTTGTTAACAGCTGAATAGATTGTTCTGCAACATTTCTGTAACTGCTGTAAAAGTGAATGGCCATTACAGAGATGGATAAGTACAGCACCCTACAAGGAACAGGAACATCATGGCTTATTGTTGTTATCATTGCTAACATACTGTATAGTTACAGAAACTGTGAAGCTGTTACTTTTCTTCCTCGATATGCCAATGAAACTAGGGCCGCGGAGTCGCTGTTTGCGGCACAACAAAGCACACATTTGTGTGCTGGTAGAATAATAAATGGACAAAGAGTATTAAAATGATCTTCCAACCACAAAATTAAATTTGACTACACATTTGGCATGCATAGGCAAAAATACTTGCTTACTTCCCCTATTGCTTTTGTCACAAATGGCCACTCACTTTTGAAGGACAAATGTCTATAAGTAGTGTAGATTGAAGGACTGATGGTAGATGTGTCCTACTAAGAAGTTCCTGATACCGTTATACACCACGATTGCAGCAATATAGAGTTATGAAAATGATCAGTTTGGAGCGCTCCATCTACCTCACCGTAGTGCCTCAGAGCTCCTTGTGTTATAATTTATCCACTCCCATATTCGGCTACCAGTCCAGGACAATGGGGAGAGGGAATAAATGAAAATACAAGACACTCTGAGGTACTCCAGTGATGTGACCAGAGCACGCCAGGCTAATTACAATAATCACTATGTAAAGAGTTATAATACAACAAGTGCAACTTCTTAGTAGGACACATCGGCCATCAGAAAAACTGATTGTAGATGTCCTTTAAAGGGGTTTTCCTGGATAGGGTCTAACTTGCTTATGAGTGGGGGTCTCGATGGGGGTCACAGCGTTCTGCAATTTCCGCCAGCTCCATAGAGATTTATGGAGCAGAACGGTCATGCGCAGCCGTCTGCTCCATCAGTCTGACAAAGCGACGAGGGGTCCGACAGAGGTACGGAAAAACCCCTTTAAGTACAAAAATAATCATTAGAATTAGTGCATCAATTCCTTATTGGATGGGAGATTATTGAGCTTTTCTCTCCTAGACTGTAGCATCAAACCCCTTTAAATACAAAAATAATCATTAGAATTAGTGCATCAATTCCTTATTGGATAGGAGATTATTGAGCTCTTCTCTCCTAGACTGTAGCATCATAGCACGGAGCAAAATTGACTGTGTGTGCAACATTCTTCTGCAGATGGTTCTGCTGTATCTGTCACCCCATGCATTGGTGGTTGACAGTATCATTCAACACATCGGTGTAATGTACAGGCTTTAAAAGCTTCTTGCTTCATCTGTCTCTTTTATAAAGGGCAAATAAACAGCACAGCTCTTTATCTTTTATTACTTTCCATAAATGACCATATTTTCTTTTGTGAACATCTGCGTAGTCCCTTTCTGCAGTGAATGTTTTTTTTGTCTAGTTTTTCATTCTTTTTGGTTTATAAATTGTTTATTAAAATTTTATTTCAGCATCCAGAACTACCGGACAGAGTGAACAGCAGAGAGATAGAAGGTAATGTTTTTTCCTTATGTGTTTGTCTCGCTCCATAAACCATATTAACAGTTTATTGCGAAAAATGTGCAATAGAACATTAGGGCAGAAATGCCATTAATTGACTCAGCATGAATTCTGAGTTTTTCCATCTCTGGGTGTGATGTTCCATGCAACATATTCACAAAACACTCACCTAAAGTAGTTCAAGAGCAGAGCCGCATCAAGAAATAAAGCTTACTCTACCCTGTAACTACATAGTGGAGTAGTTCCCAACAGCAAATGTTGTTCTTTACCAATTTATACAAAGACCTGGAAGAATAAATGCATGTATGCATCTGATCACATGAAATCACTGCAGCCTCCATGGACTTCTACTCCTCTCCATCCTCCATGGAGGCTGCAGTGACTTCATCTGATCAGATACATCCACGGGGTACGGTTTGCAAATGTAAAGGGTTAGATGACATTACACTGGTCACATGACATGAAGTGCTGAATAGTAAGGAGGCATAAGGCATGGGAGAAGTAGATGGGAGGGGCCAGCCAAGAAAGACACACCCCCTCTGATGCCAGGTAGAATCTGGATTATCATGCAATTTCAGCCAGTGGTGTAAATTAGTCTCAAATTTTAGGCCATGCTTTACTTGTATAGTTATAGTTACAGTAGGGAATGTTTTCCCATCAGTCTGCAGAGCCTATTCATTAATAACAATACGATTCACAATCCGTAATTATAAGGTTCTTGTGAATAGCCTGTGGTCAGTGGGTTTTTTTATTATGCCATCCACTTAATAGTCCCAGGACAACTTTAACTCCTTCACTAACAGAGTCTCTAGCTGAAGTTCTTGTGATATCACTGGGGATTCAATTCAAATATCATGACCATTTTAAGGTCAAAAATAAACTTCAGAACATTTTAAGGTCAAAGCATGAAAGATGAAACGGCACTCCTTGTAAAGCCCTGCAAGGACTTCCAACATAAGTCCGGGTGCAAGCTGCTATCAGTCCCTGTTGCCAGGACAAACCAATACATCCAAGACTAAAAAGGCTGCAGCATTCCTAAGAATTTCAATGCAAAAGTGAGGTGTCCTTTATTTGGATTGAAATTGTAAGGAGTTCTGCAGCCTTTTTCATTTAGGATCATGGCCATTTTTTTCAGCCTTGTAGTATTATCCTCCTGATTCTTCAGTCTTCATGCCAAATCAGAAGACACTTTCGGCTCTTGGGTTGACATGGGCCTGGATTGGGCATTGTTTTAATAAATTTACTTCAAACATAATGAACTTGCTTCCACAATGGATTTCCTTTTTGCAAGTCATCAATCCATTTGCCCAGAGGAGTTTGGAATCCAATTTCCTTTTTGAGAAACATGTAGAAACAAGTGGGATTTTGGTAAGAAACTGTATTATCCAGAGGATATGCACACACATGATTACATATTTTGTAGTCAGTACATATTTGCTGCTTTTTATCTCGGGGCCCTTTGGGGTATAGCTGTGACTATAGCTCACCTACATTGATTACCAGGAGTCTGAGGTAGTCTGTGACACACCCCTGGTCTCATTAAAGGTTAAAGCTTCAGCTTTTTCCCTCCTCCCTGCGGCTTTGTCTTTGATTGGCCACTATGTACAACACAAGTCTATCAAAACCTCAACCAAAGATGATCGACCAACTGCTGAGATCCCCACCGATTATAAGAACTAGACTACCCCCAACAATCCGGAGATTGAGGGTCCGGTTGGAGCAGTAATTCGAGCATGCATCCAGTCACTCCATCCAATAGTAAGGGAAAAGAAAGACTATAGACAGTTATTTAGAGTGCCATAGAGAGTAGAGCATTGCGCTTAGCAATTCCTGACACTCCCATAGAATTAAATGGAGCTGGTTCATGGATGCTCGACCTACCGCTCCTTCAATTATTCAGAACAGGGCCTATTCTGTGAATAACTTGTAAACCTTAAATTAAATGAATTAGATTTAGATAAAATTTCTACAATCCCTTAGTTTTTTCTTGAAAGTAGATATTACACAAGTAAACAGATGAATATTAAAATAAAATGGACTGACTATATCTGACTATAATAGTCTTTTCTTCATTCTTATTCCTCTCTACATGCATAGCACAAGGTTAGAATAATGTTAAACATCTGTCATAAGTTATATTTCATAGTTAATTACATACTAAAATGACCCAGAAATGAAAGGCCTGGCCAAGTCTCAGTACTGTGCAGTTTGTACTTGTGTCACTGCAAGCTATAGACATAAGGGGATGTAATGTTCTTTGTGCTCCACAATTCATCAGTAAATCAGTGGAATTTAATTGAATGTTCCTACAACAGCACAGTTTAGACTTGTCTGGCAATGGAAACCTCTGACTTCATTCGCGTTTGGAATATGCCTTGTCCTGACTCATGTGGACACTTTTGGCTTAGTTGTTCCAATTCTTTTGTAAATTGCACTTTTTAACAGGCTGGAGATTCATTTAAAGGAAATTTACCACCAGCATGATAAACCAGGGAACACATACTGCCTGATGTTATCTTATTTTAGCAAAGGAGAGTTTCAGGGGGGGAGTGCTCCTTGCACAGTGTAACAGCCTGTGAAGCTACAGCAACCCACCAGGGCTCTACTAGCTCATTAAAATAATTTTAAAAGTTGATTTTAGAAGGAAGGAGGCCATGGGTAACACATATAAGATTACTACAATCACAGTGCCTGGATCTTTAAGTAAGTGTCCCTGGTGTATCATTCCTGATTTTGATGGTGCATTTCCTTTAAACAGGAGTATATGGCCCCAAAGCTCTACATGATATCACCTATCCAGGCAATACATTTATTTTATCAGAATTCCCTTTAACTGCCAGCATCTTATTTCTTTTTATAAGCAACTGACAAGTGTCAAGTGTTTCCCTTTATGTACAATTTTTTTAATCACTAGCCAAGAGTAAAAGGAAAATATTTCCTTTGTTTGCAGAGAGTTCTAGTGACAATGTGCCAGCAGCTGAGTCACGGAGAATAATATAATGCTGTGATTGTGTGTAACACTTTATATGAAGTGCTATTCACATCTACGCTAATAATTCAGCTTGTGGCAGAAGTTATAAGATTACAACCCCATCATATGCATCTATAGCTTGGCGGGTAAACGCCATTGAGGTGGGCGCTGAATACACCAAATTTTGCAGCTTTGATGGCGACAGTAATGCTTCATGTTTGTGTCTTGGGTTTTTTTCTGTTTTAAAAAGTGTCACACCCTGTTACCGGTATGTTATGCAGCCTGGCCAGATTATTTTATGACCATTGCAGCTGGCAATGTGAACTTGGCTTTAAGGAGAACATGTCATCAAAATATGATTTTTTATTTTTTTTTTTAAATTAAGAGATGTAATAGCATTAGCTCTGGGATCGCCTTCTTATGGGCACTTTTTGGCACATAAATGACATGGTATACTTCAGAGTATGGTACAAATGCCCGTAACAAGTTACTGTACCTACTATACAGCTTCCACATACAGCAAATGGCAACATACACAAGGTTTCCCCAGGAGCAGAGAGAGAGCATCTCGGGCTGCGTTCAAACGTTTAAATGCAATCCAAAAGCTTCAACCGTGATCGCACGTTAAGGTAACATTGCGTTATACGCATGTAAATGCAATGTTACCTCAACCTGTGATCTCAGCCTTTGCATTGCGTTTAAAACGCATCAAAAAAGGAACATGTGAATGCGGCCTCAGAATATCTGGTAATTGGCCACAATCACCTAAAATACCTGGAATGGCTACTTGTTGTAAGGACCCACAAATATCTCCATACTTTGCTGTCAGGCCCTCCAGACAGGGTTATGGCTGCCTAAAGTGTGTAGTACAGGGTCCTGGGGAAAATGCACATGCCTTACACCACTCTTCTCCTGATTCTCGCATAGGGGTTATCCTAGGACTTGGGGGAAAAAAATCTCTCCCTTGCTGTTAAATAGAGGTGCAACAGTTTTTTTTTTTTCTTTTGGAAGCTATCTCTACTCATCTAGGGGGCCCGGTTCTGCTGTGATTGCCACTGCCCCGGATCCTGGTAGCAGGAGGGACTGCCCACCACATGGCTTTCTCTCTCTGCCTCGGGTCATGTCTAGGTACATGATTGCAGAGGAATGGGTTAGGGATGGCACAAAAAGCTAAATTCAAGCCCCTTGTAATCAGACAATTGAAACACAATTCTCCTGAAGATTCCTTCCTCTCATTTGGGTTTGAAATCATGACAGCAAAGGGCTGACAATTACAATGTAACCAACCCCTTGTACTGATGGGACTGGGAATATCGGACACTGGACAGCTCCCTCCCTGTTTAATGGTCACATGATTTATGACCATTAAAATCATGTGACCATCGTGAACATTTGAAACGGACCAGTGATTCTACTTCCTGCGCACATATTAATGCACATGTATTAGTAAGTTGCTTGTAACGGGGAGTTTAATTTTAATTCTATACCACTATATACTGTATATGAAGGGAAAAATGTCCTTGTGTCCCATAGTTTTTACTCCTCATTAAAGTAGGTTTTTTTGGCAGCAGTCTTTTCATATACATAAGAGATATAGTAGACTTATAAAAGGTAATAAACTGATATGATAAAAGGTGATGTCACAGCTTATCTACCCCCCCTCATCAGAGGTTTCATGCTTCGGGTATGTGGCTGTAGTTTTAATCAATGTGCTATCTAATTTTTTTATAGATGGCACACTGCCCCATTCATTCTATAGCCACTTGTAACTGCTTGCATTGTAAATGGCAATGTTGCAGCAGTGAGAGGGAAAAACAGGTCATTTTTGCCTTTTAAGATTCAGTGAGGGTAATTCTGGATGTTAATTCCCAATATGTTGGTAATGTATTTCATAATCAAACAAATATGTGTGTTGCGGTATGGATATTGTTAATGAGTTTATATATATTTTTTATAAAACATGGTTATTTCTATCTTTGTTTCCAGACGTCCAGAGATCACTATTGTTGCAGCTGAGCCTATTGGACCTGGATCGTGGTTTCATGGTGGCCCAACTGGGGGCTTAGGATTCCCCCCACCTCCCCCACCACAGTGGAGGCCTAGTGACTCCCATCCTGCAGAGGTTAGCATTGGTTTCATAATTGATCCATGATTGGAAATTGTAGAGCAGGTCTTATACATGCCGGTGTTTGCCAGTATTTTCTACCGTAATTGATGAATGAGCCGTCCTCACATAACACAAGTCCATTATTTGTGTGCCAGTAGCCAAAGACTGGGGAATGTGTGGGGTTCAGAATGCCATTCCCCAAATACATTTGTACATATGACATACAGTTACAATTGTCTGTAATTATTAGCAGAGCATAAATAATAGTGGGTGGAGCTGAAATAAAGAATAAAATATTTCTATTCTTTTCTGGTGGTTGTGTTGGCTTCCTCTGCCAAAATGCAGTGGCAATTATATTATTTGAAATAAAAATATTTGAAATAAACTTTTAAAAAAAAAGTGTTGTAATAATTTTTTGCCCATTTCCAGCAGCCACCATCCTATGAACAGGTAATCAAGGAAATCTCGCAAGTCCAGGTAGCCACAAGCAATTCTAATGTTGAACCCAGGCGGACATCCTCATGTGCAACACAAACTGACTTTCACTTGGAAGATGACTACACAGGGACAGGCAACAATGTGATTCATCAGCCTGTCACTTGTGATCAAGCTACAGTAACAGGTAGGGGTGGTTTTTTTGGTTTGCTAAGGAACATGTAGTATAAATTCACATCTGCATTTGGCTTTGTTTTTTGTTTTTAAAACTGAGAAAAAAAAACATCCATTGATTGCATGGGGTGTTTTAGTGCATCAGTTCCATAGGACCAATTCATTTTTAGATGAAATGCGTGTGGGACTTTTTCCACATTCCCAACATCTGAAGCTTGAGGGAAAGGATACTTTCTTTTTTTTTTTTAAAAAGGTATTTTTTTCACATTGAAGTTAAAAAAAAGGTATGGCAACTGGGTGTTTAATCCCACCAAAATTAATAGGTGTTATAAATATAAATGTTCTCTTCCCCTGATGGATAAAATACTAGGCCATACAAAGCCTTATACAGTGTTAGATTACAGCCCAGGAGATCTGTATAACTAAACGTTTGTATACCTGGAGTCCCTGCATTATATTGAAATGTATTGCAAGCACGTCTAGTCTGCTGGCCAAACAGCCGAGTTGGGACTTTATTAACTATTACATTTTGTGGTACAGCTGTTTGGCTGGCACGCAAGACGTCCTTGAATTATATTTCTATATAATTCAGAGAGCATGCTCCTATTTCTATATAATGCAGAGACCATGTGGACCGTTTCCACATGCTTTAAGAACACTGCATTTAAATTGCTCCACCCTTTCTCACTGCTGTTATATCTAACCAGAAGCCTGTTACTTCTCATTTTCAGAGGGGAGGGACTGTGCAGCAGTTTAGTGAAGATTTGTCACACAGGAGGTGGGGGGGGCTGGTCAAAACTGTTGGTGTACAATCCTGTCATATATGGTGAAATTACTGAAGTCATTCTTATGTGACTGCAGTTTATGAAGGATAATTAATCTACTAATGCGCCTCTCAGGGTGACTATACAATTGAGACTAATGTTGATAGAAAGGGACCATTCCAACCATAGTAAATGTTTGCTGAATAAAAATTAAATGATTGCTTTATGTGACTGGATACACTGTCATCCTCTATTTAGAAAGGCTTAATAAAGGCTGCATGGTTTAGCCTAAATATAGCTGCATGGGTGAATAAAGCCACTTTGTTTCAAAAATCTTTCCAGAACTTTCCCAGAAAGATTGTTTGTCCTTCACCTGTTGTCACTGAAAATGTGTGGCTAATTTGGTCTGCTGTAACCAATTTGGTCTAAAATGTTCATTGCTTTATCAGCAATGTTGTACAGTTTTCTGATAAACGTCTTACTTATACTGGATTGCCTTTTTTTTCCAGCTGGAAAATTTGACTAAATTTAGTAGTGTATCTGGAATAGATATATTTATTTCCTTATTATTCTTTTTCTCTTTCATTTATTAGTGCAAAGGACCACTGAGAGATCACGACCGTCTATACCTTTTGTGACTAATAATGTTCAAGACAGTGCCATCCACATAGCAGTCAGTAATACTGGGACTAGCACCCGATACGAAGAATCGAATGTTACCAGATACCCAGTGCCAAGGCCAAGGACAAAGTCTAATCTTAAACCTGTGGTAAACAATAATCTAAGTATTTTTCAAGGTAGCAGTGAGATCTTCTTCCAGGGTACGTCTGAAGGAGAACATCATTCCAGCCAGACTTGTTCTGGTTTTGATGATAACTTTCTTGGGGATTTATACGAAATGAACAATATGAGCCATGAAAGAAGCCAAAACAGTATTGTGTCAAGGATTAAAGCCTTTGAGTCGCAAAGTGAAAGTTCAGAACATCCTAAAAGACCAGAAGTTGCACCACGTTCCATCAATGCTAGAGGTGCTGTCACCACAAAGCCTATATTAGCTCCCAAACCAATATCCAACAGAATATCTGGCGAATGGGATCCTGGGAAGGACAACAAACCAAAATTTACACCAAGAGAGGGGCTTATACCATCAAGTCTACAAGATACCGGTGGTGTTACCAAACCAGACCTGCCAAAGAAACCAAAGCCGAATCTCTCAAAAAGCAACAGTAATGAGTTTTCTGATGGTCTTCTTGCAACGTCTGGAAACAACAATAAAGAGTCTGAAAGAAAGTTACCAGTTCCTGCTCCCAGGCCTATGCTGCCTAAGAAATCCATTCAAACTGACAACCTTGTCATAGGAGCCAAACCTCTTGTTCCTCCTCCAAAATTCTCTGTTGCTTCCCAAGCCAAAGTATTTAACAACGCAGAACCACCGACACCTAGAGTAGTACAGAGCAAGTCAGTGGGTGATCTAGACTTGATCAGCTTTGATGATGATGTTTTATCTCCAGTTCTGCCCAGTCCAGAAGTCCCTAGCGATTCAAAAGCAAACGTTGGTAAGAATAGACAATTTTTTGTTATTTAGTGGCATTTTATTTGTTTGTGCTGTTCATTTGTGTTCTCTATATATCTTTAATCTATCTTTTATTATATATGTGTATTTGTGTACTGTAAATTAGGAGGATAAAACTTGTTCTCACTTTGAGTATTTGATATTTGTTTATGATATAATGAAGATTATCCATTCAAAGTCTCTGTAAATACAAAACGGTGTCATTTATGCAGAATACAGTTTATGTCTCTCATATCTGAGATTATGAGGATTATTTACCGAAAAGCTGCCAAACCAATGTTGATCTTTGCAATTAACCTGTCCTTTTATTGTAAGGGCTGTACAACTCTCTTTTTATGCTTAATGTGCTGCAGAGAGGGATCTTCAAAGTAAAAAATGCCAGTGCCAGCATCTTCTTCCTGTCTTTGTACATCTCTGACATCGGTAGTAACTTCCTGTTCTGAGCAGGTCACTTCTGCGTCCAACCACTGGCCTCGGCGGTTACTTCTGGTGGTGAAGGAGTGGCATCAATGCATTTAACTGCTGCAGTCGCGTTTCACTTTGGCGCTTAAAAGGCTTATAGCTTTGTTTAGTGCTGGGAGTTTGCCCTATTTATCTGCTGTATAATACAGCAGTCACCCACCTTGTATGGAGAGGGAAGAGCCCCTTAGCTCTCTCCATGCAGCCTTAATGTCGCTGTATTATCCGTTAAGTATGGCCAGTTCATTTTGGGGTAATGGAGCTCTACATACCTACAGATTTGGAATATTTCTAACTAAGTACAATTATGGCAGTGGAAAGAAAGCATGGGATCTCCAGGACATGGAAAGCTCCTTACGAATCATTTCCCACAAAACTTTTCTTCCCACACTCAGTTGGCTAATCCCCTACATTATAACTCAGTTCCTGCTGATAACAAAGTATTTTTATGGTGACAGAGTTTTCTATCGCTTTATGTTATTTTACTTCTAATCGTCTCTGTTCTCAAGGTTCCAACGGCCCACCTGCTGTATTGGTAGACTTACCATAAAAATGTCCTTACACAAAACTTATCTTATTGTTTCCATTAACTTGTATCATTGTCAGCACTTGAATCCTAGCAGTGACGTGGTTCAGGGTTCTGTGTTTGCAGTTATCGTGACCACATTCCAAATTCAAGGGAAAATGTTTTTTTTTCTCCTCTTCAGATCCCTTCCAGCTGTTTTCAAAGGATGAGGCTGAGAAAGAGCAACCAGCTCCTCCTACTGTGCTGAGAAAGCCTACGGTCATCCGGATCTCTGGAAAACTAGGAAAATGTGAGCATCCCACAAAGTCTCCTGTAAAAATGTCTCCTGCAAAAATGTATATGATGATGTTTGTAGAATCACAATACTTGCAACCTCTTCTGATGTGACATCATGAGCCCCCCCCTTTTCTTATCATATGGTTTTACTTATCCAATCCTGAAAAACTTATTTGTGTATTTTCAATGGCTAGAAGTCGTCACATGCCTACAAGGGGGCCTTAATTGGCAGTCTCCGTAAGGAGAACTCTCACTTCCCAACCCTTATCAAATAGTAGCAGATATATTGAGAAAAGGGAAATAGTAGTTACCGGAATGTTGATATATTGAGCTGTTCCGTCAGATTAGCAATAACTATTACTATGGTTTGGTATGCTTTTTAACCTTTGCCCCCAGTAATGCAGATATAAGCAATAATGCACATACAATATTGTATAGGAAGTTAGAATAATGTCCAAAAACAGATAAACATTCCTAAGCAATGTACACTTAATACATCATGATTACGTATAAAACTGCTGTTTGACAGATCTCTTCTAACATCTGTTTCAGTAAACATCTGTGCATAGTGAATTTGGAGCACAACTGGTCAGCCACTTGTTGTTTGGTCACTTGTGTTTTCGCATAGTTTACACTTGGAGATCTCCTCCTTTGTCTTGATGATCTGCTTTACAAGTGTCTGATTCACCATCAGACACTGATTTAACTTAATAACCCACTTCCAGTATGTTGCCAAGCAGCTGAACCTTCCAGATCATGGTCCAGTGTGGTGGCATCATCCAGAAAATCAATTTTGAAGTGAGATGTAAATTGGTTTTATGAAGTGAAGGAGGCAGAGATTTTAACACTGAAATCATGCTCTCTCTTCCTCAGAAAGCCCCATTCACTGTAATTGATGATCCTGCATCCAGAGACATCTCTAACCAGATTTTTTGAAGTCTGATGCATGATGTGCATCTGCACCTTGACTTCACTGCTAAACTCTCTGCCTCCTTGACTTTATACACCCAATTTGCATCCCACTTAAAAAGTTAATTTTCTGGATAATGCCACCACACTGGACCATACTAGTTGTTGTTTTATTAGGCCAATTTCTCATGACAGGTTCCCTTTAAAGGGGTTGTTCCAAACGGTGTATGGTATCCCCTATCCACAAGATAGGGGCATACCAAGTGATTGGTGAGGGTGTGATTGCTGGAATCCACATACTGATCACAAGATTTGGGGTCCTTTTCTGATTTATTGATGAAACAGCAGGTCTAGTATCTGTGATTCACTGCTATGGGTATATTCAAAATTTACAAGCACAGGGTATGACCCTTTGGGGGAGGGGGGGGATTGTTAGGTTTTTGTTTTTGTTGTGTGAATGTAAAATTGAAAAACATTCAATAAAAAAGATTGGATTAAAAAAAAAAAAATTACAAGCACGGGGCTTTCTCATGATTGGCTGGTTTCCCAGCAGCCTGACCATCAGAAACCAAAATGTAAGGGGATGTATGCAAACTTGGTACAAACCCTTAAAGATTGCCAGCTATTATAGCCATTGCATCCTAATTGCACATACAGTGTGCACGTAGCAAGTGTCTACACATCAATTCAGTGGCCCACTTTAAATCTTCTGAAATGCACCTTTTGTGTTTTTAGGTGACATAGAACCGGAGATATCCTCTGTTACAGTTGTAGTAAAAATATGTGATTTTTATATGCATCTCTCCTCTGTTCCAACCTGTATCTTTAACTGTGGATATCTCTGTCTCTGTAGCACCTTGAAGCACAATCCTGGCGCAATATTAAAGGGGAGATTGTACCAGAACTGTGTATTTGTGTGCCACAGTTCACCCTCGATATGAAAAGGTTAAATAAATCACCACTATTTGATATTTATGACCTACATTATGAATACGTCATCAACATCACTAAACTGAAATGCCACTTTTAAAGTCAGAATCTGGACATGCCTACCTTTACCTTAGTCCGGGGTTTTACATACACTGCTGAAAAATTGCCCACTGTAAAAGAATTGTCAAGAATATGTTGTAAAAAGAGAATAAGGTAATAAAATTCTTCATTGCACACAGCATGTGAAGAACTTCAGACACCTCCACCACTTCCATCAGAGAAACCAGTGGGGAGCCTATTCAGTAAACCAGCTGCAAGGTCACGCCCTGTTGTCAGAAAGGTATGTATTTATATGTCTTGTGCCATTTCTCATCTAATTTATAATGATGTAGAAATAATGATCAAATAGCATTAATCTAGCTTTTTTCTGTTTTGTGTGGACATTTATACATTTGCACTTTTATTTCTATTTCAGGATTGGGAGCAGTTTGAAAATGCAGAAGAGACTTGGTCCAAGCCAGTACTACCTACCAGGTATGAAGGTGTCACAATGCGTTTCATTGCTAAAGGTTGTATTGGACAATTCCGTCATTATATGTGGTAAATCTCAGAGTTTCTAAACTAAACTTTAACGGGGCATCACTGTGGCTCAGTGGGTAGCACTTCTGCCTTGCAGTGATGGGGTCCTGGATTCTAATCCCACCCAGGTCAACATCTGTAAAGGGTTTGTATGTTCTCTCCGAGTATGCGTGGGTTTCCTCCGGGTACTTCAGTTTCCTCCCACACTCCAAAACATACTTGTAAGTTGATTAGATTGTGAGCTCCATGGGGACAGGGACCAATTTGATATGCTTTGTGCAGCGCTGCGTAATCTGTGTGCGCTATATAAATAAAGAATTATTATATTATTATTAGAGCTACAGTAGAAATATGATGGCCATTCATAATTTTCAAATGCATCTCTTGTTCTATTGTTGATATTGCATACTTAGTTTATTTTATTCTGTTCTAATACAGACCAATTGGTGTTAAAGTTATGGACACTTCACAGCCACCTCCTCAAAAAGGACCCCCTGGAAGACCCCCACCACCTAAAATCTCCAAAAATGCCTCAAATCGAGATGCCTTTCCCCGTTCATCTTCCGATGCGGGTATAGGTGCAAAACACAACACATCTGGGCTCAACAGATCAAAAAGTCAAGTGTTAAAAAGACAGCAACCAGATCTACCTCCTCGACCCAAACCTGGACACCCCCTATATAATAAGTACACGGTAAGTTTCCATCATTCACATTTCATACATAAATCTATATTTATAGCATGACTAGATAAAAAAATGATTGTTGGTGTGATTGTATATTTTAAAATCATACGGTGTGGTTTTCTGGATTTTGTTCTGAAGTACACCTACAATAAAAATGACAGACCTCTCTTTTCTTTGTAAGTTGGATGACTTGCAAAATCGGAAATGTATCACATACTGATTTTACCTACCAAATGTAATGTAAAGAGGGCATGTAAGCTTTCATTATTCTGCAGTTATAACCATTCTGATTCCCATAACAAACTCCTGAGGCCAATGTCTTCTGTTCCCCTTATGTCAGTTGCAGATATTGTTTCTATCATAGAAACTGAAAATAAAAAAAAAATCAGAAATGTTATCATGTAGATGTAAAACATAAGAGCAGCTCTGACGCAAGGAAAAGCTTTGTTTGGTCAAGGTCACCCATTTTTGTATTTTACAGAATATTATTAACTGTTTCACGACTGCCATATGGCTATACAGTGTAGGTCCTATTTGCACATACACCATGCAGAAAGGATATTTATAAACATCATGACAGTGGCCAACCTAAAACGGCTAAATCTCCTGAACCCTGGCACCTAGAAACGCAATTCAGGTGTCATATTAAACAGGAGAATCTCTTCTTTCATCTGCATTCAAACCGCCGTATATTGGAAACAAGTACCCACAGACGGCTTTAGCCGTGTGGCACTGTGCGCTCATCCCTTCTCCTCTTCAGTGCACCGATGTTGGATGTTTATACACTTCATGACAGTGGCCAACTTAAAGAGAACCTGTCACCACGTTTTACCCCATTAGACTACCAGCCCTATCAAATAGGGTATGAAATGTCCTCACCTGTTTATTTAAAAAAGCCAGGCAAATATGACATTTCTCACCTCATTTTCACATGAGAGGAGTCAACTTTAGTGGTTGCAGAGGTAGTGTCACCTCAGAAAGCCCTATCTTTTGTTCTATAGTACCCAGAAATTATGGTGCCCTATCATAAAGATACGGCTCTAATCTTTCCATTGGGCTTATGACTTTGTGATTTACAATATAAATAAATATCCAGTTCCTGCATATATTTAATTTCCTGTATGACCAGTTCTGTAGCTCACAGAACAATAAGCCAAATAGGATCTGCAAGCTGAGATTTCTAGGTCCTGTAGAACAGAACATAGGGTCTTCTGTAGTGACCCTCCCCCTGCAAACACTAAGTTTGATTGTTCATAGATGCTTCACAGAACCAGAGATATCCACTCTTAAAGTTGCAGTAAAAACTTTTGATTTTTTTATATACTGCTTTCTTTTTCCCAAGAGTTCCGATTGTAACTTTAAGAGTAGATATCTCCAGTGTATTTCTAGGTGCCAGGGTTCAGGAGTTTGAAATGTGTCCCCTCCAGCCTGTCAGCTGAAGGCAGAATGTAGAAGGAGCTGCAGGAAAGACTTGGCTTACAGTTTGTAGAATTGTAGTACAAACTGTAAGTACATGCACCCTCTGCATCTGTAGCTAAACTTGGGGAAAGGGTGATGGAATGATGCTGTATATATTTATAACATATTTTGGTAAAAGTTTATTCAGTTTTACTACTTATTAAGAAAATACTTTTCTGAAAAATGACAAAGCTGATTTTTTCGTATTTTGTAGTCATTTATTGCCTCATTTTATAAAGAAAAAAATATGAAATTAATAAAAAATTCTCACATGTCATGGGGAAAAAAACATATAAAAAAATAGTTTTTATATGTAAAACGTTTCCTAAGATATCTTAATTTCAAGAAGCACAGAACTGAAAAAAATTGACTTTGACATTCAGGCATCAATGACCCTCAGTCACAAAGGGGTTAAACATCATTTTCTTGCAGCACTGGGGACCTGGGTTCAAGTCCCAGGGTCAACATCTGCTAAGAGTTTGTATGTTCTCTCCGTGTTTGCTTGGGTTTCCTCCGGGTCCTCCAGTTTCCTCCCACACTCCAAAACATAACTGGTAGGTTGATTAGATTGTGAGCTGCATTGGGGACAGGGACTGATTTAGCAAGCTCTGTGCAGCGCTGCGGAATCTGTGTGCGCTACATAAATAAACAAATTATTATTATTTTCCGATTTTTCTCCTAGCCTTTTTCTCTCTGCATCTTTACATGATGTTTCTAGCTATAAAAAAAGAATAGAACCCACAAAGTTAATCTCCAGGGAGACTCTCAGACTCAGTTAAACTTTTTTATAAAGTGATGCAATTCCGATTTTTGTATTGTGTGTGTTTCCCACACTATGTTCTAGCACACAAGTTGTCATCTTTTATAGCTCTGTAAATGTAGAGCAAAGCCATAGTTCTCCGTTGTACATTTCATCTGCTCTGCTAGACAGACCTACATGGAAGAAGAATAATAAAGACCTGTCACATGTGTTTGAGCCTATATTATTTTTTTGCAGTTGGCTTTGCCTCATGGAATTGCCGAAAAGGATATTGCATCCAGTAATCACGGAGAGCTGTCGTGTAAGGTAAGTCTTACTTGTAAATGTCATCTTTATTTTTATTATATTACTAGATGTAGTTCCCGGTGTTGCCCGGGATATTTGTTAACGTCCCTAAATAAAAATAAAAAAATAGAATGGGTTAACAAAAATATATGAAACTGCAGCTCTGGACGTGACTGAAGTATCCAAGATGATCTAATGCTTCTACAACAACGTTGGCTAAGTGTATGACAAGGATAAGGCTGCTCTGGATGTGACTGGAGTATCAGATAGCTTAAAGGGGTTGTCCGAGACTGTAAAACAATAAAACATTGGTGGCCGGGAGGGGGCTGCTTAAAATAATAACTACTCACCTCCGCCGTCCCTCCTGGCATCCTGCGCTTACGTCTCTCCGGTCCGTACCCCATGTAAACAAACAGGGGTACGGAAGCTGCACTGATACTGTGCTGGGAATAGGGACGGGTGGGTGGGGCCGGCCACCTCGACTGGTCGTAACAGCTTCTGTGCCCCTGTTTGTTTACATGGGGCATGGACCAAAGATATGGCAGCGCGGGACAATGGGAGGGACTGCGGAGGTGAGTACATGTTTATTTTTTAAGCAGTCTTCTCCCGGCCACGAGTGTTTTTTGTGTTATGGTCTGAGGCAACATTTTTAGGTTGGTAAGAATGTGTATAAGGACCAAACTTCAATATAAACAATCCAAGGCTTTTACTTAACCCCTTTCTGACCATCGCCTTAAAAGGCTTTAATAACCGGGGCATTTTTAGCAAATTTTCAAACTTATTTCATACTTCCTTTTTTTTGTGCAATACCTTAAATATTTTTGTGGCATTTTTTTATGAACATAGGGATAGTTACCGTATTTTTGGACTATAAGGCGCACTAAAAATCCTTTGATTTTCTCAGAAATCAAAGGTGCGCCTTATAGTCCAGTGCGCCTTATATATGAATCATACTTACAGACAACAGCTGCCTTGTACTGTGCACTGGTCTGCCACCTTTTTTTGGAAGTTACAAAAACTGGTGAAAAATGCTTACATTTTTTGGTAATGTACATTTTTTGGTAAAATGTACTATATATTTTTTCAGATTTCAAATTAACTCTAAATAACCATTGTAAATAAGAACCCAATTTATAAGAACTCCAGTTACAGGGAACAAGGCCCCCAGTGAGGGGAAAAGTCCCAGCAGCTCTGAATAACCCCTGCAGAGCCTGTGGCCATGTGACTGCCGGCTCTTGCATTCACGGCGTAGCTCCACTTCAGTACTATACAGTGAAGAAAGGAGAAGGCAAAAGTGGTATTAACCACTTCTGCCTTCTCCCTAGGATCTCCTGCTGTGTCTGACGACCAGAGACCCGGTCCTGCGATTAGGGCTGGAGCAGGAGAAACTGCAGTGACGTCTTTTGACTCAAGACCCGTGTCCACTGACATCTTTCATCAGTGGGCAGACAGGAATGAGTTGTTAAAACACTAGAGATTTCACAAAGTACCTTTGTCATATAGCAGTAGGGCTAATCTACACACAGGTTCTTGGACTAGAACTGGTGCCTTAGTTGTCTAGAGGAGACTTTGGGATTTCCTATAACAGATTCCAGGTTTGGATCTTTATGGACTTTACTACTTGAATTGAACTGTTTTAGATTTGGCATTTGGGATTCCCTGGTATATTGATACTAGTTTTCCTTTGTGGGTGCTCTACTGGCTCCTGCTATATCAGAATGATCACCTGCTTCCAAATTCTGACAGGATTTTACCTCCATGTAGTTGGGTCTTCTTACCCCACAGTGGGTTCTGTGGGTCTGCTTCCCCACAGAACCACCATTTTTACCTCGCACACTGAACAATACTCATGGGCCTGTCCACATTACCAAGGCGAGTCCAGAGAGAAGGTTGTTTAGACTCTCCTCACTAGTTCCTATGTCAGCACTTACACCACAAGTGGTCATTACATCACATTAGTATGACATTTTAATACACTGACACATGACATTTCATCAGGTTGTACATCAGATTCCTATGTAGGCTAAACATTTGTAGTACCAAAAGAAAACATATATCCAGTTCTCCTTCCACTCTCCTTCGTCGTGTGCTGTCTGGTGCACAGAGAATGGCCCGAGGTCCTGTGAAGACAATGAATTCCTCATCATCCTGTAAGCCAAACGCGTCAATTGGACTTTCTCCCTGTTAACCCTATCCATGGTTTTGAGGTTTATTGTGTTAAAGAATAAAGATAGGATTTACTGATTTTGAATGCTGGAACTTCTCTTTGTAGAAACATTTGTAATGTCACTCTGGGTTGCTACATATACATGGATGCATACATGCACTCAGTTTTATATATTAGATAGAAGCAATAATATTAATAAGGTACGGTCATATTTTTATCCCAACCGTAAACCTTCCTTGCGGAAAATGTAGTTGTACAACAAGCTATAAACACTCATCTTTGATCCCCAGTGGCTTTGTCCTGATGGTGCCTGCTACCCCTATGGTCTCTTATTTCTTCTGTCCTGATGACACAAGCATATGGGACCATTATTGGCCAGTCACTGGTATATTAAGGCCATTGCTATTTGACTTTGCAGAGAAAAGTATGGAGATATTGTACTAGCACAGCATGGACTGAATTAATTGAAAACCTAATGAACATATAATGATAATGGCAAGTCTTTATATCAGTGATGGCTCACCTATGGCACTGATGCCAGAGGTGGCACTCAGAGCCCTTTCTGTGGGCACTCGGGCCATCACCAGAGATGACTCCAGGTATCTTCCTGCAGTCCCAGACAGCCCAGGACTTGCTGTGCACAGAGCTATTTTAAAGTGACAGCTCAACATGGGACTATTTTCTGCTTTATTGGTGTCCTCAGAGTGCTGGTATCAATGAAAACTGTGACAGAGAAGGGAGTATAAATCACTAATTAAATTTCTATGTTGGCACTTTGTGATAAATAAGCGGGTCTTTGTTGAAGTTTGGGCACTCTCTAAAAGGTTTGCCATCACTGCTTTATATCTTTTCATTTCCTTTCTTCTGTGTCTAGCGTGGAGACGTGCTGGTGCTGCTGGAGCACAAAGATAACAATTATATCCATTGCCAAAAGGGAGGTGTAACTGGGGATGTAAAAGTGACCAATATGAAGATCATCACTCCACTTGATGACAGCTCGGATAACAAGCAAAAGGTAGACTTCTCCATGAAAAGAAGGGATTCTGATGAATTGGCCTACAAAAGATAATACTTAAGTAGCAGTTATATAGGGACTTTACTGCATAGATATCCTATAACCCTTCCTAATCAAAGCAGTACACTATGAATCAAATGGGATTGACCCTAAATTTAGGTTTACATTTTGTAGGCATTTCCTCTCATCTTTGACCTCTACATAGGGATTTGCAACTTCTTTAGCTTTAGGTCTTGATATGCATATGAGCGACCCATACACTGTCAATAAACACCTTCCAGGGCTGCACTTTTGAGTCACTGCTGATAATCACCTCATTGTAGCCGCAGCCACTGAAAAGTCATCTCTACCAAACAGGAGGTTTATCCAACAGTAAGAACTAATTGCCAGCGTGATGAGGAAAAAATAACATCTAAGTAATATGTTGACTCTTCAGATATTGGGTGCCAGTTCCTAGAATGCACTAGAGCCTATGCAATTTCTCTCTGCTAAATTAAGTAGTCTTATATTAATTTTTTTATAGACATTCCCTAATGTAAAGGCCACTTGTCACCAGAGACCGCATTTTCACTAAAGACAGGTTGCAGAAGCCCGTTACACCTGCATTGCAAATCTTCCTTTCTGCTTTTTATAAGCATTTGCATTACAATTTAATTACCTTGCACAGTGACAAAATCCTCTGTTTTGTCCCAGGGGTTGGCTTTGGTTTGGATGCATTTCAAAAAACAACACGTGACTTGTCTGTGCTGCAGACTCCTCAGCTCTCAGCCCCCACCTATGTGCTCATTCATAGGATCAGCGCTCGCAGTGTGGTGAGCTGACATCAATGGGGCAGGGAGGAGCTGTACAAGAGCACAAAGTTGGGGGCGGGGAGCTGAGGAGTTTGCATCACAGACAAGTCATGTGTTGTTTTTTGAAATGCCAACCAGTGGTACTAAGCAGAGGGTTTTTTCAGGAACAACACAATTACATTGTAATGAAAATGCTTAGAAAAAGCAGAAAGACTTATTTGAAATACAGGTGTGATGGGCTTCTGCAACCGTCTTTAGTGAAAATTAGCACCCTACTGACTGGTTTCCTTTAAGGACATCCGGCTTAGGCTGCATTCACACTAACGTTGCCCGCCATACCGTAGCACATGGCAGCGCGCGGCATACATGGCGCACAGCGCCGTATGCCGTGAAAAAATAGGACAGGTCCTATTTTTTCACGGGGTACGGAGCATTACGGTGGTGCACGTGTGCTGCACCGTACCACTCCCTTAGAGCGATGCGCGCCCATTGCCGTCTATGGGGGACGTATATCAGCCGTATATATGTCGGCCGTATATACGTCCCCCTTGCGTTAGTGTGAATGCAGCCTTACAGACAACTCCTCTCTACTCACTGTGACCTCTGGTGAAGCTCTCTGGATGTTACTTTGGTCCCAGGCTGTAATGATCAGCTGTATTGTGTCTGTAATGAAGCTTTATTGATAATCCTTGTTCCCATGACAGCACAAAATGTTTAAAATCCAATTGTCACTCGGATAAAAATTAAAATTTGTTTGGAGTTACAATGATAAAAAATACCTTTTCTGACTTAAATAAAAATTCAACTTAAGAACAAACCTAAAGATCTTGTATGTAACATGGGGTCTGTCTGTATTATGCAATTCCTTTTATAACCTTCATTAAAGGGGTGTTCCCTTTTCATCAAATACATGTTATTGTTTGTATGATGAAAAGTCACACAATTTTCCACAATACTCTCTGTACCAATTCCTCACGATTTTCTAGATCCCTGCTTGCTGTCATCTATGATCACTTCCAGAGGACAGAAATATGTTTCTGGCCACATAGGTTCACGGTTATATCACAGAGAGTAACCAGAGCTGTGTGATATAACGAGCCGTGCACCTGTGTGACCATGGTCAGATTTCTGTCCACTGGAAGTAATTCTAGAAATTGTCCATAGAGTGACGGCAAGCACAGAACTAGAAAATTGTGAAGAAAAGATACAGAATGTATATTGGAAAATTATACATACAGTACTTGCTTACATACTATTCTTACATGTAATGCGTTCTTTTCTATAGGACTTGCCCCATAGAATGGAGGACAGCCATACACCTCACGCATTGGTGCTGCATGACTTTGCTGGAGGTATGTTGAACCCTCATCATTTTTTAGCTATTATATATACAATATTAGATAACTAATATTAGATATAACATTTTAGACTTGTGTTCATTAGCATTAATAGTGTACTATAGCTTTTCTTCGATTTATCTAATGGCATGGATTGGAATAATCTTCCTTTTCCAGCCTATAGTCTACCTTTACACAAATAAATATTTAATTAAATCAGAAAAGAAATGGAGAACAGAGTTTACAAAAGCTTTCATTTATAAAATATTTTTTATTGTTTGTTGAGTATATATTTTGCCTTAAAGGGAACCTGTCATCAGGAGCCCTTTTTTTTAGCTCCCCCCATGTCCCAATAGAGAATAGTGTGCACATTGCCAAAGAGTTTTTATAGTAAAAAGTTTACCTTTCTGAATCGATGCATAACGGAGCAGTTTCAGCAGGGTTGGGGGGCAAACCACTCCTCACTGGCCACTCTGATGGGACACGAGACACTGCAGTGCATACAGAAAGGTAAACTTTGATCTAACTTTCATTTTTTTCGGAAAAAGACAGTTTAACTTTAAAGACTCTTTGGCAGTGTGTACACTATTCTTTGTGGGGCATGGGGGAGCCAGAAAAGGGGCTCCTGATGACAAGTTCCCTTTAAAGTGCTTGCAATTCTTATGTCACTTCTAGTAAAAGATTTACCTAAATTGTGTAGCTCACAGGGTCCCTTGTCTTCGTGTTTATATATGATTTTCCTGCACCCAACAATAAGCTATTAAATAATAGTAGCCTATCTTCTGCTGAGATCCTATGAGATGCTATATGTCCATGATACCCAGACTGTTCATCATGATAACTTGCTAAATATCTCTGCTGGGAGGATCAGCACTATACACCTCTGCTACTATGTACATTACATTAAATACTGAGAAAGTGTAATAGGAGAGAACTCATGGGTTCTTTGCTTGAAATGTATACATGTTTGCATCAACTGATTTTAATAGCAATGATAATACTTACCGTATATATAAACGTAAGCTATGCAAGTATTCACGTTGGTGTTGCAGAGGTAGCGGTTGTACCCGGACTCTAGTGCTCAGATGAGTTCAGGGGGTTAAGACACCAGCAATATAAATAACACTGTGTAGGTGGGTGTTCTGCATTTGGTTTACGGTGATATTGTGTGATCTATTGTTTGCATAGTATGATTGAGACAAATAATCATGTTTAGAACATTGGCTTAGTTAGCTTTTTTTCAAATATTTTTCTTCTGAAATATTATTTTTTTTCCACAACCATTTCTTTTTAGAACATGCAGATGACTTAAGTCTGACCTCAGGGGAGATTGTATACCTGCTAGAGAAAATAGACAGAGAATGGTACCGAGGAAAATGTAAAGGAAACACAGGCATATTTCCTGCCAATCATGTCCGGATATTGGTAAGTGATATCAGTAGAAGAATACCTAATAATGCAATACAGAGGTAACAAATAACGGCACACATATGCTCTATTGTACAGAACTCCCATCTAACATTTGTTAACAGGGCTGCACTGTCCTTCTTCTGTCCCCCACCAATCAGACATAAAGCAAACAAACTGTTTTGTTTGTCGAACTCGAAAACCTTTCTAAGTCTTTGCATTTTTTAAGCGATATCTTTATCTCTTCTTTAGGATCCACTATGGCAGTAACTAACTTGCTAAGGCACGGTTCACACCTGTGTTTAGACCTCCGTTATTATCTTCTGTCACTCAAATGATATTGATGGAAGTCTAACGGATCGGTTAAAATGTGCATTGATTTCAATGGACTTTTAATGGATTCCTTTTGTGTCCGTTTGCCCCACTAGTAGCGCTGCCCCTCCTGTCCAATTTTCAAATAATGGAAGACTAACTGACACTAAAGGAAGTGGTGCAATAGGACAATAACGGAAGTGGTTCAAACACAAGGTTTTAAAAGTCCATTGAAATCAAAAGATGTTTTAATGGATCCATTAGTCTTCTGTTATTATCGTTTTAATTACGGAAGATAATAATGGAGGTCTGAACACCGGTGTGAACATGGCCTAACTATGGAAATCTCTCATCTGGTAACACCCAACACTATAATTAAGATGCAATACATGTTCTTTACTGAATTGTATAGGAACCTTGACGTTTTTATGAGTAAACTTTATTGCCTTTAGGTTGACATGCCTAACAAAGGGTTTCTGAAGAAAAATCCCGCAGCTTCTAATATAAAGTAAGTGGACTTAATGCTTCAACTGAAAAAGAGAATGCACATTTTTTTCGGTTTGATTGTTTATTATTGTGCGGACGATCGATTTCCACAATTGGAGACCCATATTCTGCTGATACTCTTGTGAATCAATGACTATATTATCAGACAAGCTCCCTTCATAAAGGATGGATAATAGAAGTATATTACACTTTATCCCAGAATGTTATTCATGAATGTAAACTACTAGCAATGTTATACTGTGCTTTTGTTTGTGCTATTGCACTTTTATGTAGGTTATTGTTTCTTTCCAGGGGCCCGCGTTGTCTGGCTCGTTTTGAATTTATTGGGGATCAGAAGGATGAGCTCAGCTTCAGTGAGGGTGACATGATCACTCTGAGAGAATACATCAATGAGGAATGGGTTAAGGGAGAGCTTAAAGGACATGTTGGCATCTTTCCAATTAATTTTGTGGAAATCATCGAAGACTTGCCAAACAAGACTACAGGTAATTTTGGTGAACTTCAACAATAAGATCTAGCACTTTTCTTCTGTATGTAACAGCATCAGGCCGCGTTCACACTTAGTTTTAATTGTTTCTGGCTAATTTCCTTTACCTCCTTTGAATTACGTTTCAGGAATAAATTGAAACGCTACGTGTAAACGCAGCCTAATGCTGCACTCACAGCGGCATCAGGGGCTTTGTAGCTTCCATTGCAGATTCTGTCCAAAAACTTGGAATTCTGTTCTATGAGTTAACTAGCAAAACGTGCTATAGTGTCAGTCATGTTATATATATAATTTACATATGACAGTGCTAAGATTTTGTTTTTCCATTACTATAATAGAATGGAAATACAGTACAAGCACTAAAAGTATCTGTCAATTAATAAGAAATCGTATTTAGTCCGCGTTATACTAGCTCCAAGCCTGTATACCATCTTCCCTACAACACCTGTTCTTTTTTCATTGTAGCCCCAGATTCTTGGGATTCACAGAAAAATAAACCATCAGCATCATCTGCACAGGTAACTGTTTTGTGTTTACATGTCTATAGATATAGTGCCCTATTCTGTTCTGTATCACAGGAGAAAATATCTTTTTTTGCACCCTGGGTAAATAAAACATAATACTGTGCATTGGACAACCTCCACCTATTACTTTTTACACTTGTCTTGTCATCTATGATGCAGGGATTCATTGTGTGACTATAGACCTATACTCTAATCATGCTTTCAGTACAGGACACTAGTCCTATATAGGTAGGCAGTGACTGATCATAAATGACTGTGATGTTGTGTTTCTGGAAATGGTCCATATGTAATGGCTGCGTGATATCTGGAGCATCCCTGTCATTAGTCTTCGCCAATAGTAAGGCTACATTCACGCTAACGTAGCACAAGTCGGCACACGGGAGAGGAGGAGTGGTTACCAAGCCCCTCTCCATAGAGATACATGGCGATGTAATACAGGGAAAGATACTACACGTCCTATCTTTTCCCCGGGTACAGAACGGTACCGTGCTGCATAGTATCTATCCATACTGCTCCGTGCGCCGATTGCCAGCATTTGGTATATACGCCCCCCAACAGTCGTGTGAATGTAGCCTAACACTTTTCTACAATGAAGTATCTTAGCTACTTATGTCTTGGTTTCTTATGATTCCTATCACAGCTAAACCGGCTTTCTGGGGAATGGTATGAAGCGCTCTATGATTTCACCGCCGAGACCGAAGACGACTTGCCCTTTAGAAAAGGAGACAAGATTTTGATTATCGAAAGACTGGACTCTGAGTGGTACAAAGGACGACTGAATGGCAGAGAAGGGATTCTGCCGGCTGCGTTTGTACAGCTCTGCTCAGGTACGTCATTTAGTGTGTCAAAGCCTCCTGTGAAGGTCTTCCGATCCCTCTAAGATCAGGACGTTGCTGCCACAACTTTGATGAAGAGAGAGATTACTGTTTTAGAGAGAGATGTCAAATCTTTTCAGTTTATCAGTGGGAAGTGTGAATAATGTATGAGGTTCTCCTGAGGGGTATAAGTGCCTCTTACAGCGAGGCGTTAAGTTGTCACTTTCTACTGTGTTGCAACTGAAATGTCTGGGTGCACACAATCTCCATAACGTAAAACTAGAAACAAACATCGCTTTCGTTTTAGATGGTAGAAGATTGATAGCCAAACGTACGTATTCCCGTCAATAAGAAATAGGTTTAGGAGTATTGATCATTACATTGGCACTTGATGGTGAAAATTAAATCTCACAAAACACTTAGCAGGAATATATTTTATGCTCATCCGATTTACTCATAGTAGACTGCCCAAACTTACCTCATGTTCTGGATTCTTCTAAAAATGTCATTATACAAATATGCAAATGAGCCAGAGGCGCTCAGGCTTACGTCACTAGAGCACCTACCAAAAATTAGGGGAGACTACATAATAATCATAGTTGGAATAAGTTAAAAGTCAATGCTTTAATACATCATAAAGTACAATAAATCTAATAACATGTCATACGTAGAGAGGCACCAATATAACACCAGACAATACTGACTAAAAGGGGTAGACACATAAGCTTTCATTACATTGATCTATCACTGACAGGTAAACAAGGCCTAAATCAATGGAGACAGTACCAGTTATAACATGTCTCCAAAGAAATGTATACCCTCAGAAATTGAGCTATAAATGAGCTAGATACCCAAGGACAGATGGGGGGAATATATAATACACAGGAATGATTTAAGATACATGGATACCAGCACACAAAATACTTATATACAATGTTAGATAGGAGGTATAATAATTCCCAGGAGATGAGCCATCGCCAAGAAGGTCAAACATACTGAAGGAATATCCATGTAAAACAACCGATATAAATCAAAATAAGGTCCTGTGTATAACTTGCATCATCCTGTCTGTGTATGAGACCACACCGCGGACAGAATCGCCTTGCGTCACCTGAGCACCCCATTCTTTTAATGTACGTAACTGGCAGTCTGCAAGTTCGACAGTCCAGACCAGGCTACATTAAGAGAGGGGTGTGTGTATATATTAAAAGAAAATGGTGCCTAAAGCCGCACTAGTGATGTAAGCCGAAGCGCCTCTTTTTCCTTTGCATATTTTCATATAGAAATTTTTGGAAGAATCCAGATATTACAGAAGATAAGTAAAACTATTCCATCCCCAGGGAAACATCACAAGCAGGAAAGTTTGGGCAGTCTCTCATCAGTAAATCTGATGGTAGATGTCCTTTAAATTTGCTTATGAAGCAATTTTTCTGATGTGTATGTTTTCCATGGAACCCAATCCCTATCTGGAGACGTCACTGTGTTGAGGACACAGAAAGGCCTGCTATCGAGTGATAAGATCCCCCCCTCCCTTCTTTCCCCATCAGATTTTTAGTCCTGGCCTGGTTCTGATTTGTTGCTTTTCTGTAAAGTGCATTGTAAAAGTTATGGAAATCATTGAGCATTAACAAACATGGTGTATCCAATTGTTAGTATATGTTCCTAAACAATTTTACTAAAAGGGGTTTTCCAGTCCTAAAGCTCCTAATTTCAAAAATATCCCTATGTGTTCCTTATGATTTCTTTGTCTTCTTGTCACTTTTTATGAGCTGGAACTTCTTGGTTTTCTCCGGTAGCTACTGTATCCATAGTGCCCAATATCTTGCTTACAACAAGCACTTGTGGAATCAAGCTCTATGTTTTCCACGAATCCACTGTCTCACAGCAGATACACCACTTTCTGAGCACTTGTCTCACTGTTCCCCTCCATTAACCCAGCAATAACTGTATTGCTAAATCCAATCCTCTTTCCTGGTCCCATTTGGCCATCTACCAGAGGAGTCAGTAAAGCAGGACTTGTGATCCGTGTCTAAACATGCCTCTGCTGTAGTCCAGTCTGTGGTGTTTGCAGCCATGCAGTGTCAGGTGGAGCTGACCGATTCCTCTGGCCCTCCATAAAAACCAGTACACTGGAGGTAACACATGAAGTAGCACAAAAAATGGGGCCAGTAGAGGTCACATAACCAGTCAAAGAGGCTTGAATCCGCTCAGAATCAGTGGTGGATTAAGTATCCCATGGGCCCCAGGCTGTTCACACGACTAGGGGCCCCCCAGCTTCCAAATTAACATTTGCCTGGTTGTTAGGAATTAAGTACTACTCTACATCCTCTATATCCTTAATCTTGCAGTGTTCATAAAAGTAATTTAATGATGAACTTAGGAAAGCCAAGTGCATTCCCTTAACCACCCACCACGACTACCATCCAGACCAGCTCCCCCTGACTGTGTGGGAGATGTGGACTGCTACCCCTGCTGAACCCCCCCCCCCCCCCTCCCATACTAAGCTAAAGCTCCTAATTTTACCAAAAAAAATTGGGAAAAGTTAATGACTTGAGTATAATCCCTAGGGGGCAGGAAATGCAGCCACTTCCCTAAAATGTCCATTAATGCAATGTAATCAGCAGAGCCCCCCTTTAATGTAATGTCCACTGCAGAGCCCCCCTTTTAATGAAATGTCTAAAGCAGGTGCCCCCCTCTGCTCAAATGTCAACAGCAGAGCTCCCTTTATTCTTTTTTTTTTTTATAGCGGATCCTCATATAGGGCCCGGGTACCCATAGTCCCCATAACCACCTATATGGAGATCCACAATTGCTCAGAATTGCTACAAAAGACACATTACTATGTTACTTTAACTTAGCTACGTGTCTGTTGTAGCAATTCTGAGCCAATTCCAGCCTCTTTATAGCCTTTAAATTCCTTATTCAATGACTTTTTGCCCGGATAACCCCTTTAATAAATATGTAAAAGGAAATATTTATTGCAGCAGTCCTTTCTGGGGACATGATCATTAGAAATTATCCCTTAAACAGGTTTATATTGGCTTCCAAATCACCACCAAGGTAGAGCAAGTTATAAGGTTTGATATTTCTAGTTTGCAATTTTACTTTCTATCTTGGTGAAAGTTACTTTCTTGGTAGACCAGAAGTATGATGCCAGCTGGTGCATCTTTTTGTTTGTCTCTCAACCCCCCTATACTGCCCGTTATGATTCCAGCTTCCAAAAACCTAAACCCACCTTCTTCTGCTAATTTTTGCTCATAGAATATTTTATAGAAGAGGCTTGGGTCTGGGTATTCAGAATTATGTGACTGGGTATTGCAGGGGCAGAGGCAGCCGCTTTCAGAGCTAAACTCGGGATAAACGTAAAGTTGCCAAAGAGAGAGAAACGACAAAGTAATGTTTAGAAAGAAAGAATGTTTATGAAGTGCACTACAGTAAGATGTCTTTTCTCTGGGGAGGATTTTAAAGTTTGGAGGTCCCCTTTAATGCTTTTTTAGTGAAAACATTTTTATTTTTGGCTGTGTTTAATTTTTTGTTTTGTTTTTACATTTGCTGACATCTAGTGGCTAAACAGGTAACAATCTCCCATGTCTTTTCACTGTGCAATCCACTTCATTATCACCTTAGTGACAGAAGGGCTTGTAATAATAATAATAATTCCTTCATTTATATAGCGCACACAGATTACACAGCGTTGCACAGAGATTTCTAAATCAGTCCCTGTCCCCAATGAGGCTCACAATCTAATTAACCTACCAGTGTGTTTTGGAGTGTGGGAGGAAACTGGAGGAAACCCACGTAAACACGGAGAGAATATACAAACTCTTTGCAGATGTTGACCCTGGGACTTGAACCTAGGACCCCAGTACTGCAAGACTGTAATTCTGACGACTAATGCCACCATGTATCTTATGCTGCCCAACCAAGACCAGTAGATTTCACATGTATAATAGCAAAGAGTAGAAAGCTGAGGGTGCAGAGTCATCTCTAGATAGTTACATGGGGAGATTTATCAGAAGTTTCTGATGGCAAAACTAATAAAGTTGTTCATGGCAACCAATCAGAGCTCAGCTTTCATTTAACAGCAATTTATATAAAATGAAGGGTACATACACACAGTCATATGCCCGCTGTGTGCTGAAAAGGAGGAGGAAGTGATCATTCCCCTCAATAGAGAAAAGCAACACATGGCCTGCACATACGGGGAAAGATAGAGCATTCTCTATCTTTTCCCCGTATACGGCATGGACCCGCCGCTGGGCCGCCATTGCTGTCTATGGGGACGTATATGCAGACGCATATACATCCCCACAGACGGCCGTCTAAATGTACCCTAAAGCTGAGCTCTGATTTGACAGCAAAACTGTTGTAATTGCCATTGCCACTTCTGGGATACGGGATCTCCCCTACAGACTTTATAGTTATTTTCTTGTGAAAAGCAGAAAGTGTAAATAAAATTATTTTATATTGTATTTAAGAAGCAAGAAAAATAAGAAAATGACATTTACCGATAATACTGTAACTTTTGATACTTGTGTGTAGACTTCCTACACCAGGCAGACTGAGGCCTTGTTACTATACGCCATTTTCTACTTTCATTTAACTGCAATTAAACAACTGGTATAAAATGAGCTCAATCCTAGGTCATGTTATCACTTATGTACCTTTGTAGGTCAAGGCCTCCATTCTCACACATTTGTGACATTCGTTGGTCATGTGGATGTAATAATACCTGACATGTTATTTTTTAAAATCGTTAAAATTGGTGTGTTTTATGTGGTAATGTCATGTGATACAAAATATCTTCAACATGTGATAAAAAGTTGGTAGCAAGGAATGTTTTGTGGGCCTTTTATTTTTTTAAACCAAGTCACCATTATGTAATAGATCAGGAGTAGCAAATCAGATTATAAATAGTTCCTCCTGCTATATAACATGTTGCCTGTGAAAGACCACTGAGTAGAGTTTTCATAGTGTCCTATATGCAGGCAGCGTGTCGTATAGCACCAGGAGCTGGAGAGATGGTGTTCTATCTGCAGGGAGAATGTACAGACTGTTCATAGTGTTTTGTCTTGATTAAGCTCCTCATTCTACATAAGATACTGCCTACAGATGAACACTATGAACAATCTGCAGGTAGTATAGTCTGTAGAGAGAGGAGCTGAGCAGATTATACATAGTGTCCTATCTGCAAACAACATGTTATAGAGCAGGAGGGGCTGAGAAAATTGTACATAATGTTCTATCTGCAGGCACCATTCTATAGAGCAGGAGATGCTGAACAGATTGTACATAGTGTTCTATCTTGAATCCATAAACAGTTTAGTAAATTGTAAATGGTCATGGTTAGGGTCGAGTGCAGTTCCAGTTGCTCAGCGTTTGGGCCAGCTAGCACACGTTCCAGCTAGCACACGTTCCAGCTTGCACACGCTGTTATTTTGATGCAAGTTGGACGCCTCAAACTCACTCTAAGTGGCCTTACATAGAATATATGAAAAAGACCCAGAACTCTTCTCTTATAGAGTGGTTTTAGGTTGATCTAGTAACCATACAACCACTGAGTACACAAGTTTATTATATTGGGTAGAGGGGAAGAAACTATTCTCATCCACTTATTTGTGCAGGAACAAACGATAGGGAATTGAAATTGAACAAGCCAGATTTTTTTCTGTCAGCTATTTGAACACGTTTACGACCTCTGTACATGTTAGGGTACATTCACATCTACATGTGCTGTAGATGAGGAGGAGGTGACCCCTCCTCCCTCCATAGAGAATAGCGGCGCGCGGCCGCACACACGCCAAAAGATAGAGCATGCTCTATCTCTTTGGGTTGTGTGGCCCGGATCGGTGCCACACATGTGGCCGCTATTGCAGTCTATGGGGACGTACATGCGGCCGCAAATTTGCGGCCGCATGTACGTCCCCGCAGACGGCCATGTGAATAAGCCCTTAGTTTAGCAAGCTGACCCCAGCAGTCCTTGAATGACTTCTCTTTGGCTTGGGATCCCATTGGTCAGACTACAACTGATCAAAAAGATTATTATTATTTATCCTGCGGATAGATAAGTTTTGGTTACGGGGAAAAAAACATTAAAGTAGAAATGTTGCATGAAAATGACCATTTCAGTTATAAAGTCTTTAATCTGCTGCTTTTACATATTTAGATGCACATTAAATACCTGTTCTGTAATACAAGGAAACTGTATATAATGCCTTACCTGTTTCTTGTAGGGGCAACGACGTGGCAAACTCAGGGAGGGAAACCTGGAAAGGCTCGGGCACTTTATGACTTCAGTGGGGAGAATGAGGATGAACTTTCATTCAAGGTAGAGTCCTTAATGCATCGATACCCATCCATTCCTATGGAGGGACCCCTACATCTAGCTTCAATGATGCATTACACACAACAATGTCATGGCTTTGTTTAGGGTGCGTTCACGCGTTGCAGTTAAAACTGCATCGCAATCAGCTTTGAGGTGGTTTTAGGTGCAGTTTTGTCAATTGAACAGGTGAAAGACAACTGAACGAGTGAATTTGATTTTGAAGGGGAAACCTGCTCCACAAATGTCATTCACTCGTTCAGTTCATGTCTTTCACCTGTTCAATTGACAAAACTGCACCTAAAACCACCTCAAAGCTGATTGCGATGCAGTTTTAACTGCAACGTGTGAACGAACCCTTAGGGTGAAGACACACATGGCGTTTTTTTGGGCCGTTTTTACTAAGTGCGTTTTCAGATCGTTAAAAACGCATGCGTTAAAAAACTCATCAGTTTTTTTAAAAACGCATGCGTTTTTTGAAAACGCATCCGTTTTTGTCCGTTTTCATTGCGCAATTTCGGAAAAACTGACAAAAACGCACACGTTTTCAAAAAACGGATGCGTTTTTTAACGTATGCGGTTTTAACGATCTGAAAACGCACTTGGTAAAAACGGCCCAAAAACGGCCCAAAAACGCCATGTGTGTCTTCACCCTTAGAGTGTATGTGGAGGGCTAACGCCTGACTCGAACACCTATGATCAGTGCTGGAATCATTTGCAGGTGTTAACCTTTTTAAGCAGTGCAGTCACACTTGATTGTGGCACTAAATAAATGTAGCGCATGGACTCCGATTTGATCAGTGCCCCCTTGACATTGTCAGGGTGGCAGCAGAGGCAATTGGTTGCCTTGACAGCTGGGACCCTTGCCATAATCCCATGGCTATAGAGCTAGATCTATAGTAGATCCACTAAATTTCCAACACATTTCAATGCTGTATTATTGTTGTATATTGTGTCAGCAATTAGACCTCCTAGGAGTCTAAAACAATAGTAAAATAAAATGTAAAAAAGGACATCTACCACCAGGATCAAGGATTGTAAACCAAGCACACTTACATGTTAGCGTGTGCCCCCTCTGGTAGGATCAGCTCTTCTTTTAGCTTCTCATGCCCTGTTGTTTTTTTTTATTTTTTTTTTTTACTCCAGGCTTTATTAGTAGCTATGGAGCTTGGAGCACCTCAGGCTTATTTGCATAATTTTTAAAGCCTTTTTTTCTATAAAAAACAAGGACATAGGAAGATAAAAGATCTGCAGATCCTGCCAGAGGGGGCGCACACCAGTGTGTAAGTGGGCTTGGTTTACAATCCTTGATCCTGGTGGTAGATGCTTTTTAAAGAATTTTTAAAAAGTTCAAATCAAATACCCTTTCCCTTAAGCAGAAATAAAAATACACAAATGTAATCATAAGCATGTTAGATATCAAAATGCCCAAAATGATTACATAAAAATTTGAATAACGTGATTAAAAAACACATTCGGTCCTTAAAATGGTAGCAATGAAAATGTCAGCGTGTCCCACAATAAATTACCCAGATTTTGCTTAGTAACTACTAGAGATGAATGGACCTGACTTTTGGATTCAGGGTTGGGGTTTGGCTGCATGCCAGACATATTGCCCGATTGACAGGTGAACCGTCAGGCCAACAAACCGATGGCCCTAGCAACTAGCCATGGCTAAGATTGTCCAGGTCACGCGTCCAACCCGAATGTTGGGTCTCCTCATCTCTGGTTACTTCCTTTACTAGATTTACTACAAGCATAATAATCTGAAGTCTTTGCTCTCTTTAACAGGCTGGTGATATAATCACTGAACTGGAATCGGTAGACGATGAATGGATAAGCGGAGAGCTGTATGGAAAAACTGGGATATTTCCAAAGAACTTTGTTCAAAAATGTTAGCACTATACAGCGGACATTGCATTGTACCCTCTCACAAAACAGACTATCACCTTCGGTGCCAACTGAACTTTTTATATAGATATAATGTGTGAGATTTTTGCACTATGTTTTTTTTTTTTTTGTGTATATTTTTTTTTTTTATTATTATGTTGGATAAGATGTTTTTGTTCTGGTTTCTGTATGCGCTGTTTACCTGCTTGTTCTGTATGAAATACATCAAGTCCAGCCAGAGATGTTCAATGCATATCACAGGCCATGTAGCATTGTAAAGGGCTTCTAGAAAATGTCCTTGATTTCACTGGCCAAGAAACTCCAACTTTGGATCTACCTTACTTCTGGTCTACCCTGCAAACGATAGACACACATTTCGGCAAGTCCAGTGGTGTAACCAATGCTTGGTTAGATCCTGCAGAAATCATCTTACAGCCACATGGCCACGGGCTGTAGCTTTCTATGGAAAATGCCACCTTTCCACTGGGCCAGGATCTTCAGGGCTTGTAGTATCTGCAATCCATTTAGTGCCTGTGTACATTACAGCAACATGTGATACTCTATGAATGATTTCATTTCCCTCCATCACTACATTATCATTTTACGTTAGTACAAGTTGTCATTGTTTACTCGTTCTGGTATGCAAAATTGTTTCTAGAAACCATTCTTTTTGTACTGTCCATTTACTCTTATACAAAGCTTGCTTAGGCTCCACTTACTAATTGTAGTACAGTGGTGATCCAACCCTTGCATGAACCAACATCATCGTCCTTCTTGACCCTTAAAAAAAAAAAAAATTATAAAAGAAATAATCGCCTTGGAAATAGTCCCGAGAACAGAAGTTGGGTAATAGAACGGAAGACTCGCACTCCATCATTTGAACCTAATGGTACAAAATTGTCCAACATTTCTTTAAGATGAGGTTATTTTTTTTAATTCAGTCTTTTCTTAAATCTGGTTTCGATATATATGATATAATTTGACAGGATTTTACAGACCACGCATGTTTAGGCTTTGCGAAGGTGATTTAATAAATGCCAAAACTGGAGGCAACACAACTTTTACGTATAATGTGAAGCTAGGACATGGGAAGAAGTTTGGATGTAAGTGCATCTATGAACTTTGAATGCCCAGATACAGGGTAACTTTAATGGATCTTTCTAATCATTCCTATAGACACTGTATACAATCCTACTTTTTATCAGGACTGCATCTTTTTCTATGTGATCAAACCTGCTAATGTAAAATATATAGAATAATGATGTGTCATGGTCAGACATGGTGAGTGTATGGAGTTGCACTTAAAACACCACTTCAGAACTGAATGTCTTTTACATGTTGTAAGGTCAAGGTAATAGAATGAGACAATTGCAATGTTTCCTTTTTCTTTATTGTAATTACTGCATCTCTTTATTACCGTGATATTGCAGTAGCTGCCTATCCGCCATGATGAGCCACACATCTGAACTAGAGCTGACAAAGCAAACACTTTCTTACTCCCTGGTCAACAGCCAGTTTTATTTTCCCCTTTTCTGCTCTAGTGTTAAGCGATATTATAAGTGACCCCATGTGTCATAAATCAGCAATGCACTTTAAGGATCATGGCTGCTGTCTCCAGACTCCAGAGATTGTAACATATGGAAGTGGGGAATGAACTATGCCTTGGTAATAGCCCAGTGACTACAGGAGAGGAGTACATCAAGACGTGACTATTTGTTTAGAATCTTTTATCGGGCAATTATGCATTACTGGAACGTTATGTAATAAAAAGTAATTTATAATATATCTGCTGTGGGTGAATGTTATTTTTTAATTCTGAGAATGTAACACATTTATAGCATCAAGCCAATAATATTTTATCCCCCAAATCTCTTCATGGCTGTCCCTGCAGTTGTCACTTCTGGTTGTGCTGCTTATCTCTGAGAGTACAGTTTGTTAACACAAGAAATTCTATGAACTAAGACCTCTTCCACATGAACAAGTGCTGCTCACCCCTGCTTAATGTACTGTGGAAAGGCACCATAAGCATCTATGGGTACCAATATCCAGCCCCTATACTTGCACGTGAAAGGGGTTAAGGCACCCATATAATGGCTCCCATAGAGATCTATGGCACCTGGTTGCTGTGCACACAGTGGGGGACATTTACTATGGCGTTTCCGCCAGTTTTGTGGTGCTCTTACCACATGTTCTGCTCTCCTACCTATTTATTAGTTGGCGGCGCCAGAAAAAATGACTTTTTCCGTCTGCTCCGACTCTTCTCCGAAAAGGGGCGTGGCTTTGGCGGAGTGGAAACTCAGATACAATTAATATGTGTCGCAGCCCTTTTTGGGCGCTGTAAACTGGCGGAAAGTAGACCAAAAGAAAACTGGTCTAGCAGGGACTGTTGGACACATTTCTGGTGCTCTGGACAGATTTTGGTCCCAGGGACAGAAAATGGTCTCGGCGCCAGAAATGTCTCTGCACAGCTCCACAATATTAAATGTGTATCTTCTTACCGAGAGCAGGTCGGTAACAAAGCCAATGCAGACACCGACACTTTAAGTAAATGTCCCCCAGTGTCTTACAGCACCGTGATAGAGACAGGAGGGGTGCGATATGTGTATGAGGCCTGACTACTGGAGGGAGCATGAGATAATGTGATGCTATCCTGTGTAACTAGCAGGAGAGCTGTGTCCAGCACAGAAGTGAGGCAGACAAGCTCCTCCGTTCCCTATCAGATCTTCAATACTCCTATACACAATTGTGCAACCGGAAGCATTATGCCAAAATATGATGCAAAAACTTCAGTGCCATAGTAGAAATGCAGGACTGCCAGTGAATAGAGCAGTGCAGATTTAGACTCCAAAGGGGGAAATTTACTATGTCTTCTCCGTTGATTTTTTGCATTGAAAGCATGCACATCACCCACTCAGGGTAGAGGCATTTATGATAGTCTGTCAGTAAACCAGCATAAACTATAGCAGAAATCTTTCTAAGCAGGACCGATCAGGCAAAGGTTGGAGTCTTAGGCTGCGTTGACATGTAGCATTTTGTTTGCGTGTAACGCACAAGTTTTTCAAACAGCTAAAGAGTTTTGCTTAATTACATTGTGTTTACAATACGCTTGCATTAACATTTTAACGCTTGCGTTTTGATAAACGCAATGTTGACAACAATGTAATGAGCCAAATCTCTTCGCATTACATAACAAACGTATGCAACATGTGAATGCAGCCTCTGGGGACCTTCCCACGTGGTGTTTCTCACCTTTTTTAAGCGCATCCAAAACGAAAGATTGCGTTTGCAATGAAACATGCGTTTCAGGCGAACCCCCCTCCCACTTGTGTTTTGGATGCGTTTAAAAATGCAAGAAAAACACCACATAGGAAGGTGCCCTCAGGGTGCATTCAAACCTTCAGTTTTTCAGAAGAGTGAAGAAATCAGGCAATACCTTTTTTTAAAGAAAAATGTCAATACACAAAAAGGCATCGCCTGATTTCTTCACTCTTCTTCTCCATGACCAGCACGGTACAAATCTACACTACTGTTATTCAGATGCAGTTTTCAAATCCAAAAGCTCCTCTACTCTTCACTCCACGTTTGGACATTGGAAACTTCACACATTCAGTTTTTCAGATGCAGACTTAGACAATTAAGGCCACCTCGCAAGCGATGACTTATAGCCACTAGGGGAATTATGCAAATGTTTTCCAAAGGGGCCCAGGAAAACATTGCCTCAATCCTGCATCATGTCATTAGGTTCCTGAAAGTCATGCTTTGTAGTAAGGGGGCTGCCTACAGGGTACCAAAAGAGACAATGACCCAAATTTACCAAGGGCCCTGTGCCAGTTTTCTGTCAGACTTCTTAAAGAGAACCCGTCATGCAAAATAACCCCCCTAAACTAAATATATTTTCATAAACTGCCATTAGAGAGCATTGCCTCTATCCCTTTATATGCCTGTAAACCTAAGCAATGAGGTCCTAAAGCTGTATGCAAATGACCTGTGAAATGTCCAATGAAGCATTAGCATATTCAAGCTGTCCACTCTATTCATGAGTGGGAGGCACAGCCACACCCCCAGTGCATGACTGACAGCCTGTATAATGATGTGAGGCTGTGTAATGATGTGCTTCCTGGTGCTGGTGGCCACGCCCCCTGCAGCCTGTGTGTGTGTGTGTGTGTGTGTGTGTGTGTTTAGGAGAGATACAGCAGCTCCAGGTAGCCATGTTACAGCAGAACATGTCAGATTCATGTGTAGCTGATGTCACATGTGTATTAGGAGGATGCAGCATGTCAGCAGATGACATACACACACTAGCCATGCTTAACTATACATTACACACAGACATGAGCAGGGGGAGGAGAGGGGAGGGGTAACAGGGGTGACATCACTGCCTCTGACCATGTGACCAGCCTCATTTACATAATAAAGAATAGATGATTTTACAATGATTAATGTATGAAATAAGATGGAATTAGTCTTACCGGTAATTCGGTTTCCACTAGTGACCATGACGGCCCCCACCTGGAGGTTGCTCCTTATATCCTGTAGGGACAGGAAGTCACAAAAGTTTAAAAGGCTCCTCCCTAGCACCCCACACCAGTGTCTACCAAAGTACCACCTGGAAGGATGTAAGTGCATACACCTTTGGACCCGTTACCAAGAAGGAAGGAAGGAAGGGAGGGAAATAATGGGGGGCCGTCATGGTCACTAGTGGAAACCGAATTACCGGTAAGTCTAATTCCATCTTTTCCACCACGTTCCCATGACGGCCCCCACCTGGAGACTTACCAGATTACCCATTATTTGGGAGGGACCACTGCCTGGAGAATCTTTCTGCCAAACAACAGATCGCTCTGAGAGGCAATGTCCAGGCGGTAGTGCTTTGCGAATGTAGAGGAGCTTGACCACATGGCTGCGCGGCAGATCTGGTCTAAGGATGCGCCTCTTTTTTCTGCCCATGAAGTTGCTATGGCTCTAGTAGAATGAGCTTTAATACTTTCTGGTAGGGAAGTGTTGGCTGATTTATAACAAAGTATGATGGTAGATTTAATCCACCTGGCTAGTGTTGCTTTAGAGGCTTTACAGCCTTTGTTTTTACCCCCAAAATTTATTAATAGGTTAGAATCTTTCCTCCAACTTTGTGTAGCTTCTAGATACAGAAGCACAGTCCTCCTAACATCTAAGGTCTGCCATTTCTTTTCACCGTCTGTTTTAGGGTTAGGATAGAAAGAGGGAAGAATAATTTCTTGTTTGCGATGGAAGTTAGATACCACTTTTGGGAGAAATAAGGGATCTAGTTTAAGGACTATTCTATCCTCTAGGACTCTTAAGAAGGGATCTTTACATGAAAGGGCCTGAATTTCTCCTAATCTACGAGCTGTAGTGATGGCTATAAGAAAGGCTGTTTTTAGTGTAAGGCTTCTTATGTTTTTTGCCTCTAGAGGTTCAAAGGAAGGCCCTGTAAGATGGTCTAACACTAAGGAAAGATCCCAAGGGGGAGTTTGGTCTTTAATGTAAGGTCTAATACGGGAACACCCCTTGATAAATCTTTTGACCCACTGATGGTTGGCCAGGGGAAAATCAAGAAAAACACTAAGTGCAGAAATCTGGACCTTGAGTGTGCTTGGCCTAAGACCCAAGGAAAACCCTGACTGTAGGAAGTCTAACACTTGAGCTAGGTTTGGAGTTCCCAGAGAGGGAGGACGGTCTCCGCACCAGGAGCAGAATTTCTTCCAGATCTTTTGATAGATGGCATTTGTTACTGGTTTCCTGCTTGCTTTTATGGTGCTGATCACTTCACTAGAGAGTCCTCTGGCTGCTAAGAACGACCTCTCAGGATCCAGGCTGTCAGATTTAATTGTTTTAGGTTTTGATGATATAATGGCCCCTGTGTGAGAAGGTCCTGACAGTAGGGAAGATGATATGGATTGTCTATTGACAGTCTTTGAACAGCCGGGAACCAGCTTCTTTTCGGCCAAAATGGAGCAATGAGTATTAGAAAAATCTTTTCGGATCTCAGTTTCTGCAGCACTTTTGGAATCAAAGATATAGGGGGGAAAGGCATAGACTAGACCTGTTCCCCATGACTGGCTGAGGGCATCTAGGCCTGATGGAGAGCCCCTGGGATCCAGAGAGAAAAATAGGGTCGTCTTTTTGTTTTGGAAGGTGGCAAACAGATCCAGAGTTGGAGTTCCCCACAGGTGGCAAATCTCCAAAAAGGTTTCTGGATGTAGAGACCATTCATTTGAGTCCAGTGTGACTCTGCTCAAAAAATCTGCTTCTGCATTCTCTATCCCTTTTAAGTGGATTGCTGAGAGGGAGAGGAGGTGAGATTCTGCCCATTTGAAAATTTGGCAACATAGATTCGTCAGGCTCTTTGATTTCGTTCCCCCTCGTCTGCGAAGGTAAGCGACCGTAGTCGTATTGTCGGAGAAGATTTTGATATGTTGACCTTCTATGGATTTGTGTGCAGCTTTTAGCGTTTCTAAGACCGCTTTCAGCTCTCTGAAGTTTGAGGACATGGATCGGGATTGATTGTCCCACTGTCCTTGAAGATGTAGGTCTGGGAGAACTGCCCCCCAACCTTGCAGGCTTGCGTCTGTCTGTATTGTGAGAACCGGGGAGGGATTCCACCAGACCCCCTTCCTTAAATTTTGGGGATTTTTCCACCAATTTAACGAGTGTTTTACTAGATAAGGGATTTTTACCTTGTGATCTAGATGTAGTGGATTTTTGTCCCAGATCCGGATCGTCCAGGCCTGCATGATTCTCGTATGACTTTGTGCCCAGGCCACGCACTGGATACAGGAGGTCAGGAGTCCCAGTAGACTTAGAGCTTGCGTTGCGAGTGTGATGCGAGTTCATCGGATCACACTCGCTAGTGTGGAAGGGGCCTTAGACAATTAAGGCCACCTCGCAAGCGATGACTTATAGCCACTAGGGGAATTATGCAAATGTTTTCCAAAGGGGCCCAGGAAAACATTGCCTCAATCCTGCATCATGTCATTAGGTTCCTGAAAGTCATGTTTTTTAGTAAGGGGGCTTCCTACAGGGTACCGAAAGAGACAATGACCCAAATTTACCAAGGGCCCTGTGCCAGTTTTCTGTCAGACTTCTTAAATACCTGTGCAAGCAGTGTGAGACATTTCTGGCGCACATGACACACATGATTCACAGGCAAACACTTTGGCACTGTACTGCCACCAGGCCACCATTGCCATCTACGGGGGCCTATATGCAGTCGCATGTAGGTCCCCATGAACGGCCGTGTGAATGAGCCCTAAATAAGCCCCAGTGTTTTCCTTATCCCATCGTGGAAAGCTTACTTGCATAGAGCTAGGCCAGTGGGGAGCTTTTCTTTTTTTTAACCGGTTAAGAACCGGGCCCTTTCCTGTTTTTTCCATGTCCATTTTTCACTCCCCACCTTCAAAAATCTATAACTTTTTTATTTTTACACGTAAAGAGCTGTGTGATGGCTTGTTTTCTGTGTAACAAATTGCACTTCATAGTGATGGTATTAAATTCATTAGGTCACAAAGTGAGGAGTGGGAGCAGTAATAAAGTCTTGTACTATTGGGGACAGTTTTAAGGGGTCTACAAGCTCCCACATCACCATAAAGCAGGGGTAGGGAACCTATGGCTCGGGAGCCATATGTGGCTCTTTTGATGGCTGCATCTGGCTCTCAGACAAATCATTGATTAATAACGATCGGCAGTGTGTACATCTAAGACACACACGGCGATGATCAGTGGATGATGTTACCACTGCCTGCGTTCTTTGTGTGACCAAGGTGCCACCTCGGCACTGTTGCTTAAGGTGACAACACCTGTGTCAGAGTAGAGCGGCATCCATTCCTCTCTATGACCCAGGCGCCATTGCCTAAGCAATGATGGCAGTGGTGCCTGGGTCATACAGGAGAGCGCAGGAGTGATGAGAAGCTGTTAAATGGAGAGCAGGTGACTCTTTTTTTTTCTGTGACTACCTATCTACTGGGGGAAAGTACACTCACCGGCCACTTTATTAGGTACACCTGTCCAACTGCTCGTTAACACTTAATTTCTAATCAGCCAATCACATGGCGGCAACTCAGTGCATTTAGGCATGTAGACATGGTCAAGACAATCTCCTGCAGTTCAAACCGAGCATCAGGTGAAATCACCATCAAAAAAGGTGATTTGAGTGCCTTTGAAAGTGGCATGGTTATTGGTGCCAGAAGGGCTGGTCTGAGTATTTCAGAAACTGCTGATCTACTGGGATTTTCACGCACAACCATCTCTAGGGTTTACAGAGAATGGTCCGAAAAAGAAAAAACATCCAGTGAGCGGCAGTTCTGTGGGCGGAAATGCCTTGTTGATGCCAGAGGTCAGAGGAGAATGGGCAGACTGGTTCGAGCTGATAGAAAGGCAACAGTGACTCAAATCGCCACCCGTTACAACCAAGGTAGGCAGAAGAGCATCTCTGAACGCACAGTACGTCGAACTTTGAGGCAGATGGGCTACAGCAGCAGAAGACCACACCGGGTGCCACTCCTTTCAGCTAAGAACAGGAAACTGAGGCTACAATTTGCACAAGCTCATCGAAATTGGACAGTAGAAGATTGGAAAAACGTTGCCTGGTCTGATGAGTCTCGATTTCTGCTGCGACATTCGGATGGTAGGGTCAGAATTTGGCGTCAACAACATGAAAGCATGGATCCATCCTGCCTTGTATCAACGGTTCAGGCTGGTGGTGGTGGTGTCATGGTGTGGGGAATATTTTCTTGGCACTCTTTGGGCCCCTTGGTACCAATTGAGCATCGTTGCAACGCCACAGCCTACCTGAGTATTGTTGCTGACCATGTCCATCCCTTTATGACCACAATGTACCCAACATCTGATGGCTACTTTCAGCAGGATAATGCGCCATGTCATAAAGCTGGAATCATCTCAGACTGGTTTCTTGAACATGACAATGAGGTCACTGTACTCAAATGGCCTCCACAGTCACCAGATCTCAATCCAATAGAGCATCTTTGGGATGTGGTGGAACGGGAGATTCGCATCATGGATGTGCAGCCGACAAATCTGCGGCAACTGTGTGATGCCATCATGTCAATATGGACCAAAATCTCTGAGGAATGCTTCCAGCACCTTGTTGAATCTATGCCACGAAGAATTGAGGCAGTTCTGAAAGCAAAAGGGGGTCCAACCCGTTACTAGCATGGTGTACCTAATAAAGTGGCCGGTGAGTGTATATACATATATAAATTAGGTTAGGGTGGCACTGTATATAAAATCATTTGGGGAGTTTTATGTAAATGAATAAAAACAGGAGTGCATATATTAGTTAGTGGACACAGTGATGCATTGTTACTGTATTTTGATGCATATGCATTTTTTTTTATTTCCCTGTGTTAGTTGTCAGTTGTGTTGTGAGGGGTACATATTATTTAGGATCAATGTTATGCAGGACATTATACTGTAGGTGACTGTGGTACTTTATGGACACAGTGTGGAGATGTGCTGCATGAAGATGAAGACATCCGGCAGTGAATTCAACAGTGATAAACCATGACTGGGAAAAGTCATAAAAAAAACAAGGTTTGTCTTCATATTTGGTCGGCCAAATATAGCAGGAGATCAGGGGCAGGCTTTTATGTGGGGTGGGGGCGGCATTTCAATTTTCGGGTCAGGCAGCAAATAAATAGACCCTGGTGCTGGAAAGTAGGGGGAAAAATCCAAATTCAGTGAAATTTGTGAAAAAATAAAAGTTTTCTGTTTAATGCAAATAAAACTTTACTCACTGCACTATATTTTTTCCCTGATGATCTTTTTATGACAAATATTGTAATTTTGCTCCAGCAGCTTCATTGAAGTAAAGCACACTAAATGGCCTGAATTTCTTTATAAGTGCCATCATATTCACTATAAAAACAAAATAAGACATACAGAACAATAACATTGTCAGATGAAACAATAGGTTGGAGGGCCCTGAAGCAAGAGCTTACAATCTTTGAGACCAACCAAATCTTTTTTATTTGAGACAAACCTGAATGCCATATAAATCCCACAGTTATTCCCAGAAAATGTCCAAGCAGTTAGAATAGGAATTTCACAAGCAGGAAGTAAGAGACAATATGTGGCATGTGGCCAATGTAATATATGTAAACTCAGCAAGATAACTGTACATTTCCATTAATAGGTTGTTTTAGCCAGGAATGCCGAGGTAACAGCTCAGAAAAGCTGGATATAATTCCTCCTATATGTTAATCATTGACTTCACTTAAAGTCTTAAAGACTTCACCTAAACACTTTAATATGTTGCTATGGATTAGAAGAAGTAGTGCACAGGTTGCCTTAGACTTTCTATGTATTGCTACTGCGTGTTAAAAATATTTTCTATCAGTGTCAATCACCATTAATTTGGGTAAAAAGGGATCTTTCTTTAAGTGACTACCCTCTGTTTCCCAACCAATTTTGTTCCAATGTGGTACAAAGCAGGGGTACACACTTTCACATGCTCATTGCTTGCTGTCCATGGATCTTTTAGCGATATCACTTTGCAGCAATCCAAATGGCAGCATATGGCAGCATATGGCAGCATAAAAGGGAGCATAACTTTGAGGCAAAAAGTCAGTGTGCCAAAATTTGACACAGTGAACTAGACCAAATAGAAGAGTCTTAAAGAAAATCTACCAGTTGTTGTGCATCTTCTCTTTTTCTTTTTTATGTCTTAGTTTGGATAGTAAAAATGAGTTTAAAAAATATGCTAAGGAGCCTGAGCGGCTCTGGTGGGCATCATCAGAGCCCCTCGGGCTCCGTCACATGACAATTATGCACGCCCCTTTACAAGCTTTTACCCTTCTCCTCCCTCCTCTGGCTCGGGTAGAGAGCTGGTGGCATCACCTATCTTTTATTAATTCCGGAAAGAGCACTGAGGAGCATCTGGTTGCGCACTGAAGATAAATGTGAAATGTTGTCCACCAAAGATAATTTTAAAACTAATATTTTTTAACAAAACAAGCCCATAAAAATGAAGTAGATGAAGAACAAGTGGTGGTACTCTGAATATAATGTGCTACATATTGTCAGGATTCAGGGGTGGTGGATCCACTGTCTAAGGTTTACCAAGTTTTCACCACAGCCTGCAGCAAAACAGGTTCGACTTGTTGCAGCATGGTACCACCAGGTCGCTCAACAGGCGCGACTTTGTCCAAGGCAAGATACAAGAGTCGTGAGGCAGAATTGTGGTTGGGGACAGGCAGGAGGTGAGACAGGCAGCGCAGGTTCAACGTCGAAGGCAGAGCAGAAGGTCAGGGCAGGTAGCGGAGAAGCGACATCAGGAACAGAACCAGGGTCACAACCGGAAATCAGTCTAAACGCAGTAGGTATGGAATACAGCTTTCACAATGGCATGGAAGCACAAAGATCCGGCGGAGCATGAGGGAAGAGGCTGGCTATTTATTAGATTGCCAAGTGGCCAACACCAATTAGCGGCATGCTGGCCCAGGGAGGCACACTGGTGCGCCTGCAACCAGCCGAACATACTTGAAGTACAGCCACACCTTATCACCCGGAGAGAAGATCAGAGGAGACCTGCGTCTTTTGTCGGCCTGCTTCTTGGTTCGAGCAGAAGCCTGTATCAAGGATAGGCTATTCTGCTCCTGGATAGACTTGAGCTTGAACCAACTCTGCCATAGCAGGAACACCCGAAGGGACAGAAAGAGGAAGAGGTGGACGTGGGTGTTGTCTATAGACGAGAAAGGAGCAGGAGCCCTCTGGAGGCCCATTTGAGGCCAACTGGACCTGTTGTTTATACCCACTGTTTAAAATGCAGAATTTAGTTGTTAAACGCACACAAAGACATATTATTACTGTCGATTCTTCTTTGCTCATTCTATAATTCATGATGATGTGATGTTTTGAATATTCGAGCCTCCTGTGTTTACGCATTGTAACCATCCTATGTAATTCTCATTCTTATGATCTGACTTGCTGTTTGTCATTAATAAAAGAAGTTAAAGGACACCTGTCATCAGGTCTGTGTCACTTGTCCTGTCACCTCTACCTGTTGGAGCAGCTCACAAGGATCCATCCCAGCCTTTATCTAGTTATTTCATACATTAATCATTGTAAAATCATCTATTCTGTATTATGTAAATGAGGCTGGTCACATGGTCAGAGGCAGTGATGTCACCCCTGTTACCCCTCCCCTCTCCTCCCCCTGCTCATGTCTGTGTGTAATGTATAGTAAAGCATGGCTAGTGTGTGTCCTGCATCTGCTGACATGCTGCATCCTCCTAATATACAGGTGAGAGACACAGACATCAGCTACACATGAATCTGACATGTTCTGCTATAACATGGCTGCAGCCTGGAGCTGCTGTATCTCTCCTAATCACACACACAGACTGCAGGGGGCGTGGCCACCAGCACCAGGAAGCACATCATTATACAGCCTCACATCATTATACAGGCTGTCAGTCAAGCACTGGGGGTGTGGCTGTGCCTCCCACTCATGAATAGAGTGGACAGCTTGAATATGCTAATGCTTCATTGGACATTTCACAGGTCATTTGCATACAGCTTTAGGACTTCATTGCTTAGGTTTACAGTCATGTAGAGGGACAATGAAGGGATAGAGGCAATGCTCTCTAATGGCAGTTTATGAAAATATATTTAGTTTAGGGGGGTTATTTTGCATGACAGGTTCTCTTTAAGGTTTACAACTACATTTACCAATCAGACGAGCTAAAATACTTAAACAGAAACTAGCTCCAAGCTTACCTAGACAACACAAAGTGAACACAGAAGGTGGAGAACATTTCAAAAAAGTTTCTAAATGTTACAAAAAAATATGCCAATGCTGTGAGATAGTACAACTACCTTTTGTTTAAACTCAAGTGGAAAAATATTTAAAATCCAAACCAATATGAACTGTCAGTCGAACTTTGTTTACCTTATTGAGTGCCAATGCAAATTACAAAATGTAGAAAGGACCACACAGCCCCTACATTATAGAATGAATCAACATTGCTTTAATATAAATCATAATAACATGAAGCATGAATTGTGGAGGCACATTAAAATAAAACATAAGAGAGAATGCAAGAGTTACATTATCCCTATGGATAACGTGCCCGAGCATAATTTCAATAAATCTGAGACATTGAAAAAACTAAATATATACTGGATTTTTAAAATGAAAACTTTAAAACCAGAAGGTTAAAATTAAGTTTCCATAGCAATCCTAGTTTGATACCACAATGAAACCATAATGAAACTAGTATTTTTTTTTTGTTATAGGCAAAGTTTAATGTGTGCATCCTCTTAAACAATGAGATTGTCCAAAAGGCAATTTTAATATCTTCTAACAGAAGTAAGACTAGACATATAAATTACAGTTTCTAAATTCTCAAATTAGAGTGATAAAAAACACAATTGGATCTTTTCGGGAACAAGCGCCAATGTATCCTTTCTTTAAAACTTTCAGGTCCTCGTGGATGCAGTTTGGAGTATCCCCTTTTTTCTTTATCTAGGCTTCCGTAGATGTAGTTCCACAGAGAACCAGCCAGTCCATTTTTAACATCTAAACTTGCATAGTTGTAGTTTTATATGTTTATCTTCCCTAATGGAGATTTATTCTTAGCAAAAAAAAAATTCTTAGAAGAACATGGACCCACTATTACATTTATTGTGATTGACGTTGTAAAGTTTTTTTTAAATTACAATTAAATAGATGATACAAGATATAGGGGCAGATTTATCAAGCAGTCTGAAAGTCAGAATATTTCGAGTTGCCAATGGCAACCAATCACAGCTCAGCTTTCATTTCACCAGTGCTCATGAATATTTTAAAGGGGAGCTGTGATTGGTTGCCATGGGCAATTGGAAATATTCTGACTTTCAGACACTTGATAAATCTGCCCCATAGTCAGACGCATGATTGCAACATTTCTGGTTTAAATACCGACACAAGTCTTTGTATGTATTGCAACTGAGAAAGGTTCACCTCCGGATTCGAAAAGTGTTTTGCTTTGTTATAACCTAAAGTTTCTTTAGAAACAGCAGAAATAATAGCAGAAATGTGAACTGTTCCTTAGAATGTTATATGACCCACACTGACCACTATTACTTCCATTTTTGTATATATATGTGAAGACAACCCAACCGCATAGAACATGAGTAAAATATGTGCTTTTAATCAATATACTGGTTACTTATTAATGTTTTCACATTCTTTTCCTGTGATTGTGTTCTAGACACTTCTTGCAATCGGCTGAGCCCTCATAATGTTTCTTTCTCCACCCATCTGAATCTATGGTAAGGAAGCCCAGTGCCATTGTCCCTGCCAATAACCCTGCTCTGCCCTCTTCCTATTCACAGCCATGATCTATTGTGCTGATTGAATTTTCCAATGCATGTTACTAGACATTTTACTCAATGCGGCAGCAATGTCTCCTTTAGTACATGGAAGTGCAACACAGAATATATCTTCATATTAACGGAAATCTATCTTCAAAATCAAGCATGATAATCCAGGAACACTTACTCATAGATCCAGGCACCTTTATATGAAATCCATAGCCTCCTTCCTTCTAATAAGCCTGAAGGGCTCATTGGGGTGTTGCCAGAACTTCTCAGTCATGTAACTTCACAGGCTGTTACACTGTCTCCCCCTCCACCTCTGCTCCTTCAGTACTTCCCCTCCTTCTGCATGCAGTAATCTCCCTGCAGCCAAGGAAATTGGAAGGGAGGAAGTGATCCTGCACACTGTAACAGCCTGTGAATCTGCAGCATGAAGGGACTCGGGTAACATTTCCAGGCTCATTAGCATAATTTTAAAAGCTCATTTTAGAAGGAAAAAAGCCATGGATAACAAATAAGGTTACCACGGTAATGGTGCCTGGTTTATCATGCTTGATTTTGATGCTAGATTTACTTTAAACGAAAGGGACCTTAAATGGTGTGTCCCAATTATTCAAGTTATCCCCTTTCCCCAGGAGGGTCTCTTAAAACCCATCTTTTTAGGCAGGCCTATCACACTCGCTAACTGAATGAAATGTCAACTCTCTCTTTATTAATCCATCCTGTGTCCTCCCGTCACTTGTCCGGCAAACACCAGATATATACCAAGCTCTAGGGTTCTCTGCAGTCACTTTCACCTTGGACCTTCTATATAAGATGGCGGCTGATGGCTGGTTCAAGCATCAGAATTTTTTATTTATAAATTTTATACTATTCCCTTATGAAGAATGGCTGGACCATTATACAAGCTCTTTTCCCTCTTGTGTCACCTCCTTCATCCTCATAGACTGTAAGCTCTTGTGAACAAGGGCCTTAACTCCTATTGTTCCATATAAATGTTTATAATATGCAAATGTTGTATTTTATTTGTATATGTCCCATATAATTTGTAAAGTGCTACATAATTTGATGGCACTATATAAATAAAGATTATTATTATTATAGGGTCCGCCTGCCCCCACCGATTATGTGACAGATTTCGCAATTATGGTTTTCTATAGCATTACAATGATACATTTCATATCGCTGTTTCAAATGGATTTAATTGGTAACTTTGTAACCTACAGGAGCATAAAAATGCTGTCATATTGGCGATGTTATTTGATTTGTGAAGCAAACAGGAAACTACATCCATGTAGATGTCAATGGCACGTAAGCCAAACGTATTAACCAACTGCTATGCCCTCTGGTGTATTGTAGCACCCTATCAATCCGACTAACGTTAGATCATCTTAATAGCAAGGCTTTACGAATCACAATAAGGAAGTGTGAAATAGCAGTCACTTCATACTATACACCAGGGGGACACCTCTGCTGGAGGCCAGTTCACAACAAATGCAATTGAATAGAGGATCTGGCTTATCATTTCTACAACATTGTTCTGACATGTATCCTCCCAGATGTACGCTGATCTGGTTTCCCTGACTTAATTCCCTTGGTAAGCTACATATATTTAAAAACCCTCCATTTTTACGTCCTCCCAGCTGTCATGGAAAATCAGCATTAGCATTAGTAAAGCATTGTCTGGTGCAATCTCCTGCCCAATAATAGATACTTTATGCATTCATCCTGGCAGTTTATTTTGTTTTAATGTGTTTTAAATAGATTTTTTATTGTACCAACATTTCTGTGACTTAAAAATGTTAATTTTCAATTATATTCACAGAAATTTGCATACAGTTTATCGCTGTGCACTGCTGTGGAAGGGGGTACAGTGAGAATCTAATAATTCCTTTTCTCAGCCTAATACTTGGAAGATGGTCCTTTTGAAATAACAATAAATATCTTATCTAGGATTAACTTTACTCTCTTTTGTTTGCTTCTAAGTTAAACAAAATTAGTAGGGTCTACATATAGAAGAATAGCCAGATTGGTATTAACTCCACTTTTGTTCTTTGACCTTGTTTTCAAGAATGTAAAAAAAAAAAACATACTGTGCTCTAGGTGTGGTTAGATCACACAAATCGAAATATTAAGCTGACAAACCAGCAATCAATAAACTCTTATGTATAGACAAGCATTGACTAAACAAATCCTGGAATACATGGTATAAATAAAATGCTTAATTTCTCTTAGATATAAAATTACCATATATACTCGAGTATAAAAAAAATAAACTCAATACTGACCTTTTCGACGGCCCCTTCAGGTACTCTTCATGCTTCCTGTGCATGGGCCCTTGCACACACTATGATGCCAGCAAGCAGAATGGTGAGTATTGATTTGCTGGGCATACTAGGGGGAGGGGGCTGGGTGACTATGTACTACTGAGGGATGTCTGGCTATATATTACTACTGGGGTCTGGCTGGGTATATACTACTGTTGACAGGCTGGCTACATACCACTGGGGGCTGGCTAGCTATATATTAATGGGGTCTGGCTGGCTATATACTACTGCGGCTGGCTGACTATATACTACTGGGGGCTTCCTATATACTAATGGGGTCTGCCTGGATATATACTGAGGTCTGGATATATACTACTGGCGTCAGGCTGGCTAAATACTACTGGGGGCTGGCTATATACCTAGGTCAGGGTGGCTATATACTACCAAGGGCAGGCTATATACTGGGGGCAGACTGGCTATATACTACCAAGGGCAGGCTGGATATATACCACTGAAGGCTGGCTGGCTATATACTGGGGCTGGCTGGGTATATACTGCTGGGGACTGGCTGGGTATATACTATTGGGTACTGGCTGGCTAAATAGTGGGGACAGGCTGGCTATATACAACTCAGGGCCGACTGGCAATATACTACTGGGGACTGGCTGGCTATATGCTGGGGTTTGGCTGGCTATATACTACTGGGGGCTGGATGGCTATATACTGGGGACTGGCTGGCTATATACTACTGAGGCCTGGCTATATACTAGGGGCTGGCTGGCTTTATACAGCTGGGGACTGGTTGGCTATATACGCTGGCTTGCAAGCTATGTACTGAGGAGAGGCTGTGACGGATGGCTTTCCCACCCTAGGCTTATACTTGAGTCAATAGGTTTTCCCATTTTCTTGTAGTAAAATTAGGTGCCTCAGCTTATACTTGAGTTGACTTACACTTAAGTATATACAGTACTTACAACTATTTTATTTGGAAGACAACACAGCTGTGGAGAAAAAGGAAACTGGCATAAATGTTAATATATACTTATATATACTTTATTAAGATTAGATAAATGCACATAAACAACATGGGGCAGCATGGCTAAATACATAAAATCACAAAAGAGCATTTGCTCTCTGCAAACGTTTGTTGCAATTTATATATTGGTTAATAAAAGGTATGTAATTTGTATAAACCATAATCAAAATGTTTAAATGTAATATAATGCATAGAGTAATGCAGCACAAGATTTGTATTTTACTACAGCTATAAGATAAATAGTGGCTATGTAAAACTATAGTAAATGCATATACAACACCATGGGCGTAACTAGGAGAAGCAGGGCCCCATAGCAGACTTTTGAATGGGCCCCCTCACTCACATATACACACATATGTATATACCTATAAAGATAAACATACAGTTCTTCACTCATTCACACACATTTATACACTGACACACATATAGAGCAGATATAGAGCACATACAGTGCCATATACAGATGTACAGCATATACACACATAAACAGTATTTACCCAGCATGCAGCATAAACCATATACACATCACAGATACAAACACATCACATATATGTTATATACATATTATGCTTTACAATGTGCATATATAATGGTGCAAATCCTTAGTTGGATGATGGGGTCCCATGACACTGCAGGCCCCATAGTGGCTGCTATGGCTGCTACTACTGTAGTTATGCCCCTGTACAACACACAAAATGTATACACAATTAACTGAAATAGGGAACTGCACTGCCCAGCATCCCCTTCGGTGCCTCTATGTGTTTTATTAGACAAACCTTTATCAAGGGATTATTGTTTGTGCACCTGCACTTTTGTGATGTAATGTATTTAGCCATGCTACCTATGTTGACTACTATGTTTATTTGTGTTTTTTTTTAACTCAGCATATTTTATTTATGTGCAGTGGCGTAACTAGGAGAGGCAGGGCCCCACAGCAGACTTCTGAAGGGGACCCCCTGCCGGCTTAAAAATATACATATATTACATTCCTATATACATAAAAATACAGTTCATCACTCATACATACACATTTATACACTGTTACACACATACAAAGCATATACACCTCATATATACACACCTACACTGCCATATACAAACATACAGCTTACATACACACATAACGTACTGTATTTATACACACCATATACATATACACATATAGCATATACACATACAGCATATACACATCACAGATACACATAAACAATATAAATACCACAATGTGCAGTGTAATATGTATATAATGGTGCACATTCTTCATTCTTTAGTGTCAGGTCGTATGACTGTGGGCCCCATAACGGCTGCTATGGCTGCTACCACTGAAGTTACGCCCCTGTTTATGTGTTTTATCTAAAGCTAATAAAGTATACAATTTTAAATTTATGCCAGTCTCTTCTTATTTGAGGGTGATTAACTTTAATGATGGATATTCAAGAGTGCTTGTCATTACATACTGTCAGAGCTAATAGTAGATCGCTGGGGGAAATATAAGAAAACTGGCGTTTAGAATGCCAGTCTTAAAATTTCCAACACCAGTGCTACAGGGCCAGCATCTACTAAGAGGCTCCGGCCTCTTGGTAAATATCATAAGTCTTATGCTTGTCCAGGCCATAGCCCAGTGAGCATACAGCTGGGTGAGGCAGAGAGACATTGGGGTTTATTTATTAAGGGTCCATGGATTGCACTTTCGTCGAACTTTCTAAATTTTCGGAATTTGTACCTCTGTGACAGCTATTTCACTGGGGATTGTGTTGCACGCGATCGGATTGTGGCGCAGCTGCGTTGGCTTTCATGCGACAGAAATCGGGAGGCGGTCCGCCTGATTCGGAGCGAGCGCGGGATTTAATATTAAAATTGCATCCAATGCACTTACATACACTGGGAAGAAGAAGGTGAACTCCGGCAGACCTGAGCGGGGAAGCGACACATGCAGGAAATCGGGCGCACGATCTTTGTGAACCGCGGCACAGTGCATTGATGTTGGACAATGTACTTCAGGCCGCGTAAGTAAATGTGTCCTATTGTGTGCTAAAAGCACGGTGATTGGGTGTCATAGACCTCTATGGGGGTTGTGATCCGGCCACAAATGATATACTATTTAGAACTCAGGTCATTGCATATATAAGTTCTCAGTGTTGTAACCCATGGCAGCAGCCATATAAAGCTACACAGAGGTGATTATGTGCCAGATAGATAGATGGATCCATAATGTATATATTACATGAGCCATAATGCTGGTTATAAAGGGTGCATACCAGAAATAGATATTATATTCACATTTGCTAATTACCCTATATACTCTAGTATAAGCCGAGTTTTCAGACCCGGCGGGTCCTCTTCTATACAGCAATGCTTTGGCATCGGCTCCGTGTCCCCGCGTTGTCCGTCGCAGGGACCTTGATATCACCCGCACGCTGACGTTCTACTATGTGCGCTGGCATTGGCACACACTCTGATGTGAGCGAGCGGCTGACGTCATGGTGCCTGCGATGGACAGCGCGGGAACGCGATGCCAGAGCATCGCTGTATAGAAGAGGGGTCTCGGCTTATACTCGGGTCAGTTTATACTCGAGTATATACGGTAGATCAAATCTTAATACACACCTCCCTCTTCATACAGAGGTTCTGCATGATTTTTTTGGACAAAGAGGGGGGTCCGAGAGGCAATAGGGTGATGTAGCCCAGTGCGTCTCTGGCTCATTTGAATATCTTTATAAAGTCTTTTTTTTTAACAATACCGATGTCCCAGAACTTCATAAAAGCAAGATCATATGAAAGATGGGAGGAGCAAGTAAGTTTGGGACATCTACAATCAGTAAATCTGTTGGTAGATGTCCTTTAATACAGTGGTCCCCAATCTTTTTTTGCCCAGGGACCGGCTGTGAGCATAAATTTTTCTAGTGACCCTTCCAATGTCCCCTCGTCTGTAGCATGTCCTCTTTCCAATATCCCCTCTACTGTGACATGCACCCTTCCAATGTCCCCTCTCCTGTGGCATGCCCCCCTTCCAAGGTCCCCTCTTCTGTGGCATGCCCCCCTTCCAATGTCCCCTCTCCTGTAGCATGCCCCCCTTCCAATGTCCCCTCTCTTGTAGCATGCCCCCTTCCAATGTCCCCTCTCCTGTGCTATGCACCCCCTTCCAATGTCCCCTCTCCTGTGGCATGTCCCCTTCGAATGTCCCCTCTCCTGTAGCATGCCCCCTTCCAATGTCCCTTCTCCTATAGCATGCCCCCTTCCAATGTCCCCTGTCCTGTAGCATGCCGCCTTCCAATATCCCCTCTACTGTGGCATGCCCCCATCCAATGTCCCCTCTCCTGTAGCATGCCTTCCCCTTTCCCCTAAATTCTACAGAAATGGGGACATTGGAGGGAATACAAATGTCCCCTTTCCTACAGCATACTCACCTTCTCCCACAGCATCTCTTCCTTCACTTCTCTTCTGCATTAATGTATGTGCCACATCCCCCACCGGGGCCTAGCCTTTTCTTGGGGCCTGGAGGCAGCGGTGGCCCAGAACACCGGAGTGGCTGGCAGTTGCGGCCAAGGCACGCTGTGGTCACTGTGCTTGGTATGGGGACAGGAGGGCTGTCCTACAGCCTGGCAGGTCTCCAGCAGGTGGTGTGTGGAAGAAATTAAATGAGAGGGAGAGGCTGTTGTACTGAATCTCCCTGGGGCAACCCCTTAGTGTCCATAGTATATGTCCCTGGGTAGTGGATGGGGAAGCCCTTGATGGTATGCAGGGACCAGACGGAGGTAACGTTGTGCAAAAGTAACTCACGGTTCCTTATTCAACAAACTGCAGGCAAACGTGCCAAACGATCTTGTACAGATTACTGGAGAGTCTGGATTGCTGAGAGTGGTCATGGAGAGTGATCCTCAGGAGTAGTTCACCAGCCTGGTAATAGGTGCAGGCTGGAAGGTAGCTGTGTCCAGATATGGAAGCTGCAGCATTAATCCTAAGAGACAGCTCTCTGCGAGACACTGAAGGTGTATCTCACACTGTCTCTGGTCACTCAGTGTTCTAGAAGATGTCTGCTCTGGAAGAGAGCTAAACTCCAAGAGGTGTGCTCCTGTCTCAGGAGCTGGGGCCTAAGAGCTCCTCATGTGGTGAGAGCTGGACCTAAAGAGAGCTTGCCCCTTCCTGTACAGGGGTTTTATTTTTCCCTGGTCAGGTGGTCTCACTCTCCAATCACACTCCAGTTACAAAGGTGGAACATCATTGGATAATAAACATTACATAGAATTAACCCTTGCCTATCCAGGCAGTAACTACATCTGCATAATTACCTTTAACTATATGACCCTGAAGTGAGTTGTACAGGCTCACCTAGTGGGGACACACAGACAAAGGGGCTTATTCTCAACTACTCTTCTGCCTATGCATCGGCAGGGGTGTTGCATACGGCTCTAATGTGGACAGACACAATGGGGCAGATTTATCAAGCTTGATTGGTTGCCATGGGCAACTAGAAATATTCTGACTTTCCGATAGCTTGATAAATCTGCCCCAATGTCATGACATCATGCACTGCTCTATTGCCAGTGCGCGTTAACACGCAAATGAAGTAAAGGAAGAGAGGACTGCTGTGAGAAGGTAAGCATTGTATTTTTTAAAATTTTTCTTTGCAGAGTTTGGCCGCCGGCCCGGGACCAGGTGCTCCACAGCCTGGTCTTGGGCCACGGCCTGGTGGTTGGGGAACACTGCTTTAATAAATCTGATATACCGGTACTTCTGTTATTATCATTTTAGTGATGGAAGATAATAACAGAATTCCAAATTCAAGTGTAATCTGGGCCTTAGCCATGTAGTGCAATTTTTTAGCTTTGTACATAAATGAAAGTCCAAAAGCTTGATGTTTTCATTGAATTTTCAATAACTTGTTTCTATTTAATATTTTACTAAAAGAACTTGTAAAGCATGTTCAGTCAATATATGTAACACTGCAATATCAAATGAATGAAAACTGAAACACATAAAATAAAAACTAAGTATAAGAACTATCCATAGATTGCTAGGCTATCTGTAAAAACAGGCCATTTTTTCTGATGTACATGATTTTTTTTAAAATCTGGAACAGGTTTCCCTTTACCTTACTATGGGGACTTCCACCCACACCATGGACACACCTATAGCTCGAGATTTGAGTACTCTCAGTTGCGGTCCCTCATGGTGGGGGCAGGCGACATTGCGGCCTACACAGATTCTCTTACGACTTTTGAAGGACTATTCCGCTTGGATTCTGCTCATACACATGCCATTTCCCAAATCTATTCTATTCTGACAAGTGGCTTGGAAATCTCAGAATTTCCACTTGTAAAGAGCTGGGAACAGGAACTTGGAGCCGCCTTGGCACAGGAAGATTAAGAACGATTTTTCCTATTCAAACATAAATTATCCTCCGTCTATACAGCCCAGTGAAAGGGGTACGAAATATTATCTAGATGTGGGTGCCGACTGTGTTGCATGTAGACTGTTTAACCTGTTGGCGCTGTGGTATCAATAAAGGATATGTGCTGCAGGTATGGTGGAACTGTGATTCGGTCAAACCATTCTGGAACCAGGTATTTATTGCATTTTGACAAATTTCTGGTAAGCAGGTGACTGCCTCTCTAGATGTGGCGCTCCTTTCTGTGCCTCCAGAAGCACAAAAGAAAGATATTTTGAGATTTTGTTTGATTGCAGCCCGGGCAGTGATACTCTACAGTGTGCCCATCAATATCTGAGTGGGTTCAAGAAATGTCTCTCCACACCAGATGCCCAAGAGAGGTTTCTGTGGGTGTGGGTTAGACCTGCCTTCCTGTTTGCTCTCATTATGTTTCAGAAAGCTCTTTCTTGCACATGGATGTTCTTGCCTCTTCTTCCCCTTTATTAGATGCGCTATATGGAGACTCTTTCTTACCCTTACATTTCCTCCTATATGTGTCTATCCATTGTACCTGTGTGATTTACCGCATTAACCGGGTGCTGAGCCCATTACAGGTTTTTAGAAACCAGAAGACCCATCTTTTGCCCAAGATTGGAGCGCAGGACCCTTCGTGGGCAACACTGGCATTCAAGAGATACTTTGATACTTTTAGACATGCGAGCAGGCACCTAGATGGGTCTTGGAGGCCTTTGGAGCTCACTGATTATATGATCGTATGCTTATTATTTCTCATTATGGGTCCTGCTTGTTCTATTTTCTCTGCGGGCCCTGTCATGCTCATTTCGACTTTCCACTGCCTAACTGTAAGTGGATCTAATGTTCCATAATACTTCATCTCGTTATATGTTATGTCTCATTTCATATGTTATTTATGTATAATACGTAATATAACATGTTCAATATAATCTGTCATGGTAAACACTATCCAAAAAACATGGAAATTCATAGATTTTTAACTTGACTTCCTTTGTATGCCCACATGGACATAGACCCACTGTAGTTTTCCATGCTAGATCAGAATAATACAAGTAGCTTATGGAGAAGAATATGACATAGATTCGGGCATAAACTTTGGATTAAAAGGTTCTACATTGGACTAAAAGGATCTCAAATGGGGCTGCTCACTGGTAGACGGCGTATACAATACCTCTCTGATGGTACTTCTCTCCTGTTCTGCTGTCAAAAATCATTCCTTCATGTGCTGGAGAGGATGTGGAGAAACAGGTTTCTATTTTCATATTTGGTGAGAGTTTAATAGAGTTAACTTCTTATGGATAGCAGGTATATGATTTCAAAACATTGGAAAAATTACTGAAAAAAATACATTTCCTCCAAAAATAATTTGCTCCCTAAGTTTCCAGAAAATCTGGTCAAAATGGCTTGAGGTCTTCCCTACTTACCCTACTTGATCTACTATTATATTGAATATTTTAAGCCTTTCCTAGACTTCACTGACCTCACCACACGTAATACTAGACATAATCTATTGTATTCTCATTTTTCTGAAGGTACATTTTACAAAACCTTGATAATCTGTTATTTTCTGACTACTCTTATTTCATTTTCCTTTTTTTAGTAAAACTGAAGAAAAAGGTTAATAAAAAGTTATATATGTATATAAAAAAAGTTTGCCATTAATCATTTTTTCATCTTGCGCAGCAACAGACATCCCAATGGAAACCATTATAGTCAATGGGATCTTTTGGATCTTAACGGAGACAAATAACGGAAAAAGGGGTTGTGTATGTAAACTACAAATGCTGAAGACTTCAGTCTAAAACAATCTACATTTTTTTCTTATGTAAATAAAATGTCACTTTATTGTGGACTGTGCGGCGTTGTAATATACTGGGGAAGTGTAACCGAAAGTGACACAATGTTACACTTATTGATGTAAAAATCGACATAATAGACCGTGTAGTTATATTGCCCACAGGAAACCACAAGCACAAATATTATGTGCCAAATATTCTTCTGGTAGATGGGATGTGAGCGCTGAAGATCTTATGTGTGTCACAGAACCGAAAGCGAAACATCAGAAACAGGGACAACTTATACAATAAGTAATAAGTGTGTGAGTGGTGACGGGAAAAATATTATTAACAAATAATTTATACTACAAGGTTTGTCTTAATAGAGTAACATGAGAAAAATTATGTAATTTGTTGCTTAGACAAAAATCAATAGTTGATCATTCCTTTAATTGAACAATTTCAAGCTCTGGTTGATAAAATTACAAGTAAACTTTTTCCTTTCTTAGTCAATTAATGTCACCAGATGCAAGAAGCATAATGGTGCTGCTGCATGTTATCCTCGCTGCACAGTGATACTGCTGCTGCCTTGTAGCTGTATTACTATATAGCATGCAGGGCAGTACCTATCATACAGGGACATGTCACCGGAAGGATGGCTCCGCCCAGGGACAAGGGACAGGCACACCACGTGGTAGGTGCAGCTCACCGGCTCGCCCTGCCCTTGTGATGCCATAGCGCGATGCCTCTTACCTGCGGGCAGGGGGGGGGGCGGTAGGCTGCATCACCGGCCAATAACAGAACAGAAAATAGAAAGCGAACCAATGAGGACACGTCCCTGACAGAACCCTACGACTGGCAGCCAATAGGAAGACGGACAGTGGTGACAGACACCAATAGCATGGCGGAGCAGGCGGGGACGAGCGGCCACTTCCTAGGACGCTGCAGTGAGTGAGTGAGAGAGGAGGAGGGGGTGATCCCGGCCGGCGCACCTGACAGCAGCAGCAGCAGCAGCAGGAGAAGGAGGCGGAGTTCCCGGTGTTGTAGTCCCGGTGCCGGTCAGGAGCTGAGCCCCGGCTGCCCGCACAGGACTGCTGCTCTCAGCACATCTATCTCCCCCGGCGCACGGCGGGCCCTGTGTGATCCGCACTCAGACATGGCCGGCCAGGAGAGACAGGTGCACACAACAGGTGAAGAGAGATCCGCAGCAGAGGGCCAGGATCCTGGAGGGGCAAAGGCGCTAGGCCCGGCGCTGCCTATACGGGGCATCCGCATGAAGTTCGCGGTGCTGAGCGGACTGGTGGAGGTCGGGGAGGTGACCACTAGAGACCTGGTGGAGACGGTCTTTAACCTGGTGAGTAGTTTGTCAGGTGCTGCTCCTCCTGTCACTGGCCAGGCTGCACATCCTAACACTGCTGTGCACTGCCCCTCACAGGAGGCCACCTGGATCACAAGTCCTTCATGTGTCCTCTTATACCTGGGAAAGCTGGGTGACCAGCCTGATTCTGTCACCTAACTTTCCTGGGCTGCAGAATGGCAGATCTGACAGGTGGCCTCTCCCTGGTGTAAGGGGAAGGTGTGACTGCATAGTTATGATATGTCTCAGACCTGATGTGTGGGAGCCATATTGTCACCCAGCTTTTCCAGGAAGTGATATACAGAACTAACGGAATAGAGAGAACAACGTGTTGTGGTTTTACTGCCTATGAAAGTGTGATCCTGATAGTTGTGGGTGCTGGGGGGCACAGGTGGTTTCCCATGGAGTTCTCCAGTCCCCTGTAAGTAAGGGGTCTCATGCAGCTTATCACTTAGCCATGGCATAGATGATAATAACGTATGCCCCCCCTTAGATTGTATGATCACACGTGCCCGCTGCCGCTCTATTTATTCTCCAGGTAAAACACTTGGATCTGTGTCCGTCCATGGAGTATGAATGAACAGCAGAGCGTGTGATGCCTTTACTTCATTCATTAAGGTGATCCGGCCCTTTGTCCTCATAATCCCTGAGGGCTGTATCCTGCGCATAGAGGATATGCAGTGATCATTGCATGCTGGGAACTTCAGCACCTCCTGAGATACTTTGTTTCAAATTTCTTATCATTTCCAAGATCTGTCTGTGATGTCAATAGATGGAAACATGTTATCTACTGAATTCCTGCCCTGGACCGTCCTGCTCACACACTCTGTGTAGAATGTTATAGATGATTTTTATGGCGATGGTCAATTTCTAGTCTAAGGTCCTGTTCATACTGATATCAGAGGTCATCAGAGTGTGACTGTAATAATAGCTTTGTACGCAGCGCTGTCTGCAGAACTGATGAAACCACTATAGACCTCCTGTGTCACATCTGTCTGATACGACTGATCTAACATATGCATGAACTCACAAGTACATAATCCATAAAGGACCACTGAATGTGAAGCGGGTCCTTTGACCTCTGCAGTCTAGGGCCTATAGCTTTGTAAATATTGGTTCCATCCATCACTCACTTGTAGTTTGACAGCTTGACTGAGGTTTACACATGACTTTATTGTGCATGCTTTAATGTGGAGTTAGCCGGCTAATGTGCATGTTCCTGGAGCCATCAAACTCCACTCCAGCAGATTAAAAGTTAAAATACTGAATGGTTCCATATTATGTAAGTATGACTATTGTATTTCCTTGGCCAAGCACTGAGCAGAGAGACCCAGACTAGAAGCATCATAGTCATCTATAGGAGTCTCGGGCTGACATGACTATACTATGAGCCAGTCCTCCAACTGATGTGACTATTAGGCCCAATTCACACCTGCACTCAGACTTTTATTCATTTCCATTACTAAAACAAAAATATGGGATGTCTAATAGATCTGTTAATATACCTGTAGATTTCAGTGGATCTTTAATGGCTTCCATTATTGTCTGTTTGCGCCACTTCCGTTATTTGAGAAGAGAATAGGACAGAAGCAGAAGAACTATTTTTTTTCTGTCTCGAGTAATTGATGCCTAACAAAAATGGTCCAACGGATCCTTTAGACTTCTGTTATTGTTTTGGTAACTGAAGATGAGAGGTTTGAACAGGCATGTGAACTGGGCCTTAGGTTCCAGTTTGAGTCTCTGGTTTGTGTTTGGGCTTAAAGATTATGGTATAAATGAGACTTAAGCATAAGATTGGATTTTCTGGTTCTGTCCCACACCTCTTCTACATTCCCTTTTACCTCTTATAGCAGTGGGGGCGATGCTGCCGGTGCCATCACATTGTTGAGGCTTGTTCTATTACCGGTACTTGATGAAAAATGCTTCCTTGTTGCTTCCAACTTCGCTTCCGGCATGACAATGTATTTTTATCCACTTTTCTGCTTGGTGGTGGTGTCCAGAGCTCAAACCCATATCAATAAGATTTCCATGACTATCCCTTATATTATCACTCATATTATGGCCTATTATACTGGAGGAAAAGCTGTGACCTCCGCATAGTCTAAATCAATGTAGCATGCCTCCTTGCATTTGTGGGGCAAGGGGGGGATAGCACGCCTCCTTGCATCTGTGGGGCAAGGGGGGGGGGGATAGCATGCCTCCTTGCATCTGTGGGGCAAGGGGGGGGATAGCACGCCTCCTCCCCCTTGCCCCACAGTGCAAGAAGGCGTGTCTATCCCCCCCCTTGCCCCACAGATGTAAGGAGGCGTGCTATCCCCCCCCCCCCTTGCCCACAGATGCAAGGAGGCGTGCTATCCCCCCCTTGCCCCACAGATGCAAGGAGGCATGCTATCCCCCCCCCCCTTGCCCCACAGATGCAAGGAGGCGTGCTATCCCCCCCTTGCCCCACAAATGCAAGGAGGCATGCTACATTGATTTAGACTATGCGGACGTCACAGCTTTTCATCCAGTATAACAGCCATAATGTGAGTGATAATATAAGGGATAGTCATGGAAATCTTATTGATATGGGTTTGAGCTCTGGACACCACCACCAAGCAGAAAAGTGGATAAAAATACATTGTCATGCCGAAGCGAAGTTGGAAGCAACAAGGAAGCATTTTTCATCAAGTACCGGTAATAGAACAAGCCTCAACTATGTGATGGCACCGGCAGCATCGCCCCCACTGCTTAAAAGAGGTAAAGGGAATGTAGAAGAGGTGTGGGACAGAACCAGCAAATCCAATGTTATGCTCAAGTCTCTTTATACCATAATCTTTAAGCCCAAACACAAACCAGAGACTCACAACTGGAACCTAAGGCCCAGTTCACATGCCTGTTCAAACCTCCATCTTCAGTTACCAAAACAATAACAGAAGTCTAAGGATCCATTGGACCATTTTGTTAGGCATCAATACCGAGACAGAAAAAAAATAGTTCTTCTGCTTCTGTCCTATTCTCTCTCAAATAACGGAAGTGGCGCAAACAGACAATAATGGAAGCCATTAAAGATCCACTGAAATCTACAGGTATATTAACAGATCTATTAGACATCCCATATTTTTGTTTAGTAATGGAAATTAATAAAGGTCTGAGTCAGGTGTGAATTGGGCCTAATATCACATCAGTTGGAGGACTGGCTCATAGTATAGTCATGTCAGCCCGAGACTCCTATAGATGACTATGATGCTTCTAGTCTGGGTCTCTCTGCTCAGTGCTTGGCCAAGGAAAGACAATAGTCATACTTACATAATATGGAACCATTCAGTATTTTAACTTTTAATCTGCTGAGTGGAGTTTGATGGCTCCAGGAACATGCACATTAGCCGGCTAACTCCACATTAAGCATGCACAATAAAGTCATTTGTAAACCTCAGTCAAGCTGTCAAACTACAGTGAGTGATGGATGGAACCAATATTTACAAAGCTATAGGCCCTAGACTGCAGAGGTCAAAGGACCCGCTTCACATTCATGGTCCTTTATGGATTATGTACTTGTGAGTTCATGCATATGTTAGATCAGTCGTATCAGACAGATGTGACACAGGAGGCCTATAGTGGTTTCATCAGTTCTGAAGACAGAGCTGCGTACAAAGCTATTATTACAGTCACACTCTGATGACCTCTGATATCAGTATGAACAGGACCTTAGACTAGAAATTGACCATCGCCATAAAATCATCTATAACATTCTACACAGAGTGTGTGAGCAGGACGGTCCAGGGCAGGAATTCAGTAGATAACATGTTCCATCTATGACATCACAGACAGATCTTGGAAATGATAAGAAATTTGAAACAAAGTATCTCAGGACAGTGCTGAAGTTCCCACATGCAATGATCACTGCATATCCTCTATGCGCAGGATACAGCCCTCAGGATTATGAGGACAAGGCCGGATCACCTTAATGAATGAAGTAAACATCACACGCTCTGCTGTTCATTCATACTCCATGGACGGACACAGATCCAAGCGTTTTACCTGGAGAAAAGTAGAGCGGCAGCGGGCACGTGTGATCATACAATCTAAGGGGGGGCATACGTTATTATCATCTATGCCACTGGCTAAGTTGATAAGCTGCATGAGACCCCTTACTTACAGGGGACTGGAGAACTCCATGGGAAACCACCTGTGCCCCCAGCACCCACAACATCAGGATCACACTTTCATAGGCAGTAAAACCACAACACGTTGTTCTCTCTATTCCGTTAGTTCTGTATATCACTTCCTGGAAAAGCTGGGTGACAATATGGCTCCCACACATCAGGTCTGAGACATATCATAACTATGCAGTCACACCTTCCCCTTACACCAGGGAAGGTCACCGTCAGATCTGCCATTCTGCCCCCAGGAAAGTTAGGTGACAGAACCAGGCTGGTCACCCAGCTTTCCCAGTATAAGAGGACACATCAAGACTTGTGATCCAGGTGGCCTCCTGTGAGGGGCAGTGCACAGCAGTGTTAGGATGTGCAGCCTGGCCAGTGACAGGAGGAGCAGCACCTGAAAACACTCACCAGGTTAAAGACCGTCTCCACCAGGTCTCTAGTGTCACCCCCCGACCTCCACCAGTCCGCTCAGCACCGCAACTTCATGCGGATGCCCCGATAGGCGCCCGGGCCTAGCGCCTTGGCCCCTCCAGGATCCGGCCCTCTGCTGCGGATCTCTCTTCACCTGTTGTGTGCACCTGTCTCTCCTGGCCGGCCATGTCGGAGTGCGGATCACACAGGGCCCCCGTGCGCCGGGGGAGATAGTTGCTGAGAGCAGCAGTCCTGTGCGGGCAGCCGGGGCTCAGACTCCTGACCGGCACCGGACTACACACCGGGAACTCGCCTCCTTCTCCCGCTGCTGCTGCTGCTGCTGCTCTGCTGTCAGGTGCGCCGGCCGGGATCACCCCCTCCTCCTCTCTCACCTCACTCATCACGGCAGCGTCCTAGGAGTGGCCGCTCGTCCCCGCCTGCTCCGCCATGCTATTGGTGTCTGTCACCACTGTCCGTCTTCCTATTGGCTGCCAGTCGTAGGTTCTGTCAGGGACGCGTCCTCATTGGTTCGCTTTCTATTTTCTGTTCTGTTATTGGCCGGTTGATGCAGCCTACCGCCCCCCCCCCTGCCCGCAGGTAAGAGGCATCGCTCTATGGCATCACAAGGCAGGGCGAGCCGGTGAGCTGCACCTACCACGTGGTTGCCTTGTCCCTTGTCCCTGGGCGAGGCCATCCTTCCGTGACATGTCCCTGTATGATGGTACTGCCCTGCATGCTATATAGTAATACCTCTACAAGGCAGCAGCAGTATCACTGTGCAGCGAGGATAACATGCAGCAGCACCATTATGCTTCTTGCATCTGGTGACATTAATTGACTAAGAAAGGAAAAAGTTACTTGTAATTTTATCAACCAGAGCTTGAAATTGGTCAATTAAAGGAATGATCAACTATTGATTTTTGTCTAAGCAACAAATTACATAATTTTTCTCATATGTTACTCTATAAGACAAACCTTGTAGATAAATTATTTGTTAATAATATTTTTCCCGTCACCACTCACACACTTATTACTATTGTATAAGTTGTCCCTGTTTCTGATGTTTCGCTTTCGGTTCTGTGACACACATAATCTTCAGCGCTCACATCCCATCTACCAGAAGAATATTTGGCACATAAATTTGTGCTTGTGGTTTCCTGTGGGCAATATAACTACACGTGTCTATTATGTCGATTTTTACATCAATAAGTTGTAACATTGTGTCACTTTCGGTTACACTTCCCCGTATATTACAACGCTGCACAGTCCACAATAAAGTGAATTTTATTTACATAAGAAAAAAATGTAGATTGTTTGAGGCTGAAGTCTCAGCATTTAGTTTTACATACACAACCCCTTTTTCCGTTATTTGTCCCGTAAGATCCAAAAGATCCCATTGACTATAATGGTTTCCATTGGATGTCTGTTTGCTGCGCAAGATGAAAAAATGATTATGGCAAACTTTTTTTATATACATATATAACTTTTTATTAACCTTTTTCTTCAGTTTTAACTAAAAAAAGAAAATGAAATAAGAGTAGTCAGAAAATAACAGATTATCAAGGTTTTGTAAAGTACCTTCAGAAAAATGAGAATACAATAGATTATGTGTCTAGTATTACGTTGGTGTGAGGTCGTGAAGTCTAGGAAAGGCTTAAAATATTCAATATAATAGTAGATCAGTAGGGTAAGGAGGGGAGTGCTCAAGCCATTTGACCAGATTTTCTGGAAACTTAGGGAGCGAATTATTTTTGGAGGAAATGGATTTTTTTCAGTAATTTTTCCAATGTTTTGAAATCATATACCTGCTATCCAGAAGAAGTTAATTCTATTAAACTCTCACCAAATATGAAAATAGAAACCTGTTTCTCCACACCTCACCAGCACTGAAGGAAGGATTTTTGACAGCAGAACAGGAGAGAAGTACCATCGGAGAGGTTTGTATACGCCGTCTACCAGTGAGCAGCCCCCATTTGAGATCCTTTTAGTCCAATGTAGAACCTTTTAATCCAAAGTTTATGCCCGAATCTATGTCATATTCTTCTCCATAAGCTACTTGTATTATTCTGATCTAGCATGGAAACTACAGTGGGGTCTATGTCCATGTGGGCATACAAGGAAGTCAAGTTAAAAATCTATGAATTTCCATGTTTTTTGGATAGTGTTTACCATGACAGATTATATTGAACATTTTATTACGTATATACATAAATAACATATGAAATGAGACTAACATATAACGAGATGAAGTATTATGGAACATTAGATCCACTTACATTAGGCGTGGAAAGTCGAAATGAGCAGACAGGGCCCGCAGAGAAAATAGAACAAGCAGGACCCATAATGAGAAATAATAATGCAACGATCATATAATCAGTGAGCTCCAAAGGCCTCCAGACCATCTAGGTGCCTGCTCGCATGTCTAAAGTATCAAAGTATCTCTTGATGCCAGTGTTGCCCGACGGTCCTGCGCTCCAATCTGGGGCAAAAGATGGGTCTTCTGGTTTCTAAAACCTGTAATGGCTCAGCACCCGGTTAATGCGGTAATTCACACAGGTACAATGGATAGACACATATAGGATGAATGTAAGGAAAAAGTCTCCATATAGCGCATCTAATAAAGGGGAAGAAGAGGCAAGAACATCCATGTGCAGAAAGACTTTCGGAAACATAATGAGAGCAAACAGAGCAGGTCTACCCACACCCACAGAAACCTCTCTTGGGCATCGGTGTGTGGAGAGAACATTTCTTGAACCCACTCAGATATTGATGGGCACACGTAGAGTATCACTGCCCGGGCTTGCAATCAAACAAAATCTCAAAATATCTTTCTTTGTGCTTCTGGAGGCACAGAAGGAGCGCCACATCTAGAGAGGCAGTCACCTGCTTACCAGAAATTTGTCAAAAGGCAACAAATACCTGGTTTCAGAATGGTTTGACCGAATCACAGTTCCACCATACCTGCAGCAACATATCCTTTATTGACCACAGCGCCAACAGATTAAACGTCTACCTGCAACACATCACGCCACCACATCTAGATAGTATTTCGTACCCCTTTCACTGGGCTGTATAGATGGAGGATAATTTATGTTTGAATGGAAAAATCGTTCCCAATCTTCCTGGGCCAAGGCGGCTCCAAGTTCCTGTTCCCAGCTCTTTACAAGGAAATTCGAGATTTCCAAGCCACTTGTCAGAATAGAATAGATTGGGAAATGGCATGCGTATAAGCAGAATCCAAGCGGAATATCCCTTCAAAAGGTCGTAAGAGAATCTGTGTAGGCCGCAATGTAGCCTCCCCCTACCATGAGAGACCGCACTAAGATATACTGAATCTCGAGAATATGGTGTGTCCTGGCTGCTAACCAACATAATCTGTAGCTTTGAAGGGTCAAAAACTAGAAGAAAAAAAAGGTTTTCAGTAATTTTACTGAAAAAAATGAAAAGGTCCCACATGGGTTACTGTAAAAACATGGTACACACATGTCCTTTCCCATCCCAGACCCGCCATGCAGTGAGATCTGTAAGGCCGGTGCCACACGCACCGCTTTGTCTGTGTTTGAAAACGCAAACAAAGCAGCGCCTACTGGGACGGGCCGTGGCCCGATCGCATCAGCGTTTCTATGGAAACGCCTGCGATCGGGAACAAGCCACCGGTGTTTTGCATTTGCATCTGTGGGGCAAGGGGGGGGGGGGATAGCACGCCTCCTTACATCTGGGGGGCAAGGGGGGGGATAGCACGCCTTTTGCATCTGTGGGACAAGGGGGGGTAGCACACCTTCTTGCATCTGTGGGGCAAGGGGGGGTAGCACGCCTTCTTGCATCTGTGGGACAAGGGGGGGTAGCACGCCTTCTTGCATCTGTGGGGCAAGGGGGGGGGGGGGATAGCACGCCTCCTTACACATGGAAACGAATATTGGCAATTACAGAGCGGCACTGGATGCACTGGGGAGGCCGAGGCATCAGGTGGAGCGCTGTTTTCCTAGTTTTGCAATGAACGTTGCCTGAGGGCTCCTAGTGCTAGATCAGCAGGTGCACGTGTAGCAGACAGACGTTCACACATTGCAGCAGATAGTAAGTGACGTTCATCTAGAACAGGCAGTCGTCTTGTAAGCATCATAGGAAGTCTCTGCTCCTTACTCTAGTCAGTGGCTTCTATTATGAGTAGGCCTATCGTAGTATCATTTTGTCCCGGAAAGTAAGTGCTTTCTATGTGTATAGATTATGCTTTACATTTTCTGTACAACGTATATTTGCTAGCCGTGTGTGTGGCGCAGGGAAAGTACTGATATGAATTCCATCTCCTCAGTTATTTTTTTTTTTTTATGTTTGTGGCAGAAGTATTTTTCCATTAAAATGTGGTAAAAGTAGTGAAATTAAATAGTGTAATCCATCCCAAGAAAATTTGTGTCCATGATGAGTGTGCACCAAGTTTACATTGCCATAAAAGATTTCTGTGGATCTCTTCAAATTAAGGAAACTACTATCAAAATGCTCATGATAAACCAGGGCCACTAGTCATAGATCCAGGCACTGTGACTGTGGTAATCTTTATCTGTTATCCATGACCACCTTCCATCTATAAACAACTTTTAAAATTAGGCTAAAGAGACAGAACGGCTATCCTAGCCCCTCTGTGTCTGGCTTTACAGGTGTTACAACTGCTCACAATCCCCCTGTCCCTCAGCACAGAGATAACGAGGAAGTGCTCAATGCACAATTGCAGAGGAAGCAAAGAGGAGGAGAGCTGTAAAGCCAAATCACAGAGGGGCTAGTATGACTCATTAGCATAATTTTAAAGTAGAGTTAGAAGAAGGAGGCCATGGAGAATACATATATAAGAAGATTACCACAGTCACAGTGCCTGGAATTACGAGTAAGTGTCCCTGATTATCATGCTGGATTTTGATGAAGATTTGGTTTAAGGAGCTAAATAATGAAAGTAAATACAGATGCTAAATAGAAAATCTTCTGTTGAATACCAGTTATCATTACCTCAATGCTTCTGTTCCAATACAAAAAATAATGCAGTCTTCCTCTTTTATGTTTGGGAGATGTCTATGCTTATGTCATGTGACAGTCTAGAAATAGGGAGCATCCATAGGCATTTTCATTAAAAACAAAATAGCTAGAAAGTAGTACGGCCAGGGGTGGATTAAGGCTGCCATGGGCCCTGGGCTGTATGAATGTTATAGCCGCTACAAATCAGGAAGTCACTTCCTACATATAGTACTAGAATCAAGCTTCTTGGAGAAAAGAGGATGCGTCCCTTCTGCCTGATTTCAATCTGTGGTATCAGGGCTTTGAAAGACCTTCAGAGGTCCTGAAATGGTTCTTGTATACATGCCTATTGAGTGTAGGAACAGATGTAAATGGATTTTATGGGTAAAAATCCTTTTCGGTATCAAATTTGGTTTGGTGGTTTGGGTGGCCATGGGTCCACAAATTGTCTATATTGTAATCCACCACCGTGTACGGCTAAATGCATTAAGATTGCAGGTGTGCATAGAGTTTAAAAAAACCACATGCAGAAAATCCACATGCAAACCTGCATAAAAATGCACATATTTTGTGATTATTTACATGGATTTTTTTAGCACGACAATCTGCAAAGCGTGCCGTTAGCATTAAAGGGTTTTTAAAAAAAAAATAAATAAAAAAATGGCTCCAGGGGGTAAGAAAACCAGAGCTTAGGTATCCAGAGGCCATCAGTAAGGCCGGTGCCACACGCACCGCCCCGGTAGGCGCCGCTTTGTCTTTCTATGGAAATGCCTGCGATCGGGAACAAGCCCCAGTGTTTTGCGAAATTTAATGCAAAACACCGGCGGCTGTTCCCGATCGCAGGCGTTTCCATAGAAACGCTGATGCGATTGGGCTGCGGCCCGCCCCGGTAGGCGCTGCTTTGTTTGCGTTTTCAAACGCAGACAAAGCGGTGCGTGTGGCACCGGCCTAATGGTGTTGACAGCAGCTACAGCAGGAGTTTCAGGCTGTAGCAGACGTTTGGCTGTTGACGTGATATTGCTGCTGGCCTCTGTATGTGAACAGAAGCTCTAAGAGATGAGAGTATCCGTTAATCCCAGAAAACCCTGTAAAGGTACGTCTGGGAGTTGGTAAATAAAGAGAATATCGTGAATCTATACAGGGAAGTAAATTTGGTGTAGCTGTAGTTAAAGGAACGTTCACTACTGCCACAACCTTATCTCCTTGCACGATATCATGGAGCTTTAGGCCAAGTTCACATACGTGTTTTCCACAACCCGCATTGCCTACAATTGGTGAGACTTCACAGTGTGTAGTTATCAAGCCCGCTGGTTTTGTTTTCACAAGAGGCTGAAGCCCATTAGGATATTGACGTGTTAGGCCCATGAGACCTTCTTGTGGAAATCCCTTTTAAAGAAAGTTATCATGAGCTATTAAAAGTAACCTACACCAGGATGGGAGTAACCAAGCACATTTTAAATGCAGGTATTTGTCCACTCTGACAGGATCTTCTTTTAGCTTTTTATGCCCTTGTTTTTACCAAAAAAGGCTTTAAAAATTATGCAGATGAGGGTTTCACATTGGCGTTTTTTTTTTTCACATGAGATAAACCCATTTGGCTCATGGACACATACAGATTGATTTTCTCTTCCTGGCTTCAGCGATTTTTCAATGATGCTTTACTGAACCATTTTTTTTCAATTGTTTTTTTTCTCATATCAGTTTTTATTCCACTGATCCAATGTTGTCAGTGAATGCAAAAGAACAGGTTCAAAATGACCACTGAAAAATAAACTGAAGTGTGAAAAGGCTTAAAGAAACCTACCACTTTCCAAAGTACTTCTTAGCAGCAAATACCGAGCACCAGCTCCGGGTGAGCTGCGTGCCGGAGCATATCTTTGTTATGTTCATAAACCGTTGTATGCTTTTAAACACTTAGTAATCTTATATTGGAAGCAGCTTCGGTGCATGGTGGTACGTGCCCGGCGCCCATGCGCGACATCACCGGCTCTCCAGCACTTCTTTTTCAGGCGCACGCACGGTTGCACACCAATGTCCGTCTAGATATGATGTTTCCACCACTATGCCTCACTTTTGGGACAGTGTTTTTAGGGTTGAACTCCACCTTCTCTCTCTCCAAACCCAACAAGTAGAATTCATACTAATAGGTATTTTGATCTCCTTGATCACATGTGCTTCTCCCCTACTCCTCTGGATCATTCACATGGTCAGTGGGAAACTTCAAACGGGCCTGGGTATGTGCGGGTATGAGCAGGGCGACTTGCAAGAACTGCAGATTTTAATGCTGACAGTGCGGTGTGTTACTAACAGTAGTTTTAGACTGTTCCCAAATGGCTTCAGGCCATTGACTGTGGGAAGATTGTGGTCATCTAGGCCAGTGATGAAACTATGGCACGGGTGCCAGAGGTGGCACTCTGAGCCCTTTCTGTGGGCACCCAAGCTGTCTCCCTAAAGAGTTGCCAGATAGGACTCAATCTTTCTGCAGTCCAGACAACTTGAGATGCTGCTCTCAACGCTCTTTTAAGATGACACATCTTTGACAGATTAGAATGCAGGAAGAATGAGAAGGTGTGAACAGGGCTGTGATTATCTTTGGAGGTGTCCCTTTGCCCTCCTGCTTTCAACTGTATTGTGTCCTCAGAGGGCCAATTCGATTGAATGTTGTGGAAGAACAGGAGCATATGTATACTGTTTAAATTGTCATGTTGGACTTGATGAAAATAAGTGGGTTTTGGTTGTAGTTTGGGCACCTAGTCTTCTAAAAAGGTTTGCCATCACTGACTAGGAATATAATTGTGCCAACAGTTTTTTTCATCAAGATGCTGCCTATTGTCCTGTAAACATATCCAAGCCGTGTGTATGTCTACAATATTGTCCCTGGTGTCTCAGATGGTTTTGCTCATGGGGGGGAGGTTGGAGTGTGAACAGGTGTCTTATACAAGAAACAAGTTCACAAGTGCAATAAAACAGGTAAGAGTGAACATAGGGGGCTTCTTTAGGGTGGTGTTCTTGTGTTTCAAACGTCAGACTTAACGCCATAATTCTTGCTTGTTGTTGGGGGATCAGTTACCGTATATATTTGAGCATAAGCAGAACGAGTATAAGCCGAGGTACCTAATTTAGTCGAGGGTGGGAAATGCATTGGTCCCAGCCTTCACCCAGATATAGGTAAGCGAGCCCGCCTATGCCCCCAGTATATAATCAGCCAGCACATTCCCCCCAATATATAACCAAAAGCCCTTTCCCTAGTATATAGACAGCCAGCTCATGCCCCAGTATACAGCATCTCCTTCCCCTCACCCCCCCCTCCCAGTATAACAGCCCTTTGCCACAGTATATAGCGCCTGGAACATGGAAGGAAGAAGAGGGCGTGTTGGGTGTGTCTGAAGGGCGAGTTCAACTTTTATTTTTTATATAGATTGAGTATAAGCTGAGTTTTTAGCAAATTTCAGCAGTTTATTTTTTTTTTTCCTCTTAATTATATTTCTGATGTCAAATTCTGCCCATCGGTTCTCCAGGCTTTGGACTTATACCTCTTACTTGGCAGAAAAGCATAGTGAGTGTGAATAAATAATTGTTTAGTTGTTTAGGAAGGAATTGGGTGTCCCAAAGTGACCAATCGCAGTGCATTTCATAATAGAATATAGAATGCTAAATGCGATCAATACCTGCATTGAAATAATGGATGAATGTGTTCCCTGTAAACACATGTGATGGTTCGAGGCCTTTGTGAATGCAACCCTAGCGGACTAGGTTTATTGTACTTACAGAAATGTGTAATATGCGTGTAAAACTAAATGACAGCTGCAAAAGTATGGGCACCCTTATCATTTGCTTAATTTGAATATTCTAACTGCTTTTTACTGACTTAGGCCAGCGGCACCATGTCGTTTGAACCCGTTTTGGGCACGTCCTTTAAAAAGCAATGCTTTTTTTTAAAACTCATCCGTTTTTGACCCGTTTTAATCAAGAAATTGGAAAAACGGTCAAAAAACGCATGGATTTTTAACAGATTCTTAAAAACGCCCAAAATGTGCCGTCGGCCTAACTGAAGCACTAAAACCTATTGAGCTTTGAACTTCATAGCCAGGTGTATCCAATCATGAGAAAAGGTATTTTAGTGGCCCTTGTAGTTGTTCTCTCTTTGAATCTCCTGATGGCGGCTCCTCATGGGACTCCAAAACAATCTCAATATCTGAAAACAAAGATTGTTCAATAGTTATTCAGGGGGATATGTCTCTCTTTATCCTTTCGTCTACTCCTAACCCTCCGCAATTTTCCAATTTTCAGGGAGGTCAAAAGAGACTTACCCTGTCCGTTTCCACTATGAGAACATGGTAAGGAAATGGAAGACCACAGGGACAGTTTCTTGTTAAGCCCAGGAGTGGCAGGCCAAGAAAAATATCAAAAGCAGAGATGAAGAATGGTGAGAATAGTCCAGGACAATCCGCAGGCCACCTCCAAAGGCCTGCAGCATCATCTTGCTGCAGATGGGTCACTGTGCATCGGTAACAGTACAGCGCAATTTGCACCAAGGAGAAACAAAGATTGAGTTCATACAAAAAGGAGTTATGCATGGCTGCCAGAAAACTCAGCAAACACCTGCTAACCAGTATAATTGGGGGAGGTCCATCATGTTTGGGGCTGTGTGGCCATTGCCGGCATCGCATGGATTCCTCTCAGTTCAGCAGATTCTTGGAATTATGTGCAGAATCGGTGACGAAGTTGAAGTTACGTGGGGATGGATATTTCAGCAAGACAAGATCCAAAACACAGCTCCAAATCTACCAGGTGTTCATGCAGAGGAACAATTACAATGTTCTGGAATGGCCATCCCAGTCCCCAGAGCTGAATATCATTAACATCTGTGGGATGTCGTGGGCTGTCCATGCTCAGCGACCATCAAACTTAACGGAACTGGAATTGTTTTGTAAAAGAGGAATCGTCAAAAATACCTTCACCAGTATCCAGGAACTTATTAAAATCTACAGGAAGTGACTAGAGGCTGTTATTTTTGTAAAAAGGAGGATTACTAAATATTAATGTACTATACTGTTGAGGTGCCTGTCAAATTGTACCGTCAAATTTTGTTTAAATGCCATAATTGCACATTTAAGTTAGGGGGGATAGCACGCCTCCTTGCATCGGGGGGCAAAGGGGGGGGGGGATAGCACGCCTTCTTGCATCTGTGGGGCAAGGGGGGGGGGATAGCACGCCTCCTTACACATGGAAACGAATATTGGCAATTACAGAGCGGCACTGGATGCACTGGGGAGGCCGAGGCATCAGGTGGAGCGCTGTTTTCCTAGTTTTGCAATGAACGTTGCCTGAGGGCTCCTAGTGCTAGATCAGCAGGTGCACGTGTAGCAGACAGACGTTCACACATTGCAGCAGATAGTAAGTGACGTTCATCTAGTACAGGCAGTCGTCTTACAAGCATCAAAGGAAGTCTCTGCTCCTTACTCAAGTCACTGGCTTCTATTATGAGTAGGCCTATGGTAGTATCATATTGTCCCGGAAAGTAAGTGCTTTCTATGTGTATAGATTATGCTTTACATTTTCTCTGTACAACGTCATATTTGCTAGCCGTTGTTTGTGGCGCAGGGAAAGTACTGATCATGAATTCCATCTCCTCAGTTATTTTTTTTTTTTTATGTTTTGTGGCAGAAGTATTTTTCTATTAAAATGTGGTAAAAGTAGTGAAATTAAATAGTGTGAATCCATCCCAAAGGAAAATTGTGTCCATGATGAGTGTGCACCAAGTTTACATTGCCACAAAAGATTTCTGTGGATCTCTTCAATTTAAGGAAACTACTATCAAAATCCATCATGATAAACCAGGGCCACTTAGTCATAGATCCAGGCACTGTGACTGTGGTAATCTTCTCATCTGTTATCCATGACCACCTTCCATCTATAAACAACTTTTAAAATTAGGCTAAAGAGACAGAACGGCTATCCTAGCCCCTCTGTGATCTGGCTTTACAGGCTGTTACACTGTCTCACAATCCCCCTGCTCCCTCAGCACAGAGATAACAGCTGGTAGTGCTCAATGCACAATTGTAGAGGAAGCAAAGAGGATGAGAGCTGTAAAGCCAAATCACAGAGGGGCTAGTATGACTCATTAGCATAATTTTTAAAGTAGAGTTTAGAAAGAAGGAGGCCATGGAGAATACATATATAAGAAGATTACCACAGTCACAGTGCCTGGAATTACGAGTAAGTGTCCCTGATTTATCATGCTGGATTTTGATGAAGATTTGGTTTAAGGAGCTAAATAATGAAAGTAAATACAGATGCTAAATAGAAAATCTTCTGTTGAATACCAGTTATCATTACCTCAATGCTTCTGTTCCAATACAAAAAATAATGCATTCTTCCTCTTCTATGTTTGGGAGATGTCTATGCTTATGTCATGTGACAGTGTAGAAATAGGGAGCATCCTCAGGCATTTTCATTAAAAACAAAATAGCTAGAAAGTAGTACGGCCAGGGGTGGATTAAGGCTGCCATGGGCCCTGGGCTGTAAGAATGTTATAGCCGCTACAAGTCAGGAAGTCACTTCCTACATCTGGTACTAGAATGAAGCTTCTTGGAGAATAGAGGATGCGTCCCTTCTGCCTGATTTTCAATACGTGGTTTCAAGACCTTTGAAAGACCTTCAGAGGTCCTGAAAAGGTTCTTGTAAACATTTGTATTGAGAGTAGGAACAGATGTAAGTGGATTTTATGGGTAAAAATCCTTTTTGGATTTGGTGGGTGGTTTGGGTGGCCATGGGTCCACAAATCGTCTATATTGTAATCCACTACTAACTGCATGTAGCGTATTAAGATTGCAGGTGTGCATAGAGTTTGAATAAACCACATGCAGAAAATCCACATGCAAACCTGCATAAAAAATGCACATATTTTGTGATTATTTACATGGATTTTTTTAGCACGACAATCCGCAAAGTGTGCCGTTAGCATTAAAAGTTTTTTTTTTAGATATGGCTCCAGGGGGTAAGAAAACCAGAGCTTAGGTATACACAGGCCAGCAGTAATGGTGGTGACAGCAGCTACAGCAGGAATTTCAGGCTGTAGTAGACGTTTGGCTGTTGACGTGATATCGCTGCTGGCCTCTGTATGTGAACAGAAGCTCTAAGACAGTGGTTCTCAACCTTTCTAATGCTGTGACCCTGCAATATAGCTCCTCATGCTGTGGTGACCCCAAACCATGCAACTCGCAGTAAAAACACAGTAAAATTGCGGCTCCGATGGCTTTAGGCGACCCCCGGTTTTGGTCGTTCGACCCCCGCTGGGGTCCCGACCCACAGGTTGAGAACCACTGATCTAAGAGATGAGAGTATCCGTTAATCCCAGAAAACCCTGTAAAGGTACGTATGGGAGTTGGTAAAAATAAAGAGAATATCTGAAATCTATACAGGGAAGTAAATTTGGTGTAAGCTGTAGTTAAAGGAACGTTCACTACTGCCACAACCATAATATCCTTGCACGTATATCATGGAGCTTTAGGCCAAGTTCACATACAGTGTTTTCCACTGCCCGCATTGCCTACAAATTGGTGAGGCTTCACAGTGTGTAGTTATCAGAGCCCGCTGGTTTTGTTTTTCATAAGAGGCTGAAGCCCATTAGGATATTGTACATGTTAGGCCCATGAGACCTTCTTAGTGGATAATCCCTTTTAAAGAAAGTTATCATGAGCTATTAAAAGTAACCTACCACCAGGATTGAGGATTGTAAACCAAGCACATTTTAAATGCAGGTATTTGTCCACTCTGACAGGATCTTCTTTTAGCTTTTTATGCCCTTGTTTTTACCAAAAAAGGCTTTAAAAATTATGCAGATGAGGGGGTTTCACATTGGCGTTTTTTTTTTTTTCACATGAGATAAACCCATTTTGGCTCATGGACACATACAGATTGATTTTCTCTTCCTGGCTTCAGCGATTTTTCAATGATGCTTTACTGAACCATTTTTTTCAATTGTTTTTTTTCTCATATCAGTTTTTATTCCACTGATCCAATGTTGTCAGTGAATGCAAAAAGAACAGGTTCAAAATTGACCACTGAAAAATAAACTGAAGTGTGAAAAGGCTTAAAGAAAACCTACCACTTTCCAATAGTGCTTCTAAGCAGCAAATACCGAGCACCAGCTCAGGGTGAGCTGGTGCCGGAGCATATCTTTGTTATGTTCATAAACCGTTGTAATGCTTTTAAACACTTTAGTAATCTTTATATTGGAAGCAGCTTCGGTGCATGGTGGTACGTGCTCGGCGCACCATGCGCGACGTCACCGGCTCTCCAGCACTTCTTTTTCAGGCGCACGCACGGTTGCACACCAATGTCCGTCTAGATATGATGTTTCCATCCCTATGCCTCACTTTTGGGACAGTGTTTTTAGGGTTGAACTCCACCTTCTTCTCTCTCCAAACCCAACAAGTAGAATTCATACTAATAAGTTGTATTTTGATCTCCTCTGACCACATGTGCTTCTCCCCTACCTCCTCTGGATCATTCACATGGTCAGTGGGAAACTTCAAACGGGCCTGGGTATGTGCGGGTATGAGCAGGGCGACATTACAAGAAGTGCATGATTTTAATGCCTGACAGTGCGGTGTGTTACTAACAGTAATATTTTAGACTGTTCCCAAATGGCTTCAGGCCATTGACCTGTGAGGAAGATTGATGGTCATCTAGGCCAGTGATGGCGAACCTATGGCACGGGTGCCAGAGGTGGCACTCTGAGCCCTTTCTGTGGGCACCCAAGCTGTCTCCCTAGAAAAGAGTTTACCAGATAGGACTCAAATCTTTCTGCAGTCCCAGACAACTTGAGATGCTGCTCTCAACGCTCTTTTAAGATGACACATCTTTGACAGATTAGAACTGCAGGAAGAATGAGAAGGTGTGAACAGGGCTAGATTATCTTTGGAGGTCCCTTTGCCCTCCTGCTTTCAACTGTATTGGTGTCCTCAGAGGGCCAATTCGATTGAATGTCGTGGAAGAACAGGGAGCAATATGTTACTGTTTAAATTGTCATGTTGGCACTTGATGGAAAATAAGTGGGTTTTGGTTGTAGTTTGGGCACCTAGTCTCTAAAAGGTTTGCCATCACTGATCTAGGCCATAATAATTGTGCCAACAGTTTTCTTCTCATCAAGATGCTGCCTATTGTCCTGTAACCCATCCAAGCCGTGTGTATGTCTACAATATTGTCCCTGGTGTCCTCAGATTGGTTTTGCTCATGGGGGGGAGGTTGGAGTGTGATTGAGTGTGAACAGGTGTCTTTTATACAAGAAACAAGTTCAAAGTGCAATTAAAACATGTAATGAGTGAACAGTAGGGGGAGCTTCTTTAGGGTGTGTTCTTTGTGTTTCAAACGTCAGACTTAACGCCATAATTCTTGCTTGTTGTTGGGGGATCAGTTACCGTATATACTTGAGCATAAGCAGACCCGAGTATAAGCCGAGGTACCTAATTTTAGCCGAGGGTGGGAAATGCATTGGTCCCAGCCTTCACCCAGAATATAGGTAGCGAGCCCGCCTATGCCCCTAGTATATAATCAGCCAGCACATTCCCCCCCAATATATAACCAAAAGCCCCTTGTCCCTAGTATATAGACAGTCAGCTCATGTCCCCAGTATACAGCCCCTCTTCCCCCTCACCCCCCCTCCCAGTATACATAGCTTGCCAGCCCCTTGCCACAGTATATAGCGCCTGGAACATGGATGGAAAGAAGAGGGCGTGCTGGGGGTGTCGGAAGGTGAGTACACTTTTTATTTTTTATATAGACTTGAGTATAAGCTGAGTTTTTAAGCACATTTCATGCAGTTTATTTTTTTTTTCCTCTTTAATTATTATTTCTGATGTCAAAATTCTGCCCATCGGTTCTCCAGGCTTTGGACTTTATACCTCTTACTTGGCAGAAAAGCAATAGTTAGTGTGAATAAATAAATTGTTTAGTTGTTTTAGGAAGGAATTTGGGTGTCCCAAAGTGACCAATCGCAGTGCATTTCATAATAGAATAATAGAATGCCTAAATGCGATCAATAACCTTGCATTGAAATAATGGATAGAATGTGTTTCCCTGTAAACACATGTGATGGTTCGAGGCCTTTGTGAATGCAACACTAGCGGACTAGGTTTATTGTACTTACAGAAAATGTGTAATATGCGTTAAAACAAAATTTGACAGCTGCAAAAGTATGGGCACCCTTATCATTTGCTTAATTTGAATATTCCTAACTGCTTTTTACTGACTTAGGCCAGCGGCACACATGGCGTTTTGAACCCGTTTTTGGGCCGTTTTTGAGCAGTCCTTTAAAAAACACATGCGTTAAAACAACGCATGCTTTTTTTGAAAACTCATCTGTTTTTGACCTGTTTTAATTAAGATAATTGGTAAAACCGGTCAAAAACGCATGCATTTTTTAACAGACTTCTTAAAAACGGCCCAAAAACGGGTTCAAAACGCCACGTGTGCCGTCGGCCTAACTGAAGCACTAAAACCTCATTGAGCTTTGAACTTCATAGCCAGGTGTATCCAATTATGAGAAAAGGTATTTAAGGTGGCCACTTGTAAGTTGTTCTCCTCTTTGAATCTCCTCTGAGGGGCGGCTCCTCAAAACAACTCTCAAATGATCTGAAAACAAAGATTGTTCAACATAGTTATTCAGGGGAAGGATACAAAAGAGACTCAACCTGTCAGTTTCCACTGTGAGGAACATAGTAAGGAAATGGAAGACCACAGGGACAGTTCTTGTTAAGCCCAGAAGTGGCAGGCCAAGAAAAATATCAGAAAGGCAGAGACGAAGAATGGTGAGAATAGTCCAGGACAATCCACAGACTACCTCCAAAGACCTGCAGCATCATCTTGCTGCAGATGGTGTCACTGTGCATCGGTCAACAGTACAGCGCACTCTGCACAAGGAGAAACAAAGATTGAGTTGTTTGGTCATACAAAAAGGAGTTATGCATGGCGGCCAGAAAACTCAGCAAACACTTGCTACCCACTGTATAATTTGGTGGAGGTTCCATCATGCTTTGGGGCTGTGTGGCCATTTCCGGCATCGGGAATCTTGTTGAGGATCGCATGGATTCCTCTCACTATCAGCAGATTCTTGAGAATTATGTGCAAGAATCAGTGACGAAGTTGAAGTTACGCTGGGGATGGATATTTTAGCAAGACAATGATCCAAAACACAGCTCCAAATCTACCCAGGCGTTCATGCAGAGAACATTACAATGTTCTGGAATGGCAATCCCAGTCCCCAGACCTGAATGTCATTGAACATCTGTGGGATGAAGTGGGCTGTCCATGCTCAGCGACCATCAAACTTAACGGAACTGGAATTGTTTTGTAAAGAGGAATTGTCAAAAATACCTTCATCCAGTATCCAGGAACTCATTAAAATCTACGGGTAGTGACTAGAGGCTGTTATTTTTGTAAAAGGAGGATTTACTAAATATTAATGTCACTTTTCTGTTGAGGTGCCTGTCAAATTGCACCTGTCAAATTTTGTTTTAATGCATATTGCACATTTTCTGTTAGTACAATAAACCTTGTAATTCTAATCCTGAAATATTCCAGTGTCAATCAGTTATTAGATATATCAAACTGAAATAGCTGTTGCAAAAACCCAAATTTTGAGAACTAAAAATGATTAATATTAAAGGAAACCTACCACTTAGAATGGCAGGGGTAAGCAGTAAGTACCGAGCACCAGCTCAGGGTGAGCTGGTGCCGGTGCTTAGTTTCGTTAGTGTTAATAACCGCGGTATCGCGGTTTTAACACTGTTTAAACTTTAGAGCAGAAGAGGCTTTGGCGCTGTGTCAAGCTGGTGCTCGGTACTTACTGCTTACCCCTGCCATTCTAACTGGTAGGTTTCCTTTAATAGGGGTGCCCAGACTCTTTCATGTGACTGTATATCCACCATCCTCTTCTTTTTCCTGACTGGATATTCAGATGACTACATTCTTTAGGGCTTCTAGTTCACATACATTGGGGTCTTTCAATAGTGGTCCAACAAACTTTTTAAGTATTTTTGATTTTGGCAAATACATTTTATTTAATTTTTCTCACGTGTTCCAAGATCTCTGCTTACCGACAATGAATTGTTCACTCCTTTAGGCTTGGGACAGAAGTGAAGATGCTGTGGGTTAGGTGCAGCTGAATTGCTGATGGCTGAGCGGTATTACTTGTTTTATGAAGCTTGGAGCTTCAGTGTTTTTGTGCCCATATATTATTATCACATCTGAGGGGATATGGTGATGGATGTGGTCATGTGACTCGCCTAAGCAGAAGGAATACATGTATATCTTTAATGAAAGTGTTCATTACATTTAGAAAGTTATTCCCCTAATGAACACTTTTGTGCATCCACAGTCCATTTCATCATCGGTGATTTTACTTGTATGAAGGGCCGGGGTGAGAGGGTACAGCTGCCGTTTTACCACTGCACCTTCATTTGCACATTATGGTCTACTCCTATGTTGCCTAACCTGTTTTACAAGTTTGAAACGAGACGCTCGGAAGTGGAAGTAAGGTATCGTCTTGTATAGTTTGGCTCTGGCCACATTTTCCTTGATAAGGCCTCAGAAATAGTGGTGTCCATGAGCCTGAGGATCAATTACAGCTTCTGATCTAAATACTAGACCTGGGCTTTCTGCTGGGTGTAAGGTTTCACTGCTCATCATTGTGCAGTTACCTTATGTTAATAATTTATTGTCCTTCCTGTTTCTGTGTGTGTGGGATTGTTATACCTCCACCCCAAACCTCAAAATTAAAAGCTAAAAAGTCCAAATTGAATTTCTGACTCACAAAATAATGGCTTCCAGGATGGGTGGATGGGAAATAAAGGTCATTCGTTTTAGATCCCACAGTCGGTAAAGTAAATGTTCTAGTCTTCAGGATTTACTTTAATTTTGTAGGTTCAAGAAAGTATTGTGTACATATTTCCCACAACTCATCAGGTTCTGAACCCAGAGTACCACAGACAACTGCTTATTAATGATTAAATTATTAAAGGGGTATTCCCATCTGGGCATTTATATTTAATTTCATTAATTTGCCATACGTGAACATTTCTTCAATTGGATGTTATTAAAAAAAAAAAATGTTCCTGTGTGAAAATTTCTCATAAATGTAGCCATGTTGTCCCTTAGAAACGAGATAGGTTCCTCTGGTACGACCACCTCACATTTAGGCAGCAGTGGCCAGACTTGTGCTATAGAGTCCTGCCTGACCACCTGGCTTCAGCAATCATTTCCACAGGATGGTTGGGGGACATGTAGTAACTCCCACCGAGTATAAGCATAGGGTGGGAAATGCAATGGTCACAGTCAGCCCCCTGTAGTGTATAGCCAGCCTGCCCCTTATGTAGTGTATAGCCAGCCTGGCCCCTTATTGTAGTGTATAGCCAGCCGGCTACCCCTTCCCGTAGGTAAAGCAGCCTGCCCCCTATGTATGTTAGAGCCAGGCCCCCTATGTAGTGTATAGCCAGCCTGCCCCTATGTAGTGTATAGCCAGCCGGCCCCCTATGTAGTGTATATAGCCAGCCTGCCCCCTATGTAGTGTAACCACCTGCCCCCTTGTAGTGTATAGCCAGCCTGCCCCCTATGTAGTGTATAGCCAGCACACATGATGTAATTACATGATGTAATTAGCGGCAACACCGCCTAATCGTACTGTGGGCCGGCCAGAAGAGTGCATGGCTACATCTCTCCCGGCTACTACAGCATTTAAGAGTTCATTAAATCTCACCAATAAGTTGAAGACCCACTGAAATGAAGTACGGCATTTGTAAAAGTCTAAGTCTCGCAGTAAATAAGCCCTTATATGTCCAAACTGCAAAAAACAAAGATTGTATAGCCATTAAAAAGGGGCAATGCATAATCTGCTCTGAATGGCGCAGCTACCCTTCAGTGCCCCGGCGTGTGCCCATACAGCAGGTTACCACCAAATATGGGGTATTGTTATACAAAGTAGAGGTTGGGTATCAAACTTTGTGTAGTGTTTTGGTATTTTATACACTAAGTAATAAAAAAAAAAAAAATTCCTTCATTTAGCTAAAAAATTTAAAAGTTGCATCTCATTTTGTTAACCCCTGTAAAACAATTAAAGGGTTAACAAACTTCATAAATATTGTTTAACAAGTTTTAAGGGTTTTATAGTTTCTATAATGTGGTAATTTATGGGGTTTTAATATTCTTTATGTCTCTCAAAATGACTTGAAATCTGAGCAGGTCCCTCAATAGCAGGATTTTACGTTTTTTATGAAAATGTGAAAAATCGCACCTAAAGTTCAAAGCCCCATAACATCGGACAAAATTTGAGGATGCATAAAATACCATGTCCACATAAAGTAGACATTTAGTGAATGTTAGTTATTAAGTTTTTTTTGCTGTTCTGAAAAATTAAGAATTTTTGGAAATTTTCACCAAATATCAGTTTTTTTCCATAAATAAATGCAAAACATACCACCAAAATTTTTCAACTAACCTGATGTACAAAGTGTCTCAATAAAACAATTTCAAAATCACTTGGATATGTTTAAGCGTTCCAAAGTTATAACCACAGGGCAGATTTGAAAAAATGGGCCCTGTCAGTAAGGTGAAAAGTGGCTTTAGGGGTAAGGGGTTAACCTTGAGTTTACAATGCATAACCAATCACCGCGTGTGAATGCTGTCTGAATTTTTAGCAAAAGCTGCAACTACGTAAAAATGCACATCATATGGACCATATGCATTTACTCTTTGCATCCTTAAAGAACATGTTCATGTGTAGGAAGGTAAACAGGTCTGTGGCCTCTGCATTAGGTCTTCACACACGCCATTGACAGCAGTAAAGACTACCTGCACAGAATGGGACCTGCTCAGAGCCTCGCGGCTTGGGCAGTCGGCTTACATGGGGCCATGGAAACCACAGCCATGTGTGCGATCTCATTGTAAAGAAGTTGTCTGTGAATTAACAGATGGCAGAAGCACAAAGACACGGAAGTTTAATCTGTCTATTAATCTATCCCACTGTAAATCACATCCATTCTTGATGTAGAGGTAGTCTGGTACACCTTAAATATACCAGCTACACTAGAACTATGGACTAGAACACAGAAGAACTACAAGTCCTTTCGGAAATGAGCTCATGTGTGTTATCTAACACTTCAGTTTATTTTCATGAAGAATTTTACCAAAATTCAGTTACGGTAAACAAAAAGTATTTGAGTCATTTCAGGAGAAAATCTTACCTCCCAGTTGCACATTATGCCTTTAGCAATTTCCTTTTGTTTCCTTTGCTTTGCATATGGCATTACAGATGGTGCTAGACCACTCCATGTTAAGAACAGCAGACTCGCAGGATCATTATGAGATAACAGACAAGAGTTGAAGGAAATTGGGTCAGAGAAGATGATGTATTCATTGACTGTCTACATTATTTCTCTTTTCAATGGAACAAAGCTAAAGAAGTATAAAAGTATAAGGCTAAATGATAGAACCAAATAACCAACTGACCTGTCTACTACTCCGATAAAGTGCTACAAATAATGGAAGGAGACAGAATACAATGATAAAGAGATATGCAATGTATGAGACGGGTCCTATAATTATACGAAATCTACCATCAAAATCAAGCATGATAAACCAGGGACACTTAAGGTACATTAACATGAACGCATGCTCACCCGAGCACACGTCGGAGAGGAGGAAGAGGGATGAGCACTGCTCACCCCTCCCCTCTCCATAGGAAAACACGCCGTATGGCTGCAAACATGGGGAAAGACAGAGCATGCTCTATGGCTTCCCTGTGTATGGTACGGTACAGTGCCACAAGGCCGGGTCGCCATAGTCTTTTATGAAGACCTATATAGACCGGATCAATGTCATCGCACCAGTCATTTGAACGTCTCATAGATCCAGGCTCAGGGACTGTGATAATCTTATACTATTTGTTATCCATGGTCTCCTTCATTAGAAAATCAACTTTTTTAAAAATATGCTCATGTGTCAGACTGGTTCTGGGGGGGGATTACCAGAGCCCTTCTGTGCTGTAGGCTGTAATACTATCTCCACCTGCTCCCTCACTTTTCCTTTAACAATTTTAAATTGTTTTACATTTTAGCAACTTTTCTTGCAGGTATGTGCTGTGAGTAAACTGACAAAAGGGTGTTAACCGTTTTGGGTGTGTCACTAAATAGTCTGACATCACCCATTTAGTGTTAAGTAGCATCTCCTGCAGTGACACAGCCCTTTTAGCATTGGGAACTGTAGTCCATTGTGAGTTATTTCTGGTTCACAATGTTTTTATTAATTTTTTCATAAATTTTTTGGGGGGTGAAGGGTACAGCATTGTGAGTTATTTCTACAATCTAGGAGGAACAAGACCGAATTATGAGCAATTATTTAAAGGAGAATATACGTATTTATTAAAACAAACCCGTCGGCAAACTACTTGAACATGTGTGTAGGCAAATGGGAATTGTGTGCAATACAAATGTATTAATGTATTAGGAATAATGAAAAGAAACCTTTTTTGATACCTATCTATGGTAATCGTGATTTGAGTGCCATTTTTGTGGAACCCTACCCACCATCCTAGGCGGCACAGATGTTGAAATCAGCGCTTCATGCTGGACAGCCGAGGCTAAAGTTGTGATATAACCATGAGTCTATATACTAAGCATCGGTGAAGTGGGGAGCTCCTAGACTGCAAGGTGGTCAGTGTGGTGGGGGCTTCTCAGGGTGGACTACTGGACATAGAATAAATAGAAGCACAGGGAGGGTCTTCAACACTGACCTGCTGTACTAATCCATCTTACAGTACAGGCTGTTCACACAGCAGTGGGACTTACTCATGTACACATATACACTTTCAGTTTTCGATCAAGTGAAATTTTCTGTGATTCAGAATTTTGTCTGCGATGTAAAATCGCTGCGTAATGAGAAATAAAACAACAAAAAGATGCAATAAACAATAAGTGTGTTGTATAGAAATGAAAAATATTAATACACATGGCACAGGAGGATGGCCATGAGTAGGCATTCCACCATAACATGGACCGATAAAGGATGTATGATATAAAATACATAGAAACATGGAGAACGAGGGGGCGTTGTCCCCTTTGGCCGAGTCCAGTGGCCCATTCTAAGCATGTATTTTTTTTATTCATTTATTTATTTATTTTGCAGGGATGAGTGGCCTCTACATGCGGGATCAGGGTTTGGCCGCACAACCCGAACAGGTTGGCAGCCGAACAGCCAATCCGGCAAGTTGACACCCCTAGCATCTAGCTATGGCTATAATTGAATAGGGGTATCATACCCATGCCTATTTTCTATGGGCATCAATATGCTGATTGACTGTTTGGCTGTATGGAAAATGCTTCACTACCTGTTTTTGTGAAAAAGGTAGTTATAGGTTCACTTTCAAGGTGTGGTCACACGTTCCGCTAGCATTGCGTTTCTTAATGCAGCGCTACTACCTCCCCCAAGCTCCAGCGTTTTGCTGGGAAACTCAACCCTAGTGCAACGTGTGACCACAGCTGAAAAACAGTTTAAATTTGTGGCTGTACTTGTTAGGCCAAACTCATACGTGCGACGGGCAGAGTTTGTTACACATGACATGCAGGGAAAAAATGCCGCAGCTGCCTGTGTCCCTCTATGGCTATTAATAATGGGTGCGTAACGGAAGATAACTGAAGGCTTATGGGGAGCCGAAGGTGAATGGATGACCTTCCGTTAACCTTCCATTTTCAGTTTCCATTATGGAAAGCCCAGATGCAGGTGTGAACTGGAGCTTACAGTAATTATTTCCCTATGAAAGCCGTGCATGTAGCGTGCCACAGACAGAAGCTCTACTCCGGATAACTACCTTTCAGGTCATGGAGGAGAAGGGGAAATGAAGAGCAACCCGTATCTGTTAAGGTCTCTTCTTGATTTGTAAATCTTGAGTTACTTGTGATACATTGCATTAAAAACAGAACCAAAGAAGGTTTTTAAAGTGTAACTAAAGTTATAAAGAGGCTAGCCAAGATTTAATAATTGACAGTCTATATTCAGGATAATCTGTGAGCTACGAGCCTCATCTCCTAAATGCAAGTTCAGGGGTGAGCACTATATTCACTTCAGCTGCAAGTGGTGTTGCCTGGTCTCATTCGCCTGAATAGTACTAAACAGCAATAAACCCTAAAGCCTGGTACACATGCTACTCAAAGTATGGCTCTGAGCATGGTAAACGATTAAAGGTGATGCGCCACTGTGTGGTTACCATTACATAGTCCCATTGAAACGAGTTAAAAGTTGATTTAAAGGAGGCCATGGATAATAAATTATAAGAAGATTACCACAGTCACTGTGCCTGGATCTATGAATAAGTGTCCCTGGTTTATCATGCATTAGTGAGATTAAATATTTCTATTGAAGGGGTTTTCCCACTGAACTATATGGGGCCTATCCACAGGATAGGGCCCAACTTGCTGATCGGTGATGGTCTCAATGATGGGGCCCCCTTAGATCACTACAACGAGGAGTCCAATTTACCCCAGTCGGACCCCTCGTCGCTCCCCGTTATGAGCAGAGCAGCAGGACGCACATGGCCGGTCCGCGCCGTTTATCTCTAAGGAGGTGATGGAGATTACCAAGAACTATCTATTAATTATAACTCTTTTGCCAACCATGTAAAGTGTTTATATATTAAGCACAAATATGTGATTTTATACATGGAAAACAAATTGACAGAATCTTAATATTTCTAAGATTTATTTGCCGAAATGTTTCTCGTTAAACCTGCCGCCAGCCATCAATGCTGTGCAAGTGAAGTATGCAACTGGTTAAATCTTTGTAAAAGGTATCATTAGCTTCTATTTTAATACTATCTTTATCCTGTTTCTATGACTACTAAGTTCAGAGAAATTTAACACTATTTTGCATAATTCATATGAGTTGAATGTGGTTTGCGCAGACAATGCCATAGTAAAATCTATTGCTCATTGGTTCTCTGTAACCTGAATCGCATCGCTGAGCAGTGGAGGTGTACAAGGGCACGTGTAGATGGAGGAAGCTGAATGAATCGCCTCTTTTTTTTTTCACATAGACTACAATGGCAGGAAGGGCTTTCTTATCTGTTTTCTTTTATTTGCTCTTTTTGACTGCAGTGCTATTTTATAGGTTTTTCTTTTTGACTATAACTTATACAGCAGACACATTTCTTTTTTCCGTGTTGCACCATAATCAGGATTTTCCTTTCAAACAGGAAGAAATTTATTAAGCTTCCCTCCCCAGTGCTTCTCTAATGTGAGTGATGGCAACTCTAGGGCGTTTTTAGGACCACGATATTGCTGATGCTGCCGTATTTGTAATTGTTACACGTCCTTTTTTTTTTTTCTTTTATAACAGGTGACAGGTTCCAGTAGCCTAGGCCAGTGGTGGCGAACCTATGGCATGCGTGCCAGAGGTGGCACTCAGAGCCATTTCTGTGGGCACTCAGGTTCTCACCTCCGGACAGAGTTCATCAGACAGGAACAAATCCACCAAATCTTCCTGTAGTCCCAGTAGAGATGCTGCTCATATTTTAAAGCAACACTCTATTGGCTGTTTGGAAATGTGCTGGGCCCTTCATTCTTCCTCTGGAGAGAAGCTACAATCATAGACTGAATTTTCCCTCCTTCTTTCATCTGTATTGGTGGCCTTAAGGGCTGAGAGGTAGCAATAAATTACTGCTTAAAATTCCATGTTGGCACTTCACGGTAAATAAGTGGATTTTAGTTGTAGTTTGGGCACTCGGTCTCCAAAAGGTTCACCATCACTGGCCTAGGCTATGCTGATTTTAAAACTGTCAGCATTCTGAATCATTTCAATAGTAATTAATGCACATTACCTGGCTCCTTGCCAGCAGTGTGTGGGTGATGCAGGGGCAGCTGCAGCCTGTGTGTGCCTGTGTCAGACTTCTCTCCTCAGTAGAAAAAAGGAAAATGTGATGGCCCCGCCGCTGCATTTTGGCTTCAGCCTGTTGATGTATCGGGCAGGGTGCTGCGCAGCGTTTAATAGAAATAAAAGCAGCCAAGGACTATTCACATGTGAAAAGTCGCCAGCTGCAGCGAGTGCGCAGGCGTGTGGACAATAAAGCCCTGCCCCAGCCCACTCCCAGCAGTCCGCGCCCTCTGCCTGTTTATACCCCCCCCCTCCCCCTTCGCGCCACACTGGCATGATGGTGGAGGAGAGGGCTAAATAATCCCAAATGCTAGAAATAACTGACATGGCGCAGAGGCCCTGATAAATCTGCCCCTCATGTCTACATGGAACAAGACTTGGTAATGGTCTATTCAGACATCAACCAAGAAGGTGCTAATTCTAGAACACCATATAATTGACCTGAAGTTACCAAGTAACTAATAAAATGTAACTTTTATTTTGTTTGGTCTAAAATTTCAGTAATGTACACTCATAATAAAAATAAAACCAGCTAGAACTCTCACTATTGTGTTCTTTTTATTATTAGTGTTATATGAGTGTAATGAATCACTGAGAGGTCCAAATGAGATCGATGAGATCCCTAATGAATGATACATCTTGTAACTGATCATAACAAAAACCTGTAGCACAAACCGTCGATTGATCTTATTCGCACCTCTGAGTGATTCATTCCACTCATATAACTCTAATAAAATAATAAAAAAGACACAATAGCGAGAATTCTAGTTGGTTTTATTTCTATTATGAGTGTACATAAATGAAATTTTAGACCAAACCAAATAAAAGTTACATTTCATTAGTCACTCGGTAACTTCAGGTCAATTACAGGCAGTCCCCGGGTTACATACAAGATAGGGTCTGTAGGTTTGTTCCTAAGTTGAATTTGTATGTAAGTCGGAACTGTATATTTTATCATTGTAGTCCCAGACAGAACTTTTTTGGTCTCTGTGACAATTGGATTTTAAAAATGTTGGGTTGTCATAAGAATCAGGAGTAACAATAAATCTTCATTACAGACACATGTGATAACTGTTACAGATGATCATTGTAGCCTAGGACTAAAGTACAATAAATTACCAATATGCAGAGGTCCGTTTGTAACTAGGGGTCGTATGTAATTCAAGTGTTCTTAAGTAGGGGAACGCCTGTATATGGTGTTCTAGAAGTAGCACCCTTTTTTTTCTATTGAGACTTTTCTTCTGCACACTCATGCAGAAACCTCCCAACTTCCTGTCATATGCATTGAGCAGGCAGGGGAGACATGGGGGATGGTGTGGAGGAGAGGAAGAATGTATGAGAGACCCAGGTACCCAACCCCGGACATTATCAAGTACTGAAATGATTCAGGATGCTCAAAGGCATTTTTAAAATTGGCACAGGCTATCGGAACCTGTCACCCAGCTAAACATGACATTTCTGGTGACGGGTTCTCTTTAAATATTACCTTGGTCATGAGACGTGTTGTCTAGGGACAATGCTTGAGGGTTTTCTTTTTCTGGTTGGACATCTGATCTCTGTTTGTACCGAAATGGTTTAATAAAAAAAAAAAAAATCAAAAATAAATTAAATGATGGTAGTTTGGAATTGAAAATTGTACAACTGAAACACCTTTTACAAGTAATACAAGAAAACTACCGTATATGCATAGGATATAGATCAAATATATATGGAAGACTAATGATAAAGTCATACATGTGCAAAGTGTTTGTGGCTCTTTAGACACATTCCATGTTTGAATGAATCCAGGTCAGGTTTTTGAACTTGTAAAACGTTTAAATATCAGGCCAACATTGGGATACTGCAGCTATTAATTAAGAGGGTAGATGCCCCGAAACGCGTCTAGAGTTTCCTACACTGTATTGGCATTCAACTTGTACATTACCTTCTAATATCATCACTACAGAACAAACTACTGTTGCAATGTGTGGCTCATCAAATTCCAGTGCGGTCTACTTTCATTTATACTGTATTCCTCCTTTTGACCGAGACCCAAGATGCGTGTGACCAAGGCATGTCTGTTCAGAGATGATAAGCTTTCTGAAGTCTGGACATGGAATTATAAATAGCTACAAACTAATGGTGGTAATAACTTTCTGGTGATGTGGTGGTAGTGAGTGGCTTCTCAGGAGGTCGTTGGACCATATCATCTTAGAACCTACTACAGGTCTGCACATCATAGAAAGTATAAAAAAAAAAGGTGCATCAGGTCTTGAAGTGTCTTTGAAATCTAAAAATCTTTCTAGAGCCAAAATTTAAAGAGCCAAAATTTAAAAAATTACCGTAATTTTTTATCTTTATTATCTAACCATATTGCGTCTGCACAAGAAAAATCTACTTGTGTCTTTATGTAAGAATCCTATTGTCTGCTTGCATAACATGGTAAAGTTGGCTGATTTTAGTATCGTTTATGGTAAAATATGTTCTTGGGCCAAACCATAATTGTTTTGCTTTGATGAAACATAAGGTAGATTATGCAGAAACACATTCAATAAATACGGATTCCTTTCGGTTGTAATAAAATCATGTCGTTTATTTCATATCCATTAAAACATACTGGTGGTCATGGAGACAAAAAAGTGACCTGTGTGCTTCCGCAAGTAGCCTTATGCAGATTTTCTGCATGATATTCCACAATGTTTACAAATAGCCGTACATCTGTATCAAATATGCAAGTATGAGCGTTTTATGTATATTTTTTTTTTTTTTTGTTTTTTTTTGTGTTTTTTGTTTATGTTTTTTTTTTTTTTTTAATATTTCCCTGTGTGGTTTTTTTTTTTTTTTTTTTTACCCTTTTTTTTCACCTGTTTGTTGTAGATTGATGCAGATTTTCACAAACCCATAGACTTAAGTGTAAAAACAGAAATGCAAAAATCTACAAGGACCCACAAAAAAATAACATGATCATTATTTTATTTTCCACACTGAGCAACAATTTCCATGCTGAAAAAAAGCATAGTCTGTTACTTTTTCCAAATCACATTTAATTTGAACTATTTAAAAAAAATAAAATAAAATATATAATATAATATAGCAGACATTCTTGAACCACCTCTATGTTCAAAGGATCCCATGTGGCACCCCATTCTCATAACCTCTGGGTTAGAAACACGCCATACATCTAGTCATAATTTCTAACCACCAAGTATACATAATACAAGGAAGATTTGTCAAAAGTGTTACTTCTCAGATGGGCAATCTTCTACTAAAACATAATTAGCATCCCACATAATCTTATTTTGCACCACTTATTAGTTGGCTATGTAGGCACCAAAATTGCACAATACTTTGGGAAGATTAGTATAATTTTTGTTGAAAGCCGTTTTCCCATTAGACCACACCTATTTTGTTGTACTGCTGGTTAAGGTACTTATAATGAAACTACATCGATCAAGGGTTTTAGAGAGTCATAGTATCATAGTTTATACGGTTGAAAAAAGATACTTGTCCATCAAGTTCAACCATTGAAGGGAAGGGATTCGATGAGGAAGGGATTTAGGGGAAACAATTCTATGTAACATAACCATCAATGTTATTTAGGTGCAAAAAGGCATCCAAGCCCTTCTTGAAGCTCTCTGCTGTCCCTGCTGTGACCAGCGCCTGAGGCAGGCTATTCCACAGATTGACATTTCTCATAGTCTTTGGCACAAATCCCAACAACTCCTCATTTTGTCGTAAACGATATGATAAATGTGTCCCTGGTGCCTCTGTTTATATTTCATGTGGAATAGTTTTTATATGTTCTTAGTACAGGGTGTTCTGGATTATTGTAACAACATGTGTGTGTTTATGTGTCTGATTTCTATCTGTTTGGAATTTTGCTTGCAGTATGTATTTCTGTTAATACAAGAAATATTACTTGATATGTAAAGCATATTTGTCAGATTTTATAGAAGCAACTGGTTAGTGATTATGAAAATATCTATTTTTTTTAAATGATTTTTCCGTGTTTTTGTTTTTGCATACGACGAAGTACCTTTATTTAACAAACTTTGCTTAAATTAGTAATAAACACTGTAAATTCTTATAATAGAAAGCTATTTCCTTGTCTACTTACTTTTACAACCTCACTTCTCCTTCACTTCTAATCTTTTCTTGCAGAAAATTCTGCTAAATTACGTCTTGTTAGAAAGAAGGACAGTAAGTTACTATTTTAAGAATGATACTAAGCTAAAAGTGGCAGAATTCTGGCCTAATTTACACCCAAAAACAGTTTTTTAACATGCTTTGTGCAGCTTCAATGACGTTTTTTTTTTTAATACACTTTCTAGATATTTAAACAGCTTATCAGAACCTCTCCTCGTTTAGAAGACCATTATTGGCCCTTAACTTGGCAAACTCATACAAGTTGCATCGATAGAATAGACTAAGGCCCCATTCCCACAACTGTATATGGCGGGTGTATGCTAGCCATTCAAACGGCCACCATATAAGTGCATTGTGCACAGCAGGGTAAGGTGTCCTCATTCAGTGCCGTCCCCGCAAAAAAGGATGCCTCGCTATGGAAAGGATGGGGGGGGGGGGGGGGACGTTACTTCTTTCTCAGTCTCTCTGCATCAGAGTCTCACTATTACACTGCTCTGACGCTATGTTGGAGGTCAAGGTGAACATTGGTGTTCTTCCTTTCATGTGTGTAAATAGTGAAGCCAAATGATATGGGAATGGGGAGCCAGAGTGACGTGAAAGACTTCTGGAAAACTCCTTTCACTTCTACACAGTTTTAGTATATATCCAACAATGCGATAAAATCTGCAGTATTTTACGTCTTCCGCACACACTTTTCACACCACCATCTTTACTTGATATTTACTATAGGCCAGTGATGGCGAACCTATGGCACGGGCACTCTGTGGTACCTATGGCACTCTGAGCCCTTTCTGTGGGCACCCAGGCTGTTGCCCCAGGACAGAGTTTAGCAGACAGGACTGGAATCTTCCTGCTGCTCTCAATTCTCTTTTTAGATGACACATCCTTGACTTATTAGAACTGCAGAAAGAGTGAGAAGGTGTGAACAGGACCAGATTATCTTTTGATGGCCCCATGATTCTTCCAGTAAAGAGAGACTCTGGAGAGAAGCTATAAATTTGCCCTCCTGCTTTCAACTATATTGGTGTACTCAGGGGGCCAATACGATGAATGTTGTGGAAGAACAGGGAGCAATAAGTTACTGTTTAAATTGTGAAGTTGGCACTTGATGGTAAATAAGTGGGTTTTGGTTTTAGTTTGGGCACCCAGCCTATAAAGGTTCGCCATCACTACTATAGGCTATACTATATTATATTATATACTATATAAAAGAACAGTTTCTGTTCTTTTGCTAAAAAGTGGTCTCGCCTATCCGTTCAAATGTCTTTCGATTTTAATGGCTTCCGTCAGTAAACGTTTGCACCACTTCAGTTAGTGCTTCTACTTGAGCGGGAAATTGCATGGAAGGTGCAGCACGATTTTTTTCCATTTCATATGACAGAAACCGAACAAAAAAATGGATGTTTTTACAGATTTCTTAGGCTTTTGTCATTAACATGTTAGTTATGAAAGATAACGGAGGTCTGAATTTAAAATATGTCAAATTCATATGATTTCTTTTCTTTCAGAAAATTGGAGAAAAGCCCTTATTAAAGGGGTATTCCGATCTGGGCAGTCACATTTAATTCATTTGCCACATGTAAACATTTATTCAATTAGATGTTATTAAAAAAAATATTCCTGTGTCAAGATAATTTCTCATAAATGTAGCCATGCTGTGCCTAAGAAACAAGACTGTGTCCTCGGATGCGACCACCACATATTTTGGCAGCGATGGCCAGACATGTGCTATTGAGTCCTGCCTGACCACCTGGATTCGGTGATCATTACTCCAGGACATTTTTATATACAAACACTCTTTGTGTCTTTGTGCAATCACTCCAGCAGAGGTGGCCGTATCCAAGGACACAGTCTTGTTTCTAAGGGACCATAAGACTACATTAGAGAAATTATCTTCACACTGGTAAAAAAAAAATTAATAACATCTAATTGAAGAAATGTATATACATTGCAGATTAATGAAACTACATGTGAATGCCCAGATGAGAATACCCCTTTAAGTTCACCTGTATTACATTTCAGACTGTATTCAGTCAATGGTGAAACTATACCTCTCCTCTATATTATTTTCCAGACCTTATTTTTGGATTAAACAATAAAGAATTGGTGTACAAAAACCCCCAAAAAGACTGTGTCCGCTGTGTCCCTTTTGTAAGGTTCTCCTATGGAGACAGATCTTGTGTGATAATTGTCTGTTACTATACTGAGGTGTGTAATACATCTGGGAATGGATTCATATGATGCAACTACGAGGTATATTCCCTCATGAGGCTCTACAAGGTGTTATGCATATTGTACATTAATACTCATTAGTTTTCTTTTAAGCATTAGATTGTGGTATGAAGAGTGAGGTTTATTAAAGATTAATATATTAGAGGCTTGTTGAGTTGTAATCGAGATTGATTGTAGACCTTTCGCCTCCAAAACCAACTTTTTGCATCCTTTATTAACATGTTTTTTTATAGAGCGGGTGGGTGTACATGGTTTCCTTTCTGCAGGCAGTATGTTATAGAGCAGGAGGGGGTGAGCAGACAATACACAGTGCCCTTTCTGCATGCAGTATGTTATAGAGCAGGAGGGGGTGAGCAGACTGTACATAGTGCCCTTTCTGCAGGCACTTTGTTATAGAGCAGGAGGGGCTGAACGGACTGTACTGAGTGTCTTTTCTTTTTGCTGGCAGCATGTTGTAGAGAAAAAAAGCAGAAACTTTTATATTTCCGGATTTCGTATTCTGAGAAGCAGTCGCCTAGTCGTAGGGTCGGTCCTTTGTTATTGACAGTGCTCCATGTTTGAGAGACCAGTTTACTGAATACATTGTATAGAAAGTATTTACATTTAAAAACATCCTTCTGATATTGTATTATACAATTGCTCCTGCTCTATAACATACTATTTGCAGTTTGTACAACATTTCATGGTGATCGCTTACTTTACCAATTGCTGTTTGTTAGTGTAAATTACAACACAAAATATTGATCCTTTGTAATAATTTTTAGTAGAATTTCTTCCATCTTTGAATTAACCATTTCTTCCCCAATGTGTTTGCAGCTTGTCGGGGGACAGTTTGACCTGGAGATGAATTTCATCATTCAGGAAGGAGAGAGCATTATATGTATGATGGAACTGCTGGACAAGTGTGATGTCACCTGCCAGGCAGAAATCTGGAGCATCTTTACCGCCATCCTGAAGAAAAGCATTCGCAATCTCCTGGTCTGTACGGATGTTGGTCTGGTTGAACTGGTTTTGAACAGAATTGACAAGGTGGACGGCATGATTGCAGGTAATGATGGAAATGTGACAAGTAAACAGTACAGGGAGAGCTGATAGAGGTAGAAAGCATTATAATGTAGTGATGGCCTAAGGCAGTGGTGGCGAACCTATGGCACGAGTGCCAGAGGTGGCACTCGTAGCCCTCTATATGGGCACCCTTGGAATCACCCCGAGTTAGAGTTTGCCAAACAGGACTTAAGGCCTCTTGCAGCCTCAGGCAGCCCAGGACCTTAGAAGGAAGCTACAATGATGATCCAAACTTGTTTACCTTCATTCTACTGTATTGGTGTCCTCGGGTGGCTATACAATTTAAACCTGTGACAGAGCAGGTTGTCGCATCGGCACTTTGTGAAATACACACAGGTTTTGGTTGTAGTTTGGGCACTCGGTGTCTAAAAGGTTTGCCATCACTGGCCTAAGGCCTCATTCACACATCACAACCACATGTAGCAATTTTGAAAGCTATCCATGTGCAGTAACAGGCATGGAGTATACTTCAGCTCTGCATTGTATAATGGAAATTTCCTCCTCTCAAAGTTTTTGAGTAAAAATGTGACGCTTAAAGGAAATCCTACCATTAAAATCCAGCATGATAAACCAGGGATACTTGCACATAGATCCAGGCACTGTGACTGTGATAATCTAATATTTGTTATCCGTGGACTCCTTCCTAAAATCAGTTTTTAAAATTGTGCTAATGAGCCATAAGTGATCTGGGGGTGTTACCAGAGCCCCTTTGTGCTCCAGCTTCACAGGCTGTTAGTGTCACCCTCTTCCTTTCCCCCTTTGTTTGCCTGTGCTATATCTGCACTTATGATCCATGAGAGGTCCACTACCAAAAAAAGTTGTTACTGAAACACCCCTGTAAGCATTAAAGTATTCAATATTTTTCATTTGTTTATCTTTGAAAAATGCAATGAAACGTGAAGTTTGATTAAAAAAAAAGGTACAACCCCTGGGCATGTAGTCATCATTTGGATATAAGGAAATGTTCCATGATGAAACCTCCTGGTGCAGGACATAAGATATTCAGTGGGGGTCTTGTGAATGTATTCTGCCATGTTTTGTTTCTTGCAGATCTGCTGGTTGACATGTTGGGCGTTCTAGCCAGTTACAGCATTACAGTCCGGGAGCTGAAGCTATTTTTCAGTAAACTTCAGGGAGAAAAGGGACATTGGGTAAGACAATCCTGTTTTGTGTATAGATGGCTTGTAGCTGTTACGTGTGGCAATGGCAATTTACCTTTTGGGTTTCCACTTCATTTAAACACTGTGGTGTAATATATACACCATTAACTCTATGACTAAACTTTGGGGGGGGAGATTTATCAGAAGTGTCTGAGGTAAAACTATTCTAGTTACTCATGGCAACCAATCAGAGCTCAGCCTTAATTTTATAAACGGCTGTGGGAAAAGGAAGCTGAGCTCTGATTGGTTGCCATGGACAACTAGAACAGTTATGCTCTGACACTACTGATACATCGCCCTTGTGACTACATTACACTTGACAATATGCTTTGGAGGAAAAGTTATTTGATCTCATCCTACATTAAGGCTATATTCACACTGCCGTTGCCCGCCCGTACCGTACCGTAGCGGGCAACGGCAGTGTACGGGGAGAGGAAGAAAAGGTGAGCGCAGCTCACCCCTGTTCCTCTCCATAGGAAGTAATGGCGCAAGGCGCCGTATTACGGCAAAAGATAGGACAGATTGGTTTTGCTTATTTTTTCCCTTTCTCAATAAACTACATTTATTTCAAACTTTTGCACATGTGAAAGCAAGAACATTGCTCAAGTTTGTTTGCAAATTGGAGGCTTCTTCAAGCTCATAGGTGACATATATCAAGACAGATACTCCAGTTTTTCACCATACAAAGCCTGAAATAATCGCAATTACTGGCGGTTGTGTATACAACTTTTTGCCAAATCACGTGTTCTAATTCTACTGTGATGCACCAAAATCTGCAGGGAAAAATGTGCATAATATGCAAGGTGTGCAGTTAGTCTTAGGCAGCAGTCTATTCTGAGTTAAAGGACACCTGTCATCAGGTCTGTGTCACTTGTCCTGTCACCACTACCTGTTGGAGCAGCTCACAAGGATCCATCCCAGCCTTTATCTAATCAATTCATACATTAATCATTATACAATCATCTTTTCTGTATTATGTAAATGAGGCTGGTCACAAGGAGAGAGAAAGTGATGTCACCCCTGTTACCCCTCCCCTCTCCTCCCCCTGCTCATGTCTGTGTGTAATGTATAGTAAAGCATGGCTAGTGTGTGTCCTGCATCTGCTGACATGCTCTCCCTCTTAATACACAGAGACACAGACATCCGCTACACAAGTACCTACATGTTCTGCTATAACATGGCTGCCTGGAGCTGTTATATCTCTCCTATACACACACAGGCTGCAGGGGGCACCAGCACATGGAACAGGCATTACACCATTATACCTCACACCATACAGGCTGTCACTATACAGGCTGTGTATAGGAGTATCTCATACACTCACACAGGCTGCAGAGGGCATGGCCTCCAGCACCAGGAAGCACATGGAGGAGCCATTACACCATTATACATCACACCATTATAGAGGCTGCCAGTCATGTGTATAGGAGTATATCATACACACACAGGCTGCATGGGGCACCAGCACCAGTAAGCACATGGAGGAGCCATTACACCATTATACCTCACATCATTATACAGACTGACAGTCAAGCACTGGGGGTTTGGCTGTACCTCCCACTCATAAATAAGCCAGACATCTTGAATATGATAATGATTCATTGGACAGTTCACAGGTCATTTGCATACAGCTTTAGGGCCTCATTGCTTAGGTTTATAGGCATGTAGAGGGACAATGAAGGGATAAAGGCAATGCTTTCTAATGGCAGCTTATGAAAATATATTTAGATTAGAGGGTAAATTTGCCTGACGGGTTCTCTTTAAGAAGGCTGTCTCACAGATTGTTCCCCTATCTGGCGGAAAACACAATGCGGGGGTTGGGGGGTAGCAACCTCTGTAGTAACCCATTTTTTTATGTTTCCCATGGTGGAACAAAGTGCAAAAAGAATGTCTGGTGGGAACTTCAGTGGCCTGGCAGGATTTCCCAGGATGACCCTCTTATCATTGGACTGAACTCGACACAGAGTGTTTTTCTCGGACTGAACTTGCTCATAGGCAACTTGACTAAGCCTCTAATCACATGTCTGCAAACGGCAAGCGTGCAGGCAGATATACGTGTCTACAACGTCCATGTGAAGGGGGCTTAAGATGAGTAAATCCTACATGTGAGTTTTGGTACTACTCAAGTACAAAGTACATCCCAGTGCTCTGATACTTGGGCCTGGTGGGCTTATCATGCGCCGCAATCAATGGACCCCTGGCCCGTGTTTAAGAGCTCCACTCGTATTTAGATAAAAAGTGTCACGGGTATAATCCTTCAAAAAAAAAAAAAAATTATATATACATATATTTTTTTTAATGATTATGCCTGTTATTTATATGTGTGTTTTTTTTTTAAGTAGCTTTAAGTATTTTTATAACTTTTCTTTATACAGTGATTTCCCATTGTGAACAAAAACCTTTACAGAAATCCTTCTAGTATATTGGGCTATTTCTTGGGCATCTCTCATAGAATATGACATGTAGTGGTCCTGTCACTAGTCTCAGTCCTGCTATTGTGGATAGAATAAGCTTACATAGGAGAAATGACTCTCCTGGGTGAGCTTGTTTCCTAGGTAGCCCCATTTTCCAGCTTGCTCACATAGTTCACTAGATAATAAAGCAAAAATAATTATCATTTTACTTCGATGCTCCTGACTCCTGCCTCTCATGGGAACATTATTCAACTTCTACCCTAAGGCACAATGACTGTTTCCATGTATTTATTATACAATGGATTTAGTTCTAAACATTGTTATCTTATTTTGCCATTAGGAGGTCATTGCAAGAAAGGTTCGGTTGTTTTAATAAGTTTAGCAAAATTTTTTCTTTTCGCTTTCTTTGCTCCCTTTTGTTTCATGTAGAACAATTTGTCTTACAAGTTTCTTTTCTCACTTTTTGTTTTTTAGCCTCCTCATGCAGTAAAGCTTTTGTCTGTGTTAAAGCACATGCCTCAAAAGTATGGTTCCGATGCCTTCTTTAACTTCCCCGGAAAGAGTGCCGCAGTAAGTAGAAGAGTTGGGATGAGCATACTAGTTTTATACAGTGTGATTCATCGTTATACTTTTGCTATCCTGATTTTAAAAGAAGGAAAAAAAAAAAAAAATGAGAATTTTGTCTGATTTAAAAACATTGGTAATTTGGGACATTCTGACTAATATATATATATATATATATATATGTAGAATTTTTGGTTCAATTTCACAAAACCCGCATACAAACTGTCCAATATTTAACAGAGAAATACTAGCATGTACTTTGGGTTTTTTTTTTTTTCCTTGTGGAGGTTTTAGTTTGCGGGGAGGTATGCAGTTATGTTCAGTCCATAACATAAAATGAGTTGGAGATAAGATTATTTTTATTACATACTGACTTTCTTTTTGAACTATAGGCCATTGCCTTACCTCCAATAGCAAAGTGGCCATATCAGAATGGCTTCACTTTTCACACTTGGCTAAGAATGGATCCAGTAAACAACATCAACGTGGACAAGGCAAAACCCTATTTATATTGGTGAGTTTGTGGCATTTGCAAAAAAATAAATAATGTCATGTTACAATTACTTTAAGAAGTTGTCTGCTGCTATGCTTGATTTCATCTTTGTAACAGTAAGGTTTTATTGTGCGCTGAAAGTAAATTTGGCAGCTTATTATGTTGATCTGTATGTGTGTGACCCGAGTAGAAGATGGAGCACCTAATTTTGCCACAAAAAAACTGGAAAAACTTACTCGAGTATAAGCCTGGGGTGGGAAATGCCCTCCTAATGTCCAAGGATATCTGTTGTACTGTCCAGCCTATGAGATCTCTTACTCATGACTGGTGTTTTTGGGAAAAAAATGCACCGCTATGGGAGTGGGATTAAATGTCTTGTTTTGCTTTTTGGCTTAGTTTTTCATTTTCTAGTTTAGTTTATATTAAGATAATAATGAGAACATGTTCTTTAATTCTAGCTCGGAGATCACATATGGTTTTGCCCTCATACATCAGCTGATCAGACACACCCTTGTGCAGTGAGAAAAGCCACAATTCCATTCTTTTAGTGGCATCACTAGAACACAGTGATGGCACGTCAGCTGGCTGAACTGCAGCAGGACGGCAATTCAAGTTAAATACTACCCACCAGCTCACTAAACGGGTCTATTTGCAGCTATAACCCTTGACCTCATTTACTGTGCAGGGATACCGCCCTAATTTTTGTTACACACAGAACGTGCTTAATATCTTAACTGGAGCAGGTTGCTCGAAATAGCCATATATCCGGGCATACACTTGGTGATTGTGTCATAGGCTCAGTTTGTGAACAATTTTATTTTAAATAAATCTTGTAAGATATTAAAGGAGTTTTCCCACGAAAGAAAATTCTCAAATCTCCCTAGTAGTGATTATACAATAAAGATAATTTTTAACCCTTTACCATTTTACCCAGTTTTATTGCTGTATTAGCTTCCATCACTCCCTAGGCTGGTCAGTGCAAGATTTCAGAGTGTGGGTTTGGACTCTCTCTAAGCAGACACATTATGATCCTTCTAGTTGTGTGAGCTGACAATGTGCTTAGATTATCAGGGTACAATGTTTACATACACTTTGATTTAGCTTATGAACGTTGTACTATTATCTGACACATAGAAAAAGAGATTAGACTGATCAAAGATGAGATAATGAGATGCATGAGATGCCTATTATACACTGTCGGCTTATAACTTATCTGCCTGTAGATGAGTTGTTTGCTGGCAGGAAGTGAGTGTGTGTGTCGATGTGAGCTCTGTCCTGGACTTAATTAATGGTTAATTTTTATTCTCACCACCGCCTTTTTTCTTTCCCCTATCCTTTTGTTAAAATTTCTATGATACTATAGGTGGTGTACACTGAGGGTGCCTTTTTAGAAAGGCATCTACAGTAATGGTATTTCATAAATGGTACCGACTGATGGTATGGTACAAATATACATTTGTATTCTGACTAAATATCTGTATTTTGTTTAGCTTTAGAACAAACAAAGGACTTGGTTATTCTGCTCATTTTGTTGGTGGCTGCTTAATTATCACATCCATAAAGTCTAAAGGCAAAGGTTTCCAGCACTGCGTGAAGTATGATTTCAAGCCTCAGAAGGTGTGACTTATGTTTGTTATTGATTGTGATATTTTCCCTCTATAGAAACTCTGCTGCACAATCATGTCTTCATCCACTGCAATAGGATATAGTACATACAGCTGAGCTTTACATTCAGCACATGCATTGGTTAACCTGTATATGCCCTGACTGTAATGAAAAGCTGTAATGAATCTGTAGGTGCTATATAAATAAAGAATTATTTATGAACATGGGATCTAAGGACTGTTCCTGGTTAAATATGTATCCTCTCAATGTCCGTCGGGCAGTGCGGCCTTTGGGCAAAAAGCGTAGTTATGTGTAAAAACCATTGATGGAAAGCTTGCAGGCTTTTAAAAAGTATGGAGGCACAAGACAGGAACACCCCGTGCACGCTCTGCCGGTGTCCATGGCCCTCTATACCCCCTTCATAACCACATGTTGTGAAATGGCGTAGTCGCCATAATAATCACAAATTCTTTCAGTGCTTCTATGCCAGTTTTCTGGAACTCCTAAATCTCCCCCATTAGGAAATCTAGGCACAATACAGGCAAGATATCGCTGAAACGTTGCACAGAAATTTTATTTTGCTGCATAAATAATAAAACTTTCGTATAATTTATTTAAAGTGTGCCTGGCTTTCCTAGTGGTCATCAGGGGTAGAAACCCTTATGGTGCATCTACTATTGGAGTGATGTTACAGGTTTTCTGTCAATTGATAAATCTCCCCCATTACAAAAAATAAAAACATGATTTAAAAAAAGGAAATAACAGAAAAGTCACACTCGCTCCCCTTCAAATGTACCAAACATTTCTGACAACTTCTGGGGGTAAGTTGTTGTGTGTACATTATTTTTGCCAGTTTTATGACTTTTTTTTTTTTTTTTTTTTACATGTTTGGCTGCTTTTCCCCTTAGCTGGTGACTTTATCTCAGTCCCTGAACTAAAGCATGAAGACTGCTATGTCTTGCCTACACCACACATGTAAAAACCTGCAAGCCTATCTCTCTGCAATGCTTAGAAACAGCCGCTTCAAATAAATTGGGGTTAGTTCATATGGACAGAGTTTCACTCTTCCATTGGAATTAATGTCACAATAAACAAAGTAACGCAACCATGTCCTATTTCCGAGCGAGCTCTGGACGGGTGCTGCTCAGTATATCGAGGATATCAGTGGTAAGCCTGATCCGGTGGAATTTTGTGAAACGTGGTTTATCGTTTATTGCTTAGGCTATGTATGGCGTTGTCTTCTGATCAGCCATTTGATAAAACATTCCTATAGTGTAGTTGTATCATTTTTGTAGACCGTACAGGAGCAGACTGTACAACAAATCTGGGAAGAGTGATTTATCTGTAATTTTTGTTAACTATCCCTTGTGTTTTAAACTTACTATACCCTCTTTTATACTTTATCTCTCAGTGGTACATGGTGTCTGTTGTGCACATCTACAATCGATGGAAGAACAGTGAACTGCGATGCTATGTGAATGGTGAACTGGCGTCATATGGAGAGATAACCTGGCTTGTCAATACAAGTGATGTGAGTCAAATGCTCCTTTATATTTTCAAAGCCTGACATACACGCATACATGTACATACACTCATACATGTACACACATACACACATGTACATACTCCAACATACACACACCTTCCAACATACACACAGACACACAGTACTGGGAAAGGTGACTAGGTAGAATTTGGCCACCGTTCAGGTCTATAACAGTGAGTCTCCCCCACCATCCTGATATATGTTCAGGGTTCTGGGTTCTGGCTTTAGTCTTCTTCATATAAGGTTGTGTTCTGTGGGACCTCTGAAAAACGTAAACCTCATAAATTGGCAGGGACCTTGTCCCTTGTGTAGTGTGCATGTGTGAGCACTGCAATACTTGCTTCTTTGAGACTTGCAGAGAAGGTTTATACTACCACCACACCACTGGTTTATAGCATTGCTCCATCAGTTCCTATAGCAGGTCATTTAGTGGCAGTCGCACATGCACACTTGTGCTCTGTTAAAGGACATCTACCACCAGGATGAAGGAATGTAAACCAAGTGCACTGACATACTGGTGTGTGTCCCCTCTGGCAGGACCACTTTTCTTTTAAGCTGGTTATGCCCTTGTTTTTAAGAATAAAAGGCTTAAAAATTATGCAAATGAGCATGAGGGCTTCATAGCTATTATTGGAGCCTTGAGCTCTCAGGCTCATTTGCAGCATTTTAAAATCCTGGGTTTTTTTTTTTGGAAAAAAGGTGAAGGGCAGATCCTACCAGAGGGGGTGCACAACAGTATGTCGATGTGCTTGGCTTACAGACTTACAGTGCTTCATCATGGTAGTAATGTTCTTTAACTTCATAAGTGATAGGAATACACTGAATCTTGTTATCGATGGGGCACCTTTTAATAAAGTAGATGGAAGGGCTTCCCTCCATCACGGTGCTGCATGGTAAGAATGAAACTCTTCTAATTCGGTTCATGCAATTTTTAAAAAGGTGATGCCCATTCATTACCGTCGGAGTCATAAATGCATTAAAGGAACAATTATTTCAGTTTCATAGCTAAAAGGACGTGATACCTACTTGGATGTGTTTATCTTATTTGGTAAGGGAGATGTCGGCATCAGGGCTCATCCATAAGATCCTTTGATGTAATGAGGCCATTGCTGTGGTTAGCTGACACTTGTGTAGCACAGTATCTACTTCAATTAGACAACTGTTTAATTAAGTGGAAAAGTCTGACGGGTCGTCTCCCTTCACCATGGTCCTGTGTTCTGTAAATCTCTCACGTGGATTTTCAGTGTTGGCTTGAGTATTATTACTATAAGGGAATACATTGTGCCTCATTGCTTGTGCTTTATCGAGCATTTATATTCTACACCACTGCATGATTTCCACTTATACAACAGTGCATTTTGGAGGGATTTTCCTCTTTCCTTCAATTGCTTCAGTACATTGTTGTCGGGATTTGTATATTTTTGATGGTTACCCTTTTTCTTATTAACCTTGTCACTTTCTCCTCCTTCAGACCTTTGACAAGTGTTTCTTGGGCTCGTCTGAAACGGCCGATGCTAACAGAGTGTTTTGTGGACAGATGGCTGCCGTCTATCTTTTCAGTGAAGCCCTCAATGCAGCTCAGATATTTGCAATTTATCAGCTTGGTCCATCATACAAGGTAAAGGTTTCTACTGCCAAACAATTAGTTGTGCATAGTTTATATGATACATTTACTATTCTCTACATACTAGGAGTGATTTGGTGGGGGATATGTGATATATATGGGAGAAAAGGTAACATTAAATCACTGCATACTTCTGATAAGTTTGTCACAGTCTTAGACTTACATTTTATTATATGTAAGCTGTAATAGAATACATTCAGTATACAGAGAGGGGGATAGGATGTGATCTCTAACATCACTTGCAAAAAATAAGAATTTTCACACAGTATTTACATAGCGGAAATGTCATTCATTTATCTGAAAAAAAAATAACACTGTCCTTTTTATTATACATTTTTTCAGGGCACATTTAAATTTAAGGCAGAAAGTGACCTCTTTCTTGCAGAACATCACAAGTTGCTGCTGTATGACGGCAAGCTGTCCAGTTCAATTGCATTCACATACAACCCAAGAGCTACAGATGCTCAGCTCTGCCTGGAATCTTCTCCCAAAGATAACGCCTCTATTTTTGTCCATTCTCCGCATGCCTTGATGCTCCAGGTATAGTTTCTGATGAAGCTGCCTTATTCTGTGGTCTATGTATTCCCACACATGGTATTCCATATATTATTAGCCATCAATGTTATTGTATGCATTGTTACAAACAAGAAGTTACTTTACTTGCTTGTTTTGGAAATCTATTTAATAATCAGATCCTTCCATACAATTGAATGTATGCATGCTTGACCTGCTGTTTCATCAGTTAGTGAGAATTGGACCCCATATTCTGATTGGGGGTTCTAGCAGTTGAATGAGATAAGATAGTGCATACAATTTGAACATGGTACAACCCCCTTCTATGGACCATTCTTGCTAGATTTCTTATTCCAATTGAGGTATCAAAGAGTTTCTGTCCTCAAGGGATTTTGGCTTTCTATACCTGGAGACTGTTGGATGTAGTGTGGGTGTAGAATATTTATATTACTCTTTACATATACTGTATATGTATATATTTTTCTTTTTCCATTTACTATGCTCCTATATAATGATTTGTTTCTAAATCTATGTTTCTATTCAAGGATGTGAAGGCAGTTTTAACACACTCAATTCAAAGTGCAATGCATTCCATTGGAGGAGTGCAGGTTCTCTTCCCACTTTTTGCTCAGCTGGACTATAAGCAATACGGGTCTGATCACATTGACACTTCTGTTTGGTGAGAGACCTTTTCAGTGTTTTGTCTTCATTCTGAATGAGATGTGATATACTATTTAGATTATTGTAATCAATGTCTTACAAAATGTCTTGGCTATCGTTAGCTAGAACTGCATTACACTAAATATTTTATTAGTGTCTATTATGACTACTTACATTCCCAAAACACTGAAATGCAAGCTGCATGGTAAAGTGTGTGTATATAGTTATAAAAAAATCAATTTTTTACAAGGTTCTAAAAGGAAATATTTAAAATAGATTTTAAAACCATGTACATAGTTTTCATGTCGTGCTCAAGTGCTTTTTGGTTGCTCTGCCAGACTTGTATCATTAATGCCTGAATATAATAATCTAGTGTGCTGCTTTAGTATTGCCAACAAAGTTGTTTGTATAATTTTTATTTTGTAGAATTTTTCTGTGTCTTGTAATTTTTATGAAAAAAATTAATAAATATATATATTTATTTTTTTATTCCCAAGCTCTACTCTTTTGGCCTTCATTTTGGAGTTGCTTAAAAACTCTCTCGCTATGCAAGAACAGATGCTCTCTTCAAAGGGCTTCCTTGTAATAGGGTATAGTCTTGAGAAGGTAAGGACACATTCACCTTTGACAAATCCTTATAGGCATTAAATATACTACTTTCACCCAGTCTTTAATTTCCAAGTAGAACAGAGGAGATCCAATGTATTTTTTTCACATTTGATCATTTGCAACTGTGTTCTCCACAAATCCCATGAACATCCACCAATCCTATTGGTTTCAAAGTTAGTTCTTGTCATGCCCTCAGCTGGACCTTCTTCACCAACCGCTCTTTTGTATTCAAGAAGGAAATCCAGCAAAGTTTTAGAGAAGAGGTCAATAGGTAGACAACACATTCTTATTCTGCACCAGATTTATCATGCTGGATGAGAATTTTGTAGTATTAGACAGTGGAGTCATTCTTTAGTCAAACTTTTAGTTGGTCCAGTTTACTCCTGTATAGTGTGCCAAGTTTTAGGCAGTGTTACATGATTTTTGCCACAGTGACTTTTGGCTGCGAAGCTACCACCACATGTTTCCCTGCACCTTTTTCATGCAAGTTGGAAAAGTGCCTAAAATTGGTATAAACTCTGTAATAAGTGTTAAAAAGGCATTTTTGGCACAATTGACTCAAGAACTGCTTGATAAATCTCCTACATTGTGTTCTCTTTGCAAATGTTGATGCACATTTTTTGAGTGCCTGCCAGATTTTACGGTTGCGTTAGTTTGACCTACTTTTATATGATGTAGTTCCAAGATAATATAGGAATTGTGAACAACCCGAATGAACCGGTTTTTCACAGATAATTTTTCTCTTTCCTTACAGTCTTCCAAAACACATGTGACTAAAGATGTGTTAGACCTTAGCCTCTCATTTTCAAAATATCTGAGCACTTTGCAGAATGGGATTCCACTACTGAAACAGTTGTGTGACCACATTTTACTAAACCCAGCAATATGGATTCATACACCAGGAAAAGTGAGTAACACGAGATTCAATGAAATCTGTTTCCTTCATATACGCTAAAGGCCAGGTCGTAGCTGTACAGAAGGCAAAGCCTTTCACCCAGACTTTCACCCAGATATTAATAGGGAAGGTACTTTTCTGAGGTTCTTTATAATGACTTGGTAAATGGTGTCTCATTTAGAGGAGAAATTCTGGTCTTGCTAAAATGATAGATTGTAGCATTGTTCTATAAGAAAATGAACGGCTAGGAGTGCACCACCTCCATCTGAATAAACATTATAATCTACTGGTAGTATGTTGTAGAGTAATGCTCTCTGATTTCTCATATACCCGCTGTATATTATTTGTATTATGCAGTTTCCAGCATATTTGTATGCTATTCTGGCAATCGAGGCACCCAGGCACCTTCCTCAGCACCTGGAGTGTTGCTGTTCCCACCTAGACCATTCCCCTCTCTTCCCAGTGTTCACCCCTTGTTACCCACAAGACTGTTCTCCCACATGGCAGCTCCAGGCAGGAATTGCAGTATCCTATGTTCTAAGAACACAATCTTAAAGGGGTATTCCCATTTCAGGAAATAAATGTTACTCTTTAAATAACGAAAAGTTATGCAATTTCCCAATATACTTTCTGTATCAATTCCTCAAGGTTTTCTAGATCTCCGCTTGCTGACCATTTATAGAAAGTTTCCTTGTTTATTTCCAGAAATCTGTCCATGGTCACACAGGTGCACAGCTCGTTATATCACACAGCTCTGATTACTCTGTGATACTAATGAGCCTTGCACCTGTACTTCCGGGGGACAGAAATCTGACCATGGTCACAAACAATAGGGCTTCCTATATAATGTCAGCAAGCAGAGATCTAGAAAACCATCAGGAATTGCTACAGAAAGTATATTTGAAAATTGTATAATTTTTCATCATACAAATAAAAACATTAATTTGCCAAAATGGGAATAGCCTTTTTAACTGCTTCATAAATATGGATGAAAATGGGAATTTCTCATTAAATGATATAATGCACAGAAATAATAAAGGTATGTCTGACGTGCCGCCAGCAGATTATAATGCTTGGGGGAACAATATTAGCAGAAATCAGGACGATCTTTTTTTTCCATTTCACTTGCGGGGACATCAGATTAAAGAGATTGTCCAGGATTTTTTTTTTTTTTTTATGAAAAGGGCTTTCAGCAGAAAATGGTTTCCCATCTTTAAAATATCCATTTTCTTCAGCATCACCACTCCTTTCCATGGCTATCCTGCAGCAATGATGAAAACATATTTGCATATTTCCGTAGAATCTCCATGTGGAGCACTCTCTTACTTCCTGACCCTAGTCAAAAGCCTCTCACTCAGCCAAACCGGTTCCCTACACTGATGTACTGACTGTAATGATGCAACCAAATTGAAACAGTATGTCTACAGTTTGTATTCCAGAAGGAACAGATTACTTATTCTGCTTTGGCTTTAATCCCGCATCATATAATTAGGCTTTATGAAAGTCATGCTTGAAATTAAGAGGGCTGCCTTACAAGGTAGCTAAGAGGCAATGTTTTATCCCATCCTGGAAGACGTATAATGTCACATACATTGGCTGCAGCAGAAGCATGCATTATCTCTAGCTTTTGCCGTACATTCCAGCAGCACTACTGAAACCAGGGATCTACTGCACTGCTCACTTTAATGATATATGTAGGAGCATTAAAATTAAAAAATCCACCCTCTAGAATTTTTCGAAGAGTCTGATCTACTTTGAATGCAAAAAGATCAACCTCCAGTAATTCTGCTATCTTGAACACTTTTCCGGTTGCCCAGGTATCTAAATCCTCCGTTTACATCCCAAGCTACAATTTTAAGCAATAGATTTTCAGTCAAAATAATGTGGGACATGTTTACAGGCAGTCCCCGGATTGTGTACAAGATAGATTCTGTAGGTTTGTTCTTAAGTTGAATGTGAATGCAAGTCGGAATTCTCTACATTTAATTGTAGCCCTAATCAATTTTTATTTTTGGTCTCTGTGACAATTGGATCTTAAAAATGTTGGATTCTCATAAGAACCAAGAATAACAATAAAGCTGAATTGCAGAGACCAGTGATAACTGTTACAGCTGTTTATTGTAGTCTAAGGCTAAAGTACAGTGAATTGCCAGAATCCAGGGGTCAGTTTGTAACAAGGGTCGTCTGTAAGTCGGGTGTTCTTAAGTAGGGGACCACCTGTATTTGTTTTGTAGCGTATGAACAAGGCCTTATTGTGTGATTTATGAACTTTGTATCCAAAATGTTACATTTCGACTGAATAGTGTCATTGTTTTCCTATCTCTAGGTGCAGTTGGCGCTGTACACCTACATGTCCACTGACTTCATCAGCACAGTTAACATATACAATGCAGTCCGGAGAATCGGGACCGTCCTCCTTGTGATGCACACGCTGAAATACTTCTACTGGATTGTAAATCCCCAGGACCGTAGTGGAATTGTCCCAAAAGGATTAGGTATGTTTTAACAACTGATACTGTAGCTAGAAATGTGCTCAGGCAATTGTGGTGGAGGTTTAATGTTCTATCTTTATTACTTAAGATGGTCCTCGACCGAACCCGAAGGAGGTTCTGACACTGAGAGCGTTTCTACTCATCTTCATCAAGCAGTTGGTAATGAAGGTAATGGATACTTGTTCTGTTTCCCAATAACACAAGAGGAACAGTTTTCTGTTATGTTGTCTGTTAAACCCAATCCTAGGTAACCCATTTATAACAAGAGCTATATTCAGAACACATATAATTACTTATTTTCTCCCTATTTTACAGGATTATGGAGTCAAAGAAGATGAGTTACAGGCAATTCTTAATTATCTTCTGACAATCCATGAAGTAAGTAAATCGAATTATCTTTGAGGATAAAATAGTAGAATATGCAGATTTGCCACTAGGTGGCACTGTTTATTTCTCATAAGTTTCTAAAGTCATGAAATAATGTAATTTTTAGTTTGGTTTTGTGTAATATAAATGTTCTGTTAATTTTGTTCAGCTTTTATAAACCTCACCATTGCTGCTTCTTTATTATTCTCATCTGATTTACGTAGGATGACAACTTGATGGATGTTCTGCAGTTACTTGTTGCACTGATGTCTGAACACCCGAGCTCCATGATTCCAGCTTTTGATCAAAGAAATGGATTAAGGTGCAATACAATTCTTCAGAGTTAACTCAATTATTAGAGGTTTCTTTTTCTTTTTGACATATTTGTGTATTTCTTTCCACAGGGTCGTTTATAAACTGCTCGCGTCGAAGGGTGAAGGAATTCGAGTCCAAGCTTTAAAAGTCCTTGGATACTTTTTGAAGCACTTGTCGCCAAAGTAAGTGAGGCAGATGCTATAATTTGAAGGATTCATGACAACACAGCATAAGCACTGCCATGGGCAGGATCGGTCCTCAGGTTGTGCTTCACTCTGCTTCATATGACTACATTGGCAATATCTGTAGCTTAAATTCACTCGCTTCATATTATATGGAACTCTATACAGAATCTACTCTTAGGCTACATTCACACTACAGTATGGGGGACGTATATACGGCCGATATACGTCCCCCATACATTTCTATGGGCTCACGGCCCTGTACGGGAGCGGTACGGTGCAGCACACGTGCGGCACCGTACCGCTCCGTAGCCCGGGGAAAGATAGGACATGTCCCATCTTTCCCCGTACTACGTCGCCGTGCGCCATTAATTCCTATGGAGAGGGGCGGGGGTGAGCGGCGCTAAAAACAATTTGTGAGATGTGTGTGTTTTGTTTTGTTTTTTTTGTTAGTCTGACTGATGAGGGTTTATGGAACCTGCATCTCCCCACTATCTAATGGTCAATCTAAAGGACAATCGAAGGTCCTGTGGAAGTGATAAGGCCGCAGTGTCCACATGTATCCTATTAAATGGGATGGGGACCCCTGTTCTCCTGATTAGAACACCTATTTATTTTTGTTACTGTACATGTTCTATATCAGCGCTTTCATTGTGAAACATTGTATCGGATGTATTCATAAGTGTTATATGTTCTTTTTGTTATAGGAGGAAAGTGGAGGTTATGCAGGGCCATGGATTATTCTCTCTTTTGGCTGAGAGGTTAATGCTAGAGGCAAAAACCATCACAATTACCACTTACAATGTTTTGTTTGAGGTAAGTTCATTGTTCTCTTCCGCACTTAGTTTTTTTTAGTGGATTAAGGAGAATAAAATGTTGTAACTTGTTTCCCAAACACAATATAATATGGCTAGCGGGACCCTCCAGAGGTATTAAGTGTCCCTTGCTTGTTAGTTCTGGGTCTGTCTTGAGAAATTTACTATATACGCACATTATATTTTTAACTAAAGGAGCAGAATTATTTTTCCTAAAAATGGAAAATCTAAGACCATTTTGTCAAAGACTGGGCTAGTGCAATAATAGAAGGAAACAATAAATCTGCTGCATCATTTACCGAGTATGACTAAAATGTTGGCTAATGACTTATTTTTCAGATTCTGATAGAACAAATAAGCACACAGGTGATACATAAGCAACATCCTGACCCCGACTCCTCTGTCAAGATCCAAAATCCCTGTAAGTTGATAATAATTTTGCCAACTAAATACTAATTAAATCTACTTTTTATTTTTAAAATGTCTTTTTAAACCTGTTTCCTTAGGTACAGCATCCCAAAGTTGTTTCTCTTGTAGATTCTTGTTTCATAACAGTCAGGAAAGCTGCCATTTGAAATGCACTAGATTTCAAAAATAACTTTATAATTTATGTTCTTTATAATGTTTATGAGAATTAAGCATTTCAATGCGTACTTTAATGAGACAGTTGGTGCACCCAAAATGTGTCCTTAGCACCCAGGGTGCTGCTATTATTTGTTAGCATTTATAAACTGTGGTAGTACTTTACAATGGCAAAATGTCATGTCGCTTTACTAAAACCATACTTGTATAAAACCATGTGAATTGGTTTTAAACCTTGGTTTTTAATTCCTATATCTGGCCACTGACATTGGTTTGCTGGCTCGCAAGTTCATAGTCTGCAGCCATGTCGTTCTGCATCACTGCAATTTTTCTTGCAACTTCAAAGGTGCAGTTCTTCACTAAAGCCGGAGCAGTACTCCCCGGCATCATTGCACTGTAGCTATGGCACACGCTCAGTGAAGCAAGGGTGTAGTATGCCCCTATTACTGTGTGGCTGGGAATACTGGAACAAGGTAAGTATACATTTTTTTTCTCTTTTAACAGCACAAACATAGGGACTTGCTAAAGGACACTAAGCCACAGTCCATAAGGACCTGTGTGTGGCTTAGTGTCTTGACTTGCCCTGACAAGTCCTCTTTAAAGGGGTATTCTGGTAATATTAACTTCTGAGAAAAAACCCATAATGCTATAAATAAGTGAATAAAACAAAACTCCATCTCATTCATCACAAAACAGAGTTGAAATATTCATGAGCTTTCATGATTCACAGAATTTTATGAGCTTTCTAAAGTAGGGGGAGTTCTCTTCAAAATGGCTGCCACCTAAAACTACAACTTTTATTATGTTCCCTCAGTAACAGCTCTTCCCCCTTATCTCCTGCTCGCAGTGATTATGTAACAGACTGTCCTGCTCTGTTACCATAGTAATGATGTGTGTAACTGCCATCACTGCATATTACCACACTGATACAATTTCTCAACAACACTGGCCATGCTGGATTCTCTGCAACCAACCAACTACAGCCAAACATAGTCGTGATCACATGACCTGCCCAGGCAGGTGCAGGATATGTGAAGTGGACATGTGACCAGCAGCCTGTGTCTCCACAGGGACAAAACCACAGGACTGATTGGAAGTCCATTAGCATTTTAGTTTTTCTTAAGGTGTATGACTCCCTGAACTGAGTGGTTTTGCTGGAAAAACAATTCTAAAATTATGATAACGAGTCTCTGTCTATCCTGTGGCTGCCCCACTGCTCTCCTCACCCTATATTAATTAATGCACTGCTTCATCCTTGTCTTACCCAGCATTAACCGAGAATATGTCATAACTGTGTTGTCCCTGACAGGCAGATGTAATTAATCGCTACACCATCCCCCAGCTGATGTGTATGAGTCATCCAGTTCAGGTTGGTTAGTCCTGTCTGGACAGTCCAGGCAGCTCCATGTAATTTTTTTTTAATGTTCGGAAGCCAGTCTACACACAGCTTTCCCAAAGTCCTGAATTTTATAATTGTTTATAATTGTTTTTGAGCAAAACCACTTGTTTCTGCATCAGTGTAGCTACAGCATTCTCAAGGTTGATTAGTCATAATGCATAAAAACAAATGGTAAATGTCCTTTAAATAACAATTAATTACATATTAGCTTACCGTATATACTCGTGTATAAGGCAAGAAATGTGCTGAAAAACATACCATCGGCTTATGCACAAGTCTATAAAAAAGAAAGAAAAAGCTCACATAATCCCCTTCCGGCGCTCCCAATGTGGCTCCATTTCTTTCTTCTCTCTGCTGTAATGGCGGGCAGATCACTTGGATGCCTCTCTGCCCGCTGTTACAGCAGAGAGAGGAAAGAGGAGGAGCTGCAGGGACAGAACACTTGGGAGCCGCTACAAGCAACGGGAGCACCGCAAGGCGAGTATGAAAGTTATTATTATTTTTTTATACGACAAATGGCAGCATTTGTAGATGAATTATGCTTATTCCTGGAATACTTTTTTTTTAGTCCTTTGAAACTTGGCATATGTGATTCAGAAATGTATTAATCGAAAGGATTTTGTACAAATTGATGAGTTTTTGCCTACAATGAGTGTATCACCTCTTGGTTACAATCAATGCACGTTTTCTAGGATATTGTTTTTCCCATTGCACGGCGCAGTTCGCCAGCGCCCGTGCAATCCTATGTGCTGAGGGAGCCCACACAACTAGTGTATAACCTGTGGATCTGCCTTGCAACACTCCGCAGCCAAATACAGTAGCAGTGTTGTGTATTGGATTTATAAAAACCCTTTTCACACATTGCAGAAAAAAATCTGCAGAAACAGTAATTATAATCCACTACTGTGACTCATGATGTAGAAATCGAATTTTTGGTGTCTGATGCCCGATTTCTGGAATCAACACGAGGGTAAATTCCACAGCCCTTACACTACGTGTACAGATAACCTAGGTCCCCATATGCTTAAGATAAAAGTTAGCTAAACACACAGACATAGAGAATTTGGTTATTAAAAAAGATCTACCATGAAGCATTAGCTTCTGTTTCTATTAAAAAGACATGCATGCTCAGCCAAAGGCATTGTATAAGACAAGTGTATGTGCACCTTTTGGATTTCAAAGTCTTTTGTGCAGATATTGGGGCACATTTACTTACTCGTCCCTGTGCGATCCCCGAGGTGTGTTCCCCCGACGAGAATGCACATCTGCCGTGATTTCCTACCAGCGTGTGCCCGATATCCTGTATCTGTCGCTTCCCCCATCGCTGGAGTTCACCTTCTTCTTCACATGAAAGCCGATGCGCCAAAATCCGATTGCGTGCGACAAAATCCTTTGCTAAGTGCGGCGTGGGTCGGAAATGTTTGGAACATCCGACAATAGTGCGACCGCAGGACCCTTGGTAAATGAGCCAATTGTGTCATCCATGACAAGGGAACAATGAAATGGTGTCTGGACAGATTTGACTTGGCTTGAGGCTTTTCCTTGGGGATTCCTTGACAAGCAGCTGATAAGCAGTCTGGGTTGTCTGGTGATTGTAAAACATTCTTCCAAAAACACCTTCTCTCCTGACCTTAGGTAGTTCCAGGTATTGCAGCTAAACTCCATTAATTTCTGTACCACAAAGCTGCAATACTGGTGCAAAGCATGGTCACATATGGCGCTGTTTTTGAAGAATGCTTCCATGTTTCTCAACTTCTTTAATGAGGATGGCGTTAGGAACTCCACTTTGTCGGACGCATTTTTTTTTTTATCACACCTGTATAATGTGGACTACTTACCCTTGTTTCCATGTGATATAGGATCCAGCTCGTAGGATCCAAGATTATGCATTGGCCAAATTTATTTAGCTGCAAAGTTTGCGCTGGAAATGATGAATTCTCTCGCCCTCTTTTTATCCCGGGTTTTCCTTGGCAATATTTCTGTGTTCACAGGATGTATCGGCGTGTTTGGAATGAATCAACGTGTTATGTGGCAGAAATTTTCTGTGGGGTTTTATTTTCTTTTAATCTAGATTCCCCGCATATAGAAAGCATCTGTCTGCTAGACTGACAACTCCGCTCTCTGTGAACCGGGACAATTTCTGTGATTCACGGCGTGCTGGTGCCTGCTATTCGTCTTGTTGAGTTTTGATAGTTACAAAAAGATGCAAATATTGACCTAGTGCTCCACGATTCAGATGTCTGCGCAGCATAAATTACACTTTGTCATATTTTTTTTCTACCGCTGTCTGTTGGCTTCGGGCAATTGTTTATTATTGTGACATTTTTTGATGAATAAAAATGGTTCCTAAATATTTTTTGCTTTATGTTCAGCTATTATTCATATATTCTTGATTGCAGAGCTCCGGCCATGTTACTGATTTTAGTGTAGATGCCAAGAAATCATGGGATTGAAGGGTTTATGTAAGTTTCAGGGGTGCCCAGCTGAATGTGACCTTAGAACTTGGACAGCTATTCTTTCCAGTACAAATGTACATATATTATGAATAGGGAGCAAAGATGTAGCTACCACCTGATGAAAACCTTGTCTGTTAGAATAGGTAAGACATTATTGTGACAAATCCAGGTGATGTTGGCGCTGCCCCAGTGTTAACTATCCCTACAGTAGGACTGTACAGGCGGTCCCCTACTTAAGGACACCTGACTTACAGACAACCCATAGTTACAGACAGACAGACCCCTCTGACCTCTTCTGAATGCTTTACTATAGTCCCAGGATGAAATAATCAGCTGTAAGGTGTCTCTTATGCAGCTTTATTGATAATCATTGGTCCGATTACAGCAAAAAATGTTTAAACTCCAATTGTCACTGGGGCCAAAATTTTTTTTGTCTGCATCTACAATTATAAAATATACAGTTTCGACTTGCATACAAATTCAACTTAAGAACAAACCTCCGGACCCTATCTTGTATGTAACCCGGGGACTGCCTGTATTGTTACTACATATTGGCGCTACAAAGCAGATGTATAATGGAAATGTTGCTGAGTAACTCTGTGGCTCTAGTTATAGAATGGTGGAGGTATCCCAATATCTTCTGAAATGATCAGAAAAATGATTAACAAATAACATAGTGAAGACATAATAGATGTCTTCACTATGTTGGCCTAGTGACTGTTCGAGTTTTTTGAGTGTACTGCACTTTGAAATTGCCATGTATCCCCAATTACTGTAGTTATCTGTAGATGTTTGTGATATCTATAAAAAAAACTCCTGAAATCCGTAACCTTTTTTCCATTAATTTATTTGGTAGTCGGCTTGTTTTTTATATGAATTTTGTTTATCTGTGAGGGTGAGCATTTAGAAACGTGATGGTAGTGCCCGGTGACATGGCAAGACCGGATCACATCTGCATTTTCAGTGCAGATGGGAAACAAAGGTTTAGCATTGTATACATGCAGAACACTGGGAACTTGTTGAGTTTCAGTTCTTTCCTTTAGTTATTTTGAGCAGAAGTTAAGTGTGGGCATACACGTAGAACAGATGCAAGCATTGCAGCAACTATATAGAGGTAAGGTATTGTGGAAAGACTTTTGGTAATGGGTCAAAAGTGGGTCTCGGTTACAAAAAGTAAAAATTTTAGGGTCTAGCACTTTTCGTTATTTTTTTGTTTTATATTGTTTTGATGTATTTACTTTCAATGCATGGTGGCACTACTATGATAATACCTGTATTTATTGAATATTAAGAATGGTGGCAGTTATTTTGAATGTGTTTTAGAAAAAGCAAAATGTATCCTATTCTGTGTATAACACAGCTAAATGTGAAGACCTTGTGCAAGGTCTGCTGTGGCTCTGGTAGGAAGGACCAGATCTCAATATGTGGTATTCAACGCTGGACACCTATTTTTATATTATGTATTCATATTAATACTACAAGTGCTTTTTCAATATTTTGTTAAACGTTTTTTCCCCAGTGATTCTTAAAGTTATTGCCACACTCCTCCGAAATTCTCCTCCATCTCAAGAGGTCATGGAAGTAAGAAGGATGTTCCTCTCAGACATGATAAAACTTTTTAATAACAGCAGAGAAAACCGGAGGTATGTGGCTCATCTATACATTGGATTACTTGGTTTATATATTATTATACAGTGGGAGGATTTATCAATCTGTTTACAACCAAATTCTGACGTAATTGGAACCCAAAAGCTTTCTGCGCCACATTTATGAAGGGTTTAGACTGTTAATTCAAACCTCTGACGCATGTATTTAGGGCTTCTCCTGAGCTGCACAAATTCTATAGAATAGCCTTCCCCTTACTACTATCAGAATAATACCCAACCTCCAAAGTTTCAAACCTGCTCTTAATAACTCATCCCCCCCGCCCCCGTCTGTTATCCGGCTCTGGTCTTGGACTCTGTATGTAAGATGGCGCCTGATGACGGGTAAGCTCTTGTGATCAGGGCCCTCACTCCTATTGTTCTATATGTATTATTTTATTAGTATATGTCCCATATAATTTGTAAAGTACTAAAAAGTATGATGGGGCGATATAAATAAAGATTATTATTACATTATTACTATTAGTTTTAATGCACATTTATGCGTAGTATGACTAAAGGGCAGGTGTGGATTTTGGCAAAAATGTCAGTGTGACAAAAATAATACTAATGCGCCAGAATTTTGCTTTCTGGCATAACCTGATCCAAGTAAGAGGCAATGCACAGTACAAGTAGACAGTGTGATTCTGGATGATTAATCTGTTGTAGAATGTGACACTTTTGGTAAATCCTCCCCTTTCTTTTACATCATTTTATATACCATATTTATTAGTTTTGAAGTTTCATGTAATTATTACAATGTATTATTAACCACTGATTTTGGACCTGTCTGTTCTCTCGTCAGGAGCTTGCTTCAGTGTTCTGTTTGGCAAGAGTGGATGTTGTCTCTGTGCTATTTTAACCCCAAAAACACAGACGAGCAGAAGATTACAGAAATGGTGTACGCCATCTTTCGCATCCTTCTTTACCATGCAATTAAATATGAGTGGGGTGGTTGGCGCGTCTGGGTGGATACAATCTCTATCACACATTCAAAGGTAAATATATAGACACTTATATGAAATGTATATTTATTATTGCTCTGATAGCGGTGACTTGTACTGAAAAGACATGTGACTGCTACCATTTGCAGGTGGAGCTTAAAACATTTTTTTCGGAGAGTGCATTGTATACGTACATTTTACATTAAAATATAGTCGAATCTGCTTAATTATACAGCAATACTTCAGCCTTCTATTGCTCAGCCTATGGATGCTCACCGCTATAAAGTGTGTAAAGTTGCATTTCCGACATGGAGGAAGAAAGTTATAAAAATATTAATTTTAGGACACAAAACTAGATTCCTTTATTTTAATAGCTAAAATCCAACTTTGGCTCCTTACACAAGAATGTATGGTATACCTAGACCCAGGCGTAGCATACAGGTGGCTTGAAAAGTTAAAGGGTTAACTCTTTTCACACTTCCCCTTTCCAAAGAGAAGCATGCTGCCGGGCCGTTCTTATGGCAGGAACATATTTCTTTAATAAAAGTACATTGCAGAGTTTAATATTATCATGTACATTATGCATTTATACAAGTTCTATTATCCTTCAATTATATCTACCAGCAGGGGTGGACCGGCCTATACTCACTGGGGGAATCCGGTCGTTCTTGGGACTGGTGGGGCTGGTCTAAAATTAAACCATGTACTCCCTTTCCAACGCTCCCCCCACGTATTATCCTAGTTGTATTCTTGTACATAAGGGCAGTATTATAGTAGTTATATTTTGTACATAGGGGCAATATTATAGTAGTTATATTCTGTACATAGGGGACAGTATTATAGTATTATATTCTTGTACATAGGGGGCAGTATTATAGTAGTTATATTCTTGTACAAAGGGGGCTATTTAGTAGTTATATTCTTGTACATAGGAGCAGTATTATAGTATTATATTCTTGTACATAGGGGCGTATTAGATGTTATTTCCTGTACATAGGGGCAGTATGTAGTAGTTATATTCTTTTACCTATTGGCATTATTATAGTAGTTATATTCTTGTAACATAGGGGCAGTATTATAGTAGTTATATCTTGTACATAGGGGGCATATTATAGTATTTATATTCTTGTACAAAGGGGCAGTATTATAGTAGTTATATTCTGTACATAGGGGCAGTATTATAGTAGTTATATTTCTTGTACATAGGGGGCAGTATTATAGTAGTTATATTTCCTGTACTAGGGGGCAGTATTTAGTAGTTATATTCTTTTACATGTGGCATTATATAGTATTTATCATTCTTGTACATGGGGACAGATAAAGTAGTTCTAATTCTTTTACAAGTGGCATTATTATAGTAGTTATATTCTTGTACATAGGAGGCAGTATTATAGTATTTATTCCTTTACATGGGGCAGTATTTGTAGTTATTTCTGTACACATGGGGCAGTATTAGTATTATATCTTGACCGTGGCAGTTTATATGTTTCTGTACACAGGGGGCAGTATTATAGTAGTTATATTCTTGTACATAGGGGGCAGTATTATAGTAGTTATATTCTTTTACATGGGGGCAGTATTATAATAGTTACATTCTTCATTGGAGAAGGTATTGTAGTAGTTTTTTTGTATATATGTCAGTATTAAGTTGAGTTTAAAAAAAAAAAAAAGAAGTGTTATTCCTGTATAAGGGAGTTGTATAAACGAGTCTTTCACTGGGCTGTACATGTTGTTTTAGAGACCATCTATCAACAGTTTGTGTGGAGTTTAGTAACTCCACCCATATCACATGACCACACCTACTTGTTTTGACCCTGCTCACAGAATGGAGCCATTTTTACAGTTTTTTCTAGGGCCACTTAAAATTCCCAGTCCGCCCCTGTCTACCAAGAAATGTAGGATTCTTAACACAACTCCAATTTTGGTAGTTTCTTCTTCCCTGGTTATGTCTTGTATGTGTAATTTTCTTAATTATGCATAGAACCTTCTTTTTTTTTTTCTTTTTAACAAAAATGGCCAGCAATTGCAGTGTGCAGTTAATTCCACTAGGTGGTGCAGATGTGCTAGAAATCACTGGCTGTGCACATCTCTGGGTTTACTATTTAGTTTTGTTGTGACCATGCATTTTCTTTCATGGTTTAGAATATTGTTTATATTTGTTTACACTCTGTAGTATAACTATACAATATACAGTTACACAAAGTACTTAAATCATCTGACTAGTACAGCTGAACATTGCTCCGGCATACCGACACTGCAATTAGCTCCATTCATTATCTTACATTATATATTTGGGCAACTACATCGCCTTTACTGATAAAAGAACAAATGTTCCAAAGTTGGAAGGGCTTTGCAGTGCTACATATCAAAATACGTGCTTCTGCTATAAAAAGCCAAAGAAACTCAATTGCAATTTTATTGTCCGGTTTGATAGATATCCTGCCACCTTTGTAGCAGGGTAGCTGTTTATCAATGTAGCCCTCTCTTCCCACAGCTGTAGCACACAGCCAGTAACTGCTTCTCCAGCACAATTGGCCAGTTTTATTAATTTCTTTTTTTCCTCAAATGGATTTAGATTTTCCCTTGTTTTTATTTGCTAATTTATATACAATTGCTTCATATGGACAGTACAGTAGCCTTATACTTGTGGTAGTACGCACTTAAAAGAAATATTTCATATATATATATATATATATATATCTCATATTTATTTTTTAAAATTCAGTTTTTTTAAAAATGCAAAAAAACATTTATTCACTATCCTATTATATAGACTTTTTATTAATTATACTGTTATTATTATTATTATTATTATTATTATTACTATTATACAATGTCTAGAATATTGCTTCTTGTTTTGATGCCGTGAAATTACTTCCTCTTTTATGTATAAATGTTAATCTAAATGAACAATAGAAAACTATTTGTTTTTATGTTCTTATTTGATTAGCTTAGTCTTTAACATGTGTGCCCTTTGACATTCAAATGCCAAGGTCCGTGCTTAGGGCATTGGATTCATGCCCTGTGGCTGGATATTTAAGCATACACTTTTTAATGGCATCTTTATGAAATATATATATGTGTGTATATTAGAAGATAGATATAAAATGTAATATAGTTAGTGTGTGCGTTGATATATAGTAGTGCTTTAAAGGTTTTTTTTTAACCTGAATTAGTAAAAAAAATTGTACTTGAATCCTCTGGAACTGTTTTCTGGCCCTCCCCTCAAGCCTTCTATCCTTATGGATTGTTTCAGTTTTATCTCATTATTGAAGGCTTTTTGTTTGACATTTCCATACGGCATGCAAGTTAGCAGATTTCAGTACAATGTGTGGAATGTAAGAACAGTTGTGTTTAGTGTACAGGCCTAGAATTGCTGAGCCCGTTCCAGCAGTGGGGTAAGGTTGGGAAGTTAAGTGAGCTATCATTATCCAAGCATCTGTAAGGCTTTGACTCGCTCAATTATTTCCAGCCCTTTCCTGCAAGATGCCCTTGTGGCACGAAGTAAAAACATGTCTGGCTACAAAAAAAAAACGTAATTTGCGTTCATATCAAAAAAGATCCCAGTGTGTAATGTTTTCTTGCTGGAAGAGCGCGATAGAGAAATGTGGTGCATGCTTATTTATTCATATTGGAATAAGGAAAGATGAAGGAGGAGATGATGCCTTTGTAGTTCCTTTAATTTCCTGGGAATATATTATTTCCATTACATGTTCCATGTTCTATAAACTGTTGCATATTTGTTTATAACTATCAAACGAGCGAAGCAAATAGTAACTGCAGCTGCCTCCCCCCAAGTGCTTCGGCACGGGCTTTACCTGACCATGCAGAAACCCAGCATAGAGAAGTTCTGTGATTGTTATGTTTTATAGCTGTACATAACCATGCAATCTTCTAATGTTACAGTACAGATTATTGACACAATTGCTAGCAGATGAGATCCCCACCTAATCCCCTCAGTTAGTATACAGTGCCACACTCGCTCGTCTGACATTGCATCTCCTGGAGGGGGTGTTTGTTTAGTCTTTCCTATCTCTAAGTTCTTGACCTTGTTGTTGATATCAGAAGGGAAGGATAATTCTAGTCAACATTAATTTCCATCCATCTCAGGAGAAGCTAGTGAATCAAGCTATGACTATTTGATCAGTTGTCATTATGGAAATTAGTTGGGTTTGGCTCAATTTCCCCCCCCCCCCCAGAAAATCAATCCAGTTGGCTCGGAGGTGGGAATAGTTATGCTCTGGTCAGTTTTTATAGTATATTTAATTGTAACATATTTAGAAGTTGCACGTTACAAATAACCAAATTTCCAGAATACTAAAAACATTTTTTTAATTTAAAAAAGAAAGAAACGCACACAATACTTAATTCTACTTAATTTTTATGGTGTCGGTTGGTTTTTATTTTGGGGTTTTATTGTTGCCCAATTTTTTTTTAAAAATTACCCATTAATATTAACTTGGATTCCATCCCCCCCCCCCATATCTCACATAGAACCCATGGGTCTATCAATAGGATTAGAGCCACCATTCTTCTAATAAAAAAAAAAGGTATTTTATTGATGCCCTTTGTTCTAGTCATGGGCACAGGCAGTTGCAGTATACAGTGAAGCTACCCCATCCTCCTCATGGACACTGGCACTACTAGCCCAGCAGAAGAGAGTTCCTGAGGGTGGTACTCTGCTCTGCAATACCGTTTGCCACTCCCTCAGGGAGGAGTGGGGTGAGAGTGATGCTGGCTGTGTGAAGGGAAATCAACCTTAGGAATTCTCTCCAGCTGTCTTAGCATCAGTGCGAAGGACAGGGTAGCTTGACTGTATACTGCAGCTCCGCACCACCATAGCTGGAACAGATTCCCTGGTGACCGATTCTCTGTTAAGGCAGAGACTCTTTTATTTGGAGAAGGGATGCAGATAAGTAATAAGTTAAGCTGGTCTAAGACTCGCCACATGCATTGTACATCCAGTGATTATTATACTTATTCATTATTGATTAACACTCATTCCATCAGTGGCGTAACTAGGAGAGACGGGGCCCGCTAGCAGGCTACTGCATGGGGCCCCCTTCCCACTTTAAAAATATACATATTAGTATACTCACACATATAAATACACTCATGTGCACATACACATACTTACAGTGCCATATGCATCTGTGAAGGAAACCGCGACGTTCCGGACCCCTGAAGGGTACGTAAGGTCACTCAGTTATCCTTTTACAGACACTCCCAGAACGCACGGGTTCTGAGAGGCGCAGGAAGTGATTTAAAGTTGTCCACACAACTTCCGGATATGGCACAACCCTAAATCAAATCCCTGAATGGCTATAAGATCCCTCTCACTAGCCGCAGTGAGACAGAATATTATCAGCCTTATGCTGCCACCAGTTCTCCTTTAATATAAGCCCGGTCCGTAACAGGATTATATAGGGTGAGGAACCAACCCGGTAGCATGTATATAAGCGAGAAACCCGGACGTAAGATTCGTGATCGAGATAAAAGAGCAACACAGATTAGATTTTATATTTAATTGCCTTAAGGGCACACTAGACAATACAGTACACACAATAGATATACACAGTAAACAGAGTACAAATTACACGGGTAGCACCACAAGTCTAAGCAGTTTAGTTAGTTAGTTACCTTTGTGTGTGGCCTAATGGGGATGGATAGTCCACACTTTTAGATCCTCCCTGCGCTTAGTTGATGTTAGTTTCCCCCAGGGCAAAGACAACCGGCCCCTTCAATGGTGCCCGATTATATCAGGTGTGGACACACCTCTGTCCACCCTAAAGGTGTGGTCAATGGTCACTCCTACCTGATATTACATCCAGAGCCCTGGAGAAGCCACAGCTACCCCAGGGGAAGTCCTAGGGTCATGGTTCTGGTATCATTGGATCCGGGTGAATCCTAGGATCGCATTGATACCAAACCTGACCCATTTGCTATGGTCCTATCCAGAGATATTGATATCTTGGGATCTGAGTATCCTAGAGCAATGAACAATGGGTTGTTATGATTTATGGAGAATAACCAATCCAAAAATGTATTTGGTGTTCTGGTGAGATGGACCATAACTTCATAACTGTCTCTATTCAACCTGGTGATTCAAAAGTTTTAATGGCTCTTTGTTTGACGAGGGGGGTGATGCCTGGAGTCGGTTTGTCTGTATAGGTCTTTGAAGCCCGGCCACATGCTGGTTTTGTCAACAAGCTGGCTCAATTAGGTTAATTTATGGTGGTGAATACCAGCAGGCCTCCCCTTCCCCTGGTCACATCATCACAGCATCATGCTCACATACAGTGTACACAGACCATATACACAGCAGAGAATTGTATATATACATCACATCATAATTATATATATCACAGTATATGTTATTTACATATACATTATGCTGGACATGTGCAGTACAATATAGATATAATGGTGCACATCCTCCATTCTTTATTGCTTCAGGTCGGATGACGGGGCCCCCTGACACTGCAGGCCCCATAGCAGCTGTTATGGCTGCTACCGCTGTAGTTACGCCCCTGCATTTCATGGAGCTGTACATTAAATAATCACAAACATTACATTGAGAAGAGAACATATAGAAGTACAGGCAGTCTCCGGGTTACGTAAAGGATAGGTTCTGTAGGTTTGTTCTTAAGTTGAATTTGTATGTAAGTCGGAACTGTATATTTTATAATTGTAATCCCAGCCAGATTTTATTTTTTGGTCTCTGGGACAATTGGATTTTAAAAATGTTGGGTTGTCATAAAAACCATAAGAAGTAACAATAAAGCTTCATTACAGACACCTTTTATAACTCTTACAGCTAATTATTATAGCCTAGGGCTAAAGTACAGTAAATTACCAATGTCCAGAGGCCCGTTTGTAACTAGGGGCCATCTGTAAGTCAGGTATTCTGATGTAGGGGACCGCCTCTATAGTGATAAATATATATTACAACAATACCTTATTTGTTAACTAGTCATAATATTTGTTTGTTATTTTAAATAATTCTTAAATAATTTATTCATCCCAGTTCACACATCCCAGATAATAATATATATATTTTTTTTAAATCTCATTTCTGAAGATCGCAATCCTTGTTACTTTGGTTGCTGGTTTATCTGCTATTTGTGGTTATCGGGAAGCGGTGACATTACTAGCAAGGACTATTTATTTTCAGACCATGTCCATTTATAGATTAACTTTCCAATCACAGTGAAGATTAATGACTGGTCTTTTAGCTGGCTAATTTCGAACAAAATCTAGTAATTAATTGCAGTCTATCAGCTTTTCCATTACATATGCGAGTAACTGAAGAATAACAACCATTAAATTGAATCTCTGAATACTGACTTTGCCTCTTAGTAATGGCGAAAAACAATTGTATCTCACCTTGGAAAAATAGGGGTACACTTAAGCATTTTGGTTCCTTGTTGAAACTCAATGCATTTTAAAATTGCAGGTACACTGGGGTCTATATCATTGACCCCACAAATCAAATATATGCGGTTAAGTGTTGATTGATTTATTGATTAGTCATGCATGAGGTTATACTATACTTCAATAGTATTTTACTGGGGTTAAAGTTAAATGAATGTTTTGCTTGTATTCCAGCAAAAAAAAAAAAGTATTCTATTTATTTCTATATTAATTTCTTACTCTTTTGTTCTTTTGTTGAAATTGCTATTAAACTGAGAAATTAAAAAAAAAAATCCTATATACAGTATGTATCACAACAGATTATATTGTCTTCTCCCCTCACTGTCCTGGTTGTAAGACAACTGGCATCAGCAGGTGCCTCACCTCTCTATCCTGTCTGCAGTAGAACGCCAATCCAAAATAAGACATTCCAAAAAAAGATTGTGGTTGAATGAAAAAGCTTGTTTTATAGTAGCTAAAATATGATCTTAGTCATCCTTATCGATATTGTACAATATTATAATAATAATAATAAATGTTTATATACTGCCTAAAGATTGCACAGCGCTGCACAAAGCATGGCAAACTGGTCCCTGTCCCCAATGTGTGGCTCACAATCTAAACAACCTAACAGTATGTTTTGGAGTGTTGTGGAGTGGTTTTTAGCTTTTGGAAACCAAAAATCCTGTTATGACTAAGGAGGGTAACGTTTGTGGAATTTGAAAACTGGGACATTTTAGGGGTTCAAACCTGTACTTTTTACCACGTGAATATTACTCAATTTTTCACCTTATAATTCATACAAGGAAGATTTTAGGAAAAAATATGTATAATGAAACAAGTAAAAACTTGCTTTTTATTTTTTTTTATTTCAGGTCACTTATGAAATGCACAAAGAGAGCCTGGCTCAAGCATTCAGGGACTACGAGGACCATGTGGTTAGTGAAATAGGACCAGGACCATCAAGTCCTATAAGAACGGTCTCTGGATACAGCCAAGCGCCTGAGACGACAACTCAGACTCCAACTTTGGAACTTGCTGAAACTGCATTGAATCATACTGGGCATTTGGAGACCGAAAGAAGTGTGAAGGAAGACCAGGACCAGGGCACTCAGGAGAGTTGTTCTGTTACTGAAGACAACCATGAAGAAAAGGAATCGGAAATCTCTGTGGTTAATGATGAGTCTTCTGAAAACAAAAATAATGATAATGTAGAAGCACCAGAAAATCATCACAAAGAGGCAGATGAATCTCCAGGAGAAGAGACCATAACCACTGTCGCCCATGACGGGCAAGTTGGCGAATCTTCCTCTACACAAGATGTTAGTGGCAATGACACTGGTGTCATGTTGGGTGATGACACTGAACATGTTGAGTCATCAAACAACATAGTTGAGAAGTCAAACATTGTAGAAGAGGAAACTAAAGGGGACATTGCCGTTGGTGGTCTGGATTCTGCAACCGAAACAAAAATTTGCAACAAAAGTGTGAGATTGGAAGTTCCAGAGGAACCAGGCGGAGAATGTAATAGCAAGGAGGAGACTTCGCCACAGGATGCTATTGAATATGTAGAGGCAACAACTGAACATACTGAAAGTTCATCAGTAGATGGTCCTCAAGGTGTAGAACCTCGTGTTGAGGAAGCAGAATCTTCTAGTGACACAGTAGCCGAGACAGCTACAAGTGTTGAGGCTTGTTCAGAAGATGTAGGTCAAAAAGTTGATACTACTGTATCAAGCACCACAAATGACACCGGAGAACCAAATGCAAGCACTTCAGATGGTGAAAGGAATGGTGAAAGGAAAATAGCTAAACTTGATGTATCAAGCATTGCCTCTGATACTGAAAACCTGGAATTGAAGGTCAGCTCGAATGGCGAACCAGACCAGTCACCCAGAGCCGTTCCTGAGGTATAGTTATTTAGTGGAGGAATTTTAAAACATGTCTATGAAATTATCACCATTGAAAAAGACTGGCTTACTTTATATGTAAGGGAGTATTGCAGTGGTGGAACTGCTTCCCTACTGTTACTGCAGGCTCGAGCTCATATAATTGTAGTATGGAGATGTTTTCTGCAGTATAGTCTGTATTGGAAATCTTTAGGCTTGGGCAAGTAAACACAAGGCCTGGATCTCCTCTATAATAAATTGGTGGAGAATGCGGGTTGCATTAAATGAAACTTGTATTCTACTCATTTGATGTAAACACCATGATTTAAGATGAATCTTGTTTGGGAAAGATATAGTGGCATTTACTAGTCATGTGGCCCAAGGTGGGAGCAGGTTTTGTAATTCTTGATCAAAGTTTATAAGAGAGAGGCCCCTTCATAAGTAGAGGATCAAATGGCAACGAATATATTGGCCGTCAAGGCTCTACTCCCATTGATTTAAATGAAAGAACAGAGATGAAACTGCAGTAATCCTGAACAGCCACTACACTACTGATGGGTACTGTTTCCACCTCTGTTCCTTGTGTGCTTTTTGCTTTCTACTCATTTATTTATTTATTTTATTTATTTTCGATCAAGCAGCCTGATGTTCATAAGGGTGAACAATCAACCCCTTCAGATGGGCAGAGAAGAGACTCCAGATCCACTATGTTTCGTATTCCAGAGTTTAAGTGGTCAATGATGCATCAGCGACTCCTTACAGACCTTTTGTTTTCAATCGAAACGGACATCCAAATGTGGCGAAGGTAAGTGGATTATGATAGTAGTAGGTATAATTTAGGGTGGCTTTTTGGTTCTATGTTTGAAGGAAGCCTATGCATCTCTGTAGTATACAATACTACTATGCCAAGTTCTTTTTGACGCTATCCATTTACTAAGCTCCTTTACTATGCATTGAAGTGTTTTATTTATGCATTTTTGTTTTTGTAGCCACTCAACAAAGACTATCATGGATTTTGTCAACAGCAGCGACAATGTCATTTTTGTGCACAACACAATCCACCTCATCTCTCAGATCACTGACAACATGATAATGGCTTGTGGTGGTATACTGCCATTACTTTCTGCAGCAACATCTGCAACGGTGAGCATTCACCTTTTCTGTCATCTCTTAAACGGATAGCTGTACAGTGGAACCGAGGGCTGTCCTTTTAAAGGTTATGTTAGCAAGTTACATTTCTAAATTCCTGAGTATTTATACCAGTTATATTATTTCTCATATTTTAGTCAATTTGTCCTAAAAATGTGGTTCCTTTATCCTCATCTCCAGATTGTGTGACTTCAGATTTTCAGCTGTTTTTATGTGTTTTCTGTGTTTTTTCTGTGTTTTAAGAAATGTGACATATTTCCTGATAAAAACTTAAAGAATTAAGTTTTAATTTTTGTCCAAAGCTTATAGAATGCTTACATACAGGAGTATGTCAGGGTAGTCATGCATAGATTTTCCAGGTCCATCTCTTCCATGGCCATACAGACTTGTCATGCAGATGCAAAAAATAATGCAGATGAACCTTCCCTTCCATTTTCTTGCTTCCCGTCCCATGTCTCTGCTTCCCGTCCCATGTCTCTGCTTCCCGTCCCATGTCTCTGCTTCCCGTCCCATGTCTCTGCTTCCCGTCCCATGTCTCTGCTCCCCGTCCCATGTCTCTGCTCCCCGTCCCATGTCTCTTCTCCCCGTCCCACGATCGGTGGGCGGGACCAGGCTGCAAAGATTAGAGGGGAGAAGGCGGAGAAGTCTAGAGGCACTTGATTTTGATGGTAGATTTCCTTTAACAGGAAGTATAATATGAGGGTCTTATACTTATTCTGGTAACATTTCTTATTAGTGGCAAACCCTCGTAATTACATCAAGAAAAATGCTCTAGATATGCAACAGCTATTTTAGCTACATAGTGTAATTTTTCCTTAAATTTTTAGCACATTTGTTGGGTACAAGGCATTATAATGTATGCATGCTCCCTCTGTAATCATTGCAGCCTGGTCCCGCCTGCCAGGAAGTGCCCACTGTACTGAGGAAGTGGGGGAAGTGTGAAGCCAGATCTCAGAGGCCTTGGGTAGCCTCTAAATTTCATTAGAATAATTTGAATGTTTAATTTTCTAATTATTAGCTTTCTTTCTTCTCAACTTTCTTCTTAAGAAGAAAGAACACGATGGGAAACACCTATAATCAGATTACCACAGTCATGATGCAGGATAAAAGACATACCATTATAGCTATTCCAAAAGAAACTGATCCCCAACTGTAGACCTTGCTGTTTCAATGTCTTGACATCTCGACAGTACAGTTTAGGGAAAGTTGAAGGCCTTTGAGCAGGGTGGGGAAGTGAGAGCTCTCCTTTACGGAGACTTTGCCAATTACAGATGTACTGGGTTTGATTTAACCCCACACTGTGTCATAAGGTTTTCAAAAAAGTGAAAATTGGCAAAGTCCACGTAAGAATAGCTTCTATGATGGAAACACTGAATCTTTGTAAGCTATGTGTAATACATTTTCTTTCAGCACGAACTAGAAAATATTGAACCAACCCAAGGTCTGACGATTGAAGCATCCATAACATTCCTGCAAAGGGCAATTAGCCTGGTGGATGTTCTTATTTTTGCGAGTTCTTTGAGCTTCACCGACATTGAGGCAGAAAAGAACATGTCTTCTGGAGGAGTGTTACGTCAGTGTCTCAGATTAGGTGAGTAACTTAACATTGGCTAAAACTGATGCATCTGTATAGCACTAAATGTGTAATTATGTGTGTTAAAGAAGTTCTGCGGGAAATTGAAAATAAAGACCCTACCACATGGTTACTTCTTGGCCCTTCTTGGTCTTATTTTGTTAGATATTGGCTACAGTGACTGTATACCTGTCCTTGTTTTCTGTTGTAGTCTGTGCTGTTGCTGTTAGGAATTGTCTGGAGTGTCAGCAGCACTTGCAATTAAAATCCACAGGAGAAAATATGAAAAACCAGAAAGCAATTCATGGCCTGGCGGGAACAGCAAAGTCCTCTGCAAAGGTAATCCAGTTGCGATGCATGCTACAATACTGTTTGTGTCTCATTAATTTTCCTAAAAAAGCATTGCATGTGCTCTGAGAATTCATTGATCACACAGGCTGGGTAGCCGTAAAGCCTTCTGTATAGCAATCCCTGTTACGTGTAACAGTGGAGGCATTGTTGTCCAGTCACTGCATTAAATTGACAGCTAGGTTTCATAGTCATGTTTTCAGGCACATGAGTAGGCTTGGGGTGTGTAGAATCTATAGTATTTGATATTTATATTTTTCCCTGGCTTTGGTGAAATTTTTGCCTGGTTGTATGTTATGAGACTTCAGAAAGCAAAAGGGGTTGCTACTTGTTTTATTAAAATATATATGAGGCATGACTTCTAAAATGTGTGTAAAAGTAAGATTGTGCAGATTAGTCTCTTCTGCCCCAAATTTATCAAAGAGTCTGCTGGTGGGTGATTAATCTAGTGTAGTTTGACTGTCTAGACAAAATTTACACCACTATTAGTTGGCAGCAAAAATTCTGCATTTTTGTTTCATGCTGGAATTTGTGGTCTGTGACTGTGACTCTCCCACAGGTATACATAGAGGTGACTACAAATTCTGGATGACCATCTAATGTGTATGGAGGGTTGTCATTAGTTTTCTCTTCTGACGGCAGGGAAAGAAAGACCACCATGTTGTATTTCAGGATGTTGCCTCTTTTGTATTTGAGGAAGATAGTGGTTGGCAGCGGCTTACTCCTTATTGGAAACTTGGGGCATAGGGTTAGTAGGAATTGTTGTTGGCTCAAGCCTTTTTAAGGTCTGTGGCCACCATAAGGTTCTCGTTTCAAGGGCTACAAAGTTTTTTTGTTTAGAAGGAAAAGCATAGAGCAGTCAAGGAAACCTTTCACAGTGTAAACCATCAGCACCCAATGGATACTGTTTCTCCATTACCTTTTGGCACCCTTTGTTTTCAGATCTTCAAATAAGAAAGGGGCTCAATTTTGCTTAAATGGTAAATGTTGGTTTTGTTCCGAACAGCAGATCCTGCATGTGGAAAGTTGTGTGGTAGCACTCTGCCTTTTTACATGTACAAAGCAATTGGGCAGGTAGAGGAGGAGATGGTGATGCTGAAGCCCTTCATCTGTGGAAAGTGTTCTGGTGAAAGAACAGGCGAAATATAGAATTAATAATAATTACTTTATTTATATGGTGCACATAGATTACGCAGCGCTGCACAGAGCTTGCAAATGAGTCCCTGTCCCCAATGGGGCTCTCAATCTAATCAACCTACCAGTATGTTTTGGTATGTGGGAGGAAAACGGAGGAAACCCACGCAAACACGGAGAGAACATACAAACTCTTATGTTTTGTTTTAACATTTCTGTGTACTATGATAGTATTTCATCTCAGTATTGTTCTTTTATTTTCAGAGTCCATTGGACCTTTCAACAGGAATAATTTCTCCTATCCGAGACATTGACAGACTTCTGCAAGACATGGATATCAACCGCTTACGAGCTGTGGTCTTCAGAGATGTGGTGAGCGGAAGATCAATGTTTTATTATTGCCCGAACTGTGAACGTATTGGTTGTTTTGCTTATTCCACAAGGAGTGGTGAGATGACTCGGAGTATAGGTTACTTGTCATTGGAAATTTGCACTAAGGGTGATTGGTCAGTGTTGTAATTGTTGGCAGAATCTGCAGAAGGATGTGTGCGTTATATGGATATGCCTTTCTTCCCTAACATGCCAGTTTTTATCTTGCTTGAATATGTTTTGGGGAATGGTACACACATTGCACATTTATCTTTGCTTTTTTACTGGATAAATACTGTGAAGCTGGCTTCTTTCTAGTGTCCTATTCTATTCAGAGGACGGAGTTATACATATTATATGCCACAACTACTAAAGAGAGATCAGGAGGTGCTTTATGTAGAACTACCTGACATAAAGGGGCACAAATACTCTTTATACAAGGTCTGGTCATTATTTTTCAGGCCATGCATGTTCCATAAGGAGCATGCACATTTTTCCACAGTGGGGAAAAGGGATACTATAACTCCAGTGCTACCTTGAAAAGGCAGCTCCTTGTACGTCCATAGGCCCTTTTTCGCATGAATGTGTGCTACCCGTTTTCATATAAGTAGCACATGGCCACACTCACTACAATGTGCGATGGGGTAATCCATTTAAATGGTCGTATTGCCCAATGTACCATGCCCAAACGTAAGAAAATATAGAGCATGTTTTATTTTCTCCAGCATTTCCGTTCAACACACCCTATACAAGCCCATGGGAACTTTTCAAATATGTGTTGCATACGCTTGTGTACTGTATGATGCCGTATATATGGGCAGTATCTAGGGGTCATATATAGGACATAGGGCCCCTTTCACATGAACATTTGTGCTACCGATATCGGTCTCCATAGACGCCTATGGTGCGCAGCCACAGAATGGCGAGCACACACGTGTATCAATATACCGTACTGTGGACGGGAAAAAGATACAGCAAACCCTATCTTTTCCTGTATGTACGGCCTGGATACGTAGCTCTCTACGGAGAGGGGAAGGGCGGGCAACACCCGGGCGAGTATATGTTTGCGTGAAAGAGGCTTTATACAGAAATGCATGGCTGAAAAAAAAATCTAGAAGGGCCTATGTCTCAGACAGCTTTCACATGAACAGATACAATGCCTGGATCGGGACCTGGACTTAGCATACATTCAGCTAAGGAGGTGAGATCTGCGCAACCCTTCCATCTGTGCTGTTGGGCCATATGTGCGGCTAAAGATAGATAAAGCTCTCTCTTTTTTTTTTTTAGCAGTAGCACACGCGTATATGCACTCCACGTACCGTGCCACACACAATGCACTTGTATGGCGTATGTATGCCAGCAGCCGTTCGTACACCTAGCATACGGCTACCACATACAGTCATGTGAAAGGGGCTAGTGACATGTGCGAGAATAGCCAAAACAATTTTTTTTTTCAAAAAGGAACAGAACCCCAACTTTATTTATGGTAGCACTGGATACATAGTCTACTTTTTACCTCAGTGGAAAATTTATGTGAAGATATATTGAAGATTCCTTACCTAAATTGGAGTAAACAACCTAGCAGCATGCATTTCATTGCACTTCAAGCTTCATATTGAAAGAAAATCTGCCATCAAAGTTAAGTATGATAAACAAGGGACACTTAGACTGTACAAGTTCATGTGAAGGCATCCTGTGGAAATGAGCCGTTTGTTACAGTGCCAGCGTGGCTCTTGGTGGCAGATGGGAAGTCCTTGCATTATATTTCTGTGTAATACAGGGACTACCAGCCAATATACGGGACATTTCCACAGATTGCACGTTCATGTGAAAGCAGCCTTACTCATAGATCCTGTGGTAATCTTCTTTATCCATGGCCTCCTTCCTTCTCAAATAAACTTCTAAAATTATGCTAATAAGACTAAGGGGCTACCTACACCACTCAGTGGTCTAACTTTTTTTTTAAGGCTGTCTCATACTCCCCCTGCTTCCTAAGCACTTGTGCAGTGAGCACTTCCTTCTGTGTTCTCAGTGCTGCGGGGGTAGGAGTTGGGAGAGCGGAGGTATGGAGGGTCTCTGGTAACACCCCTGGAGCCCTTCTGGCTCATTAGCATAATTTTTAAATGAAGGAGACTATGAATAACACATATAAGAAGATTGCGACAGTCACTGCACCTGGATCTATGAGTGTCCCTGGTTTATCAGCTGGATTTGGTAGATTTCCTTTAAGAGAAGTTGTACACACGTTGATGGGTTACTAATGTATTGAATGAATCTGTCATCTAGTATAATAAATAAAAATTATTTCAATCCATGTATTTTGTGTTGCTTATAACAGGATGACAGCAAACAGGCTCAGTTCTTAGCTCTGGCTGTAGTCTACTTCATCTCTGTACTCATGGTGTCCAAATATCGAGACATCTTGGAGCCTCAGAATGAGAGAAAGCAGCCTCAAGTCAGCACCCCTACCAGACAAGTGGAGAACGGCTCAGTGGATGCAGGAACATCGAGCTCACAAGGTAGTTATAAGGAAATGCAAGCTCACAGAGTAAATGCTCCTATTAAACTCCAAATGACTGTTACTCCAGTCTAAGCACATATAGTGTGAACATGGATCTAAGCTGTGGGGCCACATGTCTGACAGCGTAACAAAGATGACGTGGATTGGTCTTCAGACATTACAGGTTATACAGATCTTCTCTTGGCACACACAGTTTATGCTGTTTAGCTAAAAGGTGCATCTTTTACTTAATTTAGACCAATATGCACTATAGTGCAGTGCACGTAGACAAACAGCAAAGTTTCCATACACAAAATCACTATAATTTAGCACTAAAATTAATATGTAGCTTTTATATAACAATTAAAAAAAAGTAAGTCCCCGACACCGGCTTCACCGGGATATATGGACCTGGTGGAGGGCATATGGCTCTTGGAGGGGCTAAGGGCCTGTATTAATCCTCTCCCCACAGACTGGGAGGTAATGACAGGACCTTTCCAGTCATGTCTCCAGTATCTGTCCTCGTGTCTGATATATGCGTATCTGATGTAAGGACTCTCCTTCTGTACAAGCTGTGCCGTCCATGAGATAAGAAACCTTTCAATTCATGCAGAAACAAGAAACCTCATAAAGTGAATTGTAATACAGAACAGATTAAGGCTAAATTCACATGATGTATGCCCGCCGTAGCATACATCGGAGCAGTGGATGAGCACTGCTCACCCCCGCCCCTCTCCATAGGAATACACAGCGCATGGCACCGTATTGCGTAGAAAGATAGGACATGTCCTATCTTGCTACGAAACGCTATGACACCGCGGCACCATTGAAGTGTATGGGGGACGTATATACGGCGTATACACGTCACCCATATGTTCGTGTGAATGTAGCCTTATAGCAGATTTGTTCTCGCTTATTGCAGACTAACCAAGTGAAATGAAGCCTAAAGGCAATAGATTTTTTAATAGGACTTTGCTTTGTTTTTCCATTTCTTAATCTTTTAGATGGCACCCCAGCTGTAGAACAAGCTAGCCCAAGTGATACAGACAGCACCATGTCAGTAAGAAGAAGAGATTCTGGTATTGGTGAGGAAGCAACTTTGTCACCAAACAGTAATTTGGAAGTGGATTCGCCCAGGTCGGACCCTGTGAGTTCAGGTCCTGATGCCATTAGTGAAGTGCTACACACACTGTCATCTGAAGTAAAGAAATCTCAAGAAAGTGGAACTGATGGTGTAAATGAGCAACCGCCCGCTAAAAATGTGAATGTAAAAGATATTCTCCGTAGTCTGGTCAGTACACCAGCTGAAGAGACCCAAATAGATCCTGCTTTAATACCACCGGCCTTTCTTGGAGCCCTCGGGGATCCTGCCGCTGATCACGCGGTGCAGTTTCGCTCATTTGACAGGTAATCCATCCTTACTAAATCGGTTTGCAGCATATTTTAGCCGTTTTACACTCCAGCCCATTTTATCTGTTTAGATGACTGGAAATGAGGTGCAATACCAGACAAGGCCTTTGCTAAATATACTGATTTGTGCATAGTAAGCTATGATTGGGAACACTGCTCTTCACGCAGCCAATCTGTGGGCCTAGCAGCTGTCCAACTCCATTCAATCTATAATTTAAAAACTCTTTCAAAAGGGGTAGCTGTTAACCACTTAAGTTGCTGCTGAATGGGACGTTTTTGGACCATTTTTAAACAGACTGAAAACACGTGCGTGTTTGTATGTTTATCATGCTTTTGGCTGGTTTTAATCTGTTTCACAGCTGCCTACACTTCTAGAAATTGCAATAAACAGGTTCAAACCAGCCAAATGCAAGGTAAACTTACAAAACGCATGCGTTTAAAAACAGATGCCACACATGAAAATTTACTAAAAATGTCCTGGTCATTAAAATCTTTTCAGGCGAGTCATTAAGGGGTTAATGAGACTTGACATACTGTTATGTCTTCTTGACATTAAGGCTGAACGGAGAGGTTTCACAAGCTGAGACCTCAACATACAGGGCTTGTGTCTGGTGTACTGTACGGTAGACACCATCTCTCACTATTTTGAACTGTGGTGGATGTCAATGGAGTGATATGCATCAGTTACCATTGCAGCCGAGAGCCACTCAGGGCAGAATTCCTGTAACTGAGAAGAAGTACTATGTCAGCAGTAGCATTGCAGTATATTGTAATCAGACCCCCTAAAGTTTAAAGATCACAAGTGGCCTGAAAAATTAGTTTCCCTAAAACACATGTAAAAATACAAATATGTAAAGAACATTTGGTCACTCTGTCTGATTTAAAATATATAAACTTCTAGCTGTAGATCACGATGTAGTAAATAACTGCTCTTAGCTATAACAAAATATGATCGGTTTACAAAAAAATCTCTCTCTCCCTTGCTCACTCTCCGTGCCTGTCTCTCTATCCCTATCCATATTACCTCACACAGTCTTATATGCTGTCTCATGTGTCTTATTGCCTATGGTAATCAATCAAAGCTCAGAGCTCGCATTAATGACCTGTGGCAAAATAGCAACCAATCACAGCTCAGCTTCTAACTGTCACTGCACCAGCAGGCAATGTCTTCTGTATATAGTGGTTAATAAGTGGATTTTGGAAACCGTTTTAAAATCTAGTCTGACATTCCCTGAGTACAATCACCAAATTTTGCGCAGACGCTCTCTGTTAAAGCGGACATACACACACATGCATGCATATACACAACTCGGCTTTATATATTAGACTGTGACCATTGTATGGATGTCACCACTGTAAGATATAGCTCTCAGACATTTGTTCTTGTTATAAAATTGCCAAAATCAAATAATGTTGATAGTTTGAAAGCTGTAAAAAGGAGGTTGTAAGAAAATAACAAAAGCAGGCAGCCTCGCTCATACTATGCTTTGGATTTTTTTGCCCATCTCTCCAGTCTATTGCCCAGAATATCAATTACAGAATTAAGTCCTCAATTAACTTTGGCGCTTTTGAGTAGAGGAAAAAAACTTAAACGCATACACTAAATAGGGTCTAGTCCTCAAGGAGTTAATATCAGAGCCCCAGGAAACCCCTTTAACAATATTAATTCAAAGCTTATCAGCGGTATCCTATACCAGGGCATCCTGGACCATTGTGTTTTTCAGCAGAGAACAGCTGATCTTTAGGGTTGCTTGTGTGTGTGCTCCTTATGACCTATGAGGCGATCATCCGTCCTTATTTTTGGACCAGAAAACCCCTTCAAACTTGGTTTTCTTAAAGGGGTTGTCTGCCATCTACTGAATGTTTCTCTGTGTTCTCCTAGCATTAAAGGGGGAAGGCATAGGGTAAAAAGATATTTACCCCTACAAATCTGAGTGACTCTGCATTTAGTCCTGCTTTCCCTTATGATATTGTCCAGTGCTATAGTTATGTATCATTGTATTACAGGTTTGAAGTGTTGTACACAATGTAGTTTGCTGATCTATAGACTGGCATGGCTAGTTGGCAGCCATGTTTGTATATGTAAAGTAACCCTAAATCCCTTGTGATGACTATTCAGTCATATCTCGCATCTCCAGCTGTGGAGTGTTTCTTGAAGGAATAAAGCAGTAAGGAAAAAGTGAATGTTGAAAGGCTACTGTTTCTTGTCACCAATTTATCCCGGGTAGCACGTCTTTAGACCTTGCTCTGGTTCTTATTTAGTGTTTGGTGTAGTGGCGGCACAGGCCTCAGCCACTTTACAGTCTACATGCAAAGACACCTTGTCTGAAAGATCTTCTCATATATCCTTTAACCAGTGGGGTGTCCCTGGGAATTTCAAAGCATCCCTCTGATCCTGCATTTATCTCAGGAATGCTTTGTCAGAAATCAAAACTCTCCTCATATCTTAAGGATTATCATCTATCTAGCTATAGCTGGAAAGTATACAGTAACAGCTAGACAAGTTTAGCTTCCCTGAACGACTGCCAGGAGAGGGGCTGCTGCCTGCAAGGTGTGCACATTAGTTCCCATGCTAGTGATGTCCCTGCTATCATCTTCACATCCATCCTGGCGATTAGTGGCTGCCAGAAATTTCTACAGATAAAGTTCAAGGTCTGCTCTGGGTTTTTTTTTGTCTATAGCTCCCTAAAGAAAATGGGAATTACTAAAATACCTCTGCGCCTTTTATGTACTTATTTCTAGAAGATTAAAATAATTTACAGTGCAATGATTGTAGATGAACAATGGCTTTCCATGGGGAAGTTCTGTGAAAACGGTGTTAAAAAAACAAACAATTTCTAGTGCTTTTAGTTTTTTAAAGTATTTTATAGTACTCTTGAAAATTTTAGCTGTGTTGTAGAGGAATTTACCATATGCCGACGCCCAACCTGGCATAGTTTTGCATAAAAAACTGTGCACTTTCTAGTAGCCAGCAAACATTTGTCAGACATGGGGGCAGGAACGCCCCTTGAGGCCCACTCTGCCGGTGGTCGCGCCCCTTCATATCCACAAGAAGCCTAGATGGTGTGGAGGTGCCGCAATCACAAAATAATTGCAATTTCTTAACAAAATGAATGTACCGGTAGTAATGGCAAGGATTTCATTTTTGCTAGACACACTCCCATAGGATGTTACTTTTTAAGGAAGAAATCATAAACCTAATTATAGTTTTCTAGTTATAGTTTTTTTAATTGTAATCCATTTTTATGGCATAATTGGGGTTGGCCACAAGACTTTTGCACCAAAGAAATGTAAAACCTCATTTATGTGACGCTGTTTTTGCAGCCTTCCGGGTGTAGACCTAATCAAGTCACTGTAATGTCCGTAACGAAGAAACAAAGGGGGATGTAAAAACAATGAAATAATGCATAATATTAATGCACCGTTCTGGATTCTAATGTTTCCATATCAAAGGGATTTTGTAACTATGGACGCCAGTTTTTTTTTCAGCAGAGCTGATCTGGTAATCTGTCATGTCTTTATTCTGAATATGATTGATAAAAGGGCATCATCTTCATTCACCCCTCATCATCATATAAAGAGGAATAGAATCTACTTTTCTTCCAGCACGGAAGATGATCCTATGTCACAACATGGTCTCTACATGACGTTTGAACATGTTTGCAGTAGATACAGGCAGTCCCCGACTTAAGGTCAACCGACGAAATGTGAGACAAAACTTGCATTGTTCTTCCTGGAAACTCTGGTTCGAACACTCATAAACCACAACTGAACGGACATGCTGAGTTGCGGTTTATGAGCATTCGGGCCGGACATTCCAGCAAGCACATAATGCAAATTTTATGCAAGTTGCACGCATCAAGCACATTTTATGGGTATGGGCATATTTCCACACAGGCAGTTCCCAGGTTAAGTACAAGATAGGTTCTTTAGGGTTTGCTTTTGTAACTACAAAAAAAAATTTTTTGTCACAGTGACAATTCGATTTTCACTTTTTTTTTGCTGTCATGGGACCAAGGATTATTAATAAAGTTTTATTACAGACACCTTAAAGGTGATCATTGCAGCTTGGGACTAAAGTAAAGCATTCAGAGAGCTTCACCAGAGGTCACAGGGGTTGGAGAGGTCCATCTGTAACTAGGGATAGTCTGTAAGTTGGGTTTTCTAAAGTAGGGGACTTGTCAAAACCTAGCCTTTAAAAGTTGAAAGAAAAAAAAATATAAACTTGTTCCTTGGAAATAATAAGTGTATGACACGTCAGATAATGAAGTCTATCTTCTCTGAAGGTTTATGCCTTAAGATAAGCATATATTCTGAAGCCTGGCTAGGCCGGGTGATCTGTGCTCATTCAACAGGCAATAATTATCTGCACCACAAAGCCTTCTTCCAGTTCAGCATAATTGGGACTAATAACACACTGACCTTATGGCGGAGAATATTTATGGCGGCTGGTCTTTTCACCCTTGTCCTGTCAGATGTGATGTAAGCCTCTCTTTGAAATCCTTGGCGTTCTGGCATTGGACACTTGAGAGATACATTGCTTTTCAATATGACACAGGGCTAGTAAAGTGTGGCTTAATTCAGAATTTTTGTAGTCTGGTGGAACTTGGATTTGACATTGTATAGAAAGAGCACGCTGATTTATGAGACGAAGTTCCTAATGGTCGCGAAGGTTTCTGCTAAATAATTGGCTATTGCTTTATTCACTTGTCATGGTACAATGACTTGTGTATTAAGGAAATGGAGTTTGTTAGGAGGAAGGAAGCCTTGCATGTCATCAAGTATCAAGGTGTCTCAGAGGACAACGTTATAATCAGCTTTGCCGGCCTTGAGAACAGATTTGATTTGCGATGTCTAGTGATACGATGTAGTTAGCACTTAAGCAAAAAATAATGAAAAATGTGTTTGTGGAAAGTAACGGATGTCAGATTTGCTTCTCCGTATTAATCTGTAGAAGTCTTTATCTGTGTAAGGAAGTGCCAACATTGTAAAGCGTGTCTAGATAATATGGGGGCATAATTACAAGCAGTGTACAAGCAGATACATGGGGAATTATACTGTGATATCATAGGCTTTATTTTATTCTCCTAGTCTTCGCCTAATGGATATTTAACCCTCGTCCTACTATGAAAAAGTGTCTAGTCCTGTTCTCATGTCATTTAGTGTGTAAAAAATTACATTTATTGTGAACTAATATATTACAGACTTTTAAAACCATTAATGACCATTTCCCTCTTATTTAATGTTTTTCTTCCCAGGAGTGTTGTCATAGCTCAGAAGAAGTCTGCTGCCCCTACATCATCTCCTCTTGGTGCAGTCAGTGTGGTGTCATCAATGGAGGCTTCCCAAATTACAGAAACCGACAGAGACTCATCTGGTAAGTTTTTAGGGCAACTTACATGGTATAGTTTTGAGTGAAGGCAGAATAGCCTTTCCAGTGCATCCATAGACCCTGGACATTCAGTTTAAATACTTACTGCATATATCTTCCGTTCACAGGCACCCTGCTGGGTAAGTATGACTGGAATTCAGAATGTGCATATGCACACAGCATAACAAATATGCCAGATTCACTGGACAAAACCCTAGAAATGTATAGAAGTAGATTGACTGATATCCCACAAGCTCTTGTGGGCAGGGCCTTCAGTCCTTTTGTTTCATCTGATTATGTTATTGCTCTGTAATGTCTTGTTTTATTTGAATATGTGCCCCATGATCACAAGAGAAGTGTAAGTATTTTCCTGAGTGAATCTCCAGAAACACTGAATTAAATAATTTGACATACTGTAATAGCCCAAGTATTAAAGGGAACCTGTCATCAGAAGGGACAGGTTCCCACATACACAGTACTGCAGATTACAAACAAACGTACACGGAGACAAAAAAAAAAAAAAAAAATTGTCTGGAGCTACATTTCTAAAATATATAGTTCCGGCTTGCATACAAATTCAACTTAGGCTAATCTTGCTGACCTCAGCAAGCAAATCTCGCGCTTGCGCGGTCAGCTCTTTCCATATGTCATGCAATCTACAACAGGCATAGCAAACAGCTGTAATATGCGGTGCATGCGCGGTAAGAGTGGTGATGGGGTAGTCCATCTTCATTGCTCACTGCGCATGGCAAATAGAATAAGCTGATGGCGAAAGCGCGAGATTTGCTAGCTGTGATCAGCGAGATTAGCCAGAGGGGTAGGGAGTGAAAGAGAGGGGACGTGACAACAAGTGTTTTCCACAGAAGATGGGGACTTAGGATTCATTCCGGTGGCCATGTGCTCGGCCGGGCGGCAGGAGGAGCAGGTGCTTGGGGGGGGGGCACTTTTTCACCCCTCCTACCTCCATAAGGAGGAGCAGGGGTGAACCTAATGTAAAGCATTGAATACAAGAAGCCTAGTGACAAGATGTGTTTTTCAAAGACAAAACTCCCGATTCTCCATAAGGAATTTAGTTATAGGCCTCTAATCCCGTTGAACCATTTCCGTACAATGTGCTGATGGGAACCTATTCCTTTTTGAAAAGCTATAATGGAATGGCTATTAACCACAATGGGTCACTAGGCTCCTTGAAAGTCATGTTTGATGTAAGGGTTTTTCTTATTCCAACCCTGGTGTATGCATTGTCAAATTGTGAAAAAATAGAAAGGAAATATTATTACCAGCTTCACATGAAACCTTTTGACCAACTCTATACGAGCAATAAAGCATGGGTGAATTTTTATAAAATAATTTTATTTTTTAGGTTAGAAAAAACCCTGATAGTCCTGTGCCCTGGGAAAAAAATACTTTACATTGTAATTTTCACTGAAATGTAAAATAAATGAAATCTTTGGCTAGAATGTTGTAATTCTCTTTAATGGGTGAGATTTCCAGATTTAAGTGACATCAGAGAACATACAAATACTTAAGGTCTTTTTACGAGGCATCAGGAGAGAGAAAGGGTTTTAAATGATACTTTATTGCAAAAGACATTATTTGTCAAGAGCCTTGGGGACTGTGAATGTTCAGTAGGCTGTGGGGAGAAGGGTGCTAGACAGATGATCTATTTGCATTTTCTTTTATGTTCTTGTGAGTGTCTGTAAAACTGTCAGTTTGAAGGAGCCAGTTTATCAGTGGAGGGATAAGAGAGATAAGTTGGTTTGATTCCATATGTTTGGACTGGCTACTGTAGTTATTGCCCACATGTGTCGTCGTAGACATATCATTAGTGGTTTGCATATACAAAGTCTTTGTTTTTACATGTTATTATACAAATCTGATTTTATCAATCTCTCTCTCTCTTTTTATTAAATACTGATGGAATATTATTGTACGTTGTTTCTTGGGTCCTGTAAAAGCAATCAAAATACGTGCATGGAGTACACTGTATGCAGGATATAAATGAGGGAAAACGCTGAGCTGTCATAAATTTAATTATTACATTTTTGTTATAAGTTTAAGTTAAACGCAAAGTAAATCTTGAGACACAGGAAAGGAACAAAAAACCAAACTCCGCAACAGTGCAAGGATGCTCAATGCACCCATAGTCAGGACAGCCATGACTAAGGGTGCATTGAGCACCAGAAACGCATAGGCTTTTGTTACCTCGTCTGCACGCTTGGGGGAAAATGCTTGCCATGTTTTATTGGACATTATCTGAAATAAAGGCTTTTCAGAGGAAGACAAGATTTTACCTTGCACTGTTGCAGAGTTTCCTTTTTTGGTCCTTTCCTGTGTCTCAAGTGCAACACAAGCACAAGTGTGGATCTCCAGCACGTATGAAAGTCCACGAACGGTGAGCTGTACATCTATTTTTTTTTTGTTTGCTGACTGGCAGGACTCCTGGGAGGAACAACTATTGCTCTACCCATACACTGTGGTTTTTGTGCATGTTTGTACATTTAGAAGATGGTCAGTCACTTGCTGTGGGCCGCTAACACGACCAATGTCAATAGAAAATGACTGCCTGGTCAGGTATAGGACCCTCCCTATAATTCTCTACCCACCTATGTGCATGCACTGGCCGTGGGCATGAGCACATTGGAAGTAAATGGGCCTTGTGTTAGCCACATAAAGCCTGCTAGCAGAGGTATATGGTTGTGTGCATAAGGCATGTCTGATATACACCTGTATAATAATAATTATAATAATTGATATTCTGCAGCATGTTACAGATCATGGGGTGCATATACAGACATATAAACATTGCAGAGCAATACCATGGTCCGCTCAAACATCCCCTTGATACCCATCTTATTTTTCACCCAGATGACCAAGATATTTTTTGTTTGTTTTATTTTTCAGTTTGTAATTGTCTTCTTACTAAGCCCATTATTTTTTTGTTTTTATTATTTGTCATATTATTCAATGGTTGAAGGGAGTGTCCGGAGGTTAAAAAAACATAAACCTGGCTACTTCTAAAAAACGGCACCACAACTGACCATGGTTTGTGCTGGTATTGTATCTCAGCTGTAAAGAGATGAATTCCATGCACTACGCATGGTCAGCAGAGGAGCTTTTTTTGGAGGAATGCAGCCATGTTTTTCCAACTCTGGACAACCGCTTTTAACAAACATGCAACTGAAAATTAAAAACTAAAAAATATTCATCTTGTAAAGTTCTGCAAAAAATCTCGTGCTTTGTACGATGATAAAGTGGTCAACATACAAAACATTAAATCAAACAGAGCAAAGTTCATTAAAATTTGACAGCATACCTTATTTTGTTTCCATAAATTCATACATTCAGAACACAAAACCTTGCTTTACATCAGACTTTGTGCAGAGAGTAGTTCCCCAGTCTTCTGTATGTTCTTTGTAAATGACTATACATGTTTTCAGTTTGTATAATAGTTTGACTTTTCACATAGTACTGTACACTTATACTTTCTTAAAACTATACATCTACAGATTTTGTCACCCATTACTCCCTTATAGGGTTCCTTTTTCTCAATAATGAGTGACTTAATAAAACAATTGTATAAAACCAATATTATCAGAATTATTAGAATTGCTTTCTATATATATGTACATACAAAATTTTTATGCGTATTATAACACTTGCTCTTTTTCACTTTTGATAGGCAGTGGATCATCTAATTCGAAGCTGCCCTCCGTCCAGGCTGTGGACTCCGTGCCTGAAGATTCTGCCTCCCACATGAGGTAAGCTTTTTATGTTCCTCATTGACACGGAATTACTTTTGGGGGTTCGTTTTCTTGAGGTCAAAACTATTTGACTTTTCCCACTAAGGCAACTTATCCCCTTTTTAGAGGTTATGTTGTAGAATGGTGGATCTGTACCACTGTGTAAATAGAGCATAAGCATTTCCTTAAACTCCATTCAGGTAGGTCCTCCATAACCATATCCATAAAAGGTGGTGGTTACCTTCAGATGACGCCTAAGGATTGGAACATCATGAATACAGATCTATTTCTGTCTAGACCTTTTCCCCATTTCTACCAAGTTTGATCATGGATGCAGTTAACCCACATCATTTTTCATAAGCACCGTAAATGGAAGGGATTTCTATAACTAAAGTGGCGTTCTGAATCTGACCTCAGTGATGGGTTGTGTATGGACATGTATTGTCAGTATATTAAAGGGGTTGTCTGTACATTATAAAAATTTAGAAAACGGGCTTGGGGTTTTTTTTTTTTTTTGTAACTAAAGTTGTACTCCTCTCCTCTCCTCTCCAAAGTTGTTCCCCTGTAAACATACTAGCTCTGCTCCGACAACTTCCGGATGGCCTGGCATGCCCACCCGTCTCCTGTACCAGCGTCTTCTACAGCTCTGGTACAGGGGACTGGTGGGTGTGCCCTCTGCAGCCCAGGTCCTACATTTTTATAACACTTGGACAGCCCCTTTTTAACTTTTATTGACATTTCTTGCATTTGGAGTAACTTTTTTTTTACTCAATCTCAGTATTACAGAGCGTTTGGAACATGCCTTGGAAAAGGCAGCTCCTCTCCTAAGGGAGATATTTGTGGACTTTGCTCCATTTCTGTCTCGGACTCTTTTAGGAAGTCATGGCCAAGAGTTGCTTATTGAGGGAACAAGTAAGTATGAAGCCTTTTGTAACTGGGAAATATACAAATATGTTTTACAATGATACCTGCAAGGTAATCTTAATTGGTTAAATGATTTGCTTGAGTTTGCTCGTAGGGAGCCAGGTAAATTTTTATGTAATTTTATAAGTTACTGGAAGGGGGAAGCAGAAAAAGCATTGTTTGAGTTTTATTTTTCTTTATTTGCCCAAACCTGTCACCAGGGACCTCATTTTCACTAAAGACAGATTGCAGAATCCCATTACAGCTGGATTGCAAAGATATTTGCATTACGATATAATTGTGTTTTAACTTACCTTACACCTATACAGAATCATGTTCTGAGTGCCAGATTTGCTTTAGTTTGCATGCATTTAATTTTTTTTTTTTAAACACAATACGTGCCTTGTCTGTGCTGCTCATTCACTCCTCTCTCAGCCCCTACGTTTGTGCTCCTGTACTACTCCTCCCTCTTGATCCTTCATTCAAAAAAGGACAGAGCTCACAGCATGGTGAGCTGACATCAGTGGGGAAGGGAGGAGCTGAACAGGAGGTGGGGGCTGAGGAGTGAGCAGCACAGACAAGTCACATGTTGTGGGTTGTTGTTGTTTTTTTTTTTTTTTAATGCATCCAAACGACTCTGAAAAGGATTCCTTTTTTTTTTCTTTCTTTTTTTTACCAAGCCAAATATTGGCCCGGTTTTGAGCATTTAACCTTAGCCTCCTCTCTTTATCCATGCGTTGTGCATGCACATCAGAACAAATGGGGGAGTAAAAAATTGGACACAAAATAATTTTTCTTTAATAAAGTTTATTACAAAGTTTACTATTTATTCTTATCTTCACTATTTCTGAAAAATTATTTTACTTGCGCTTTAAGTCAGACAAAATAGAATTTATTATATTGATTTGAACATTTAGGTCCTGTCTATGCACCGATGCTTCATGATCAGTTTTAACCATCTCCATTTAGAAAGTATAAACAATAAAAAAAATCTCATATAGGTAACTCTTTAAGTCCTTTGACTTTGCTCAGGTTTACCATGGGGCCAGGGGTCAAAGTACTAATAAGAGTGTTCGGGATGTCTGATGCCACTAAGCAAAATGGAAACATGATTGATAGCTGGAGGGCTGAAGTAAAGGGACTTCAGTGGAGAAAGCAAAGGTCAATGAACCATTTCCCTTCTCTGCATATATAATGATGGTGCTGTTTAGGCTATTACGAATTCGCACAGCATATGTTTTACACTTTAGACAATGTGCGAAAAAACCCTCTTCTTTTATTAATTTATATTTCAGATAAATAGGGTAAGTATTTCAAGACTTGGTGCAGGAAAGGGAATTTAAATAGGGGGAGCAGCAGATGTACATTGGGTACTAACATTACACTAATCTAGAAACATGTATAATTTGCTAATTTTTCCTGCAGATAAGTCTGAATCTTTTTTACTTTTTTAAGCATTATTTATGTCAGTGTTTGCTTTTATTCTGCTACTTGATTTACAGTTTTTTCTGGTTGCAAATTACCAGAATAATTTGATCCTTAATAAAAACACTAAAGTTGTCACTAATGTCCCTCCCCTTCTATTCAATGCTTGGGGAATAAGTATGTTGTCAGCTGACTATGTATCATGGGGCCGATTTTAATAATTTGTCACCTTACGAAAATAAGTGGGTGAATAACATGAATAACATGCTAGTTCCTGTTCCACCCCCCTTGTACTAGGACATGTAGGTTCTAGACTTACTAGTTTGCATTGAGGTGTAAATATGCCTTGGATTATAGAGTTCACGTCAATTTTCAGTAATGTCAAACTATTTTTTTTTTCTTTAAGGCCTGGCATGTATGAAATCCAGTAGCTCAGTTGTTGAGTTGGTGATGCTTCTTTGTTCCCAGGTATGTTTTCTTAAACACTGCTTATTAATCATATTTTCTTATAAAAATTGATCCATTTTTACCATAGGTAAAGATATATGGTATAGCAGTGATCACAGAGGGGTAGAAGTAGGCTATGCTGCTAGGGTACATGAATACAGCTTAGCCTGTACCGGATAACTGTTTGATTATATGTCTCTGTAAATCCGTATATAACATACCATCTATCCCCAGATAAGCTGACCTCTAGGGGTTCCTTGTACCCTTGTCTATATGGAGCATTCCCATAGAACCGAACGCCATTATGATCACTGGTAATCCCAATGGTCTAGAATATATCTCCATGATACGTTGTATTCAAACCTCTTTACAAATTCTTGTTCATTATACGATACAGACCACAAAAGTATAATGGGGATGTCCCCCCTGTTTTAATTCCCACCAACAAGGAATGCTCTATGTGAAACATGGCATTTCCAAAAATGTTTAGGAGAGTGAATATTAAGCATTTTCTCTGTGTTGAATAAGGAGCTGAATGGCCAAACCCTGAATGACCTCTGTTAATCAGAAATAAATGTAATCTTTGTTCTATACTTAACCATTTTTATCCCCCCCTGTAATTAAAGGAAAATGGTTTTTATTGAGTACTGCTATCTCTTAAGAATAATCTGTTCCTTTGCTATCATTTTGCTTGTAAATCCTGTCATTGGGTGGGTTAGAATAGCTTTTTTTAATGAGAAGAGTATCAGTCTGTAGGTCAAGGGTTCTGACCCATTGACAAACCTTTGACCTTCATTTGCAGCCAGCATGGCCATCCTGCCCGATGAATAAGGATAATGCTAAATTAATGTTTCTTTTCATCGATTTGTTTTATGTTACTGCTTATGCCACCAAATTTATTTAGACTGCACTGATAGACATTTCATGAATACAAATGAAGGAATCATAGAAGGTGTGAGGAATCAATGATGCACATTGTCAATACAACGCAATAAGAACAATTACTGGAGGAGATTACACCTAATAGATTTTACAATAAAGTATTGAAGTGGTTATACTTCTAGTGAGCTTATTATTGTAATCTCTGGTTACTGTGCATTCATAGGAATGATGGAATCTGTATCCCTGACTATTGAGTCTTTATTGTTATGTGTGAATTTAGATCAAAGTTAATATGGGAAACCAGAGTCATAGCAAGGAATGATAAACACATAAGGTTACAGCATTTTTGCATCTTACATTTTACACATTGAACATCTAACGTCTCTGTGTAGATGTCCTGCTTATCAGCAGTGTAGTACTGTGCACTTAAAAGAGATTGGAATGAACTTGATCAGTTTAATCCTATAAAAGTAATATTAAAAAGACTTCTTCCATGGTTATACCCAAAAACGGTATCAATACTATATTACTTAATGTTTACCACCTATAGGCATAAATGAGGCATAAAGAAAATGGTTGGATGTCACCAAACTCTGATATACAGGTGCTAGGATATATATAACTTGCCAACTGTCCCGAGTTAATGGTCACCAGCATGGTCCAGAAACTGTCCCTGTTAAAGCCCTATCTGTAGACCTGGCACTAAATCAAATACCCAATAGCACCCTAGAACTGCCCCTGGTGACTGAGGATTTCTGTTGTTACTCTAAGGTGTATCCCCTTGGAGGTACTTAGTTGTATGGTTCTTTATTAAACATTAAGTTTTGCAGTATTTGCACCCTCCATTGTTTTTATGTATTGTTCTTTTGATTGGTGTTACATGTCCGTTATCCACCTGCTATATGGTGGACTGTGGGATAAGAGGTCGATTCCAATTTTGTAGTTTTGTTCCATGGTCAATAGAAAAAGCATGAGGTTCACCTTGCTATATATATATGTGTATATATAATATAATATAATATATAATAATATCTCTCAATAGGCTCTGGCGTAATATGTTTAATAGAACACATCAGTAGGATACAAGATTGGGTATGTCTGGAAAGCTTAAAAGGTGCCCTACACAATGCTGTTTTTACTTTTGGGGTAATTTTCAGGGCTAGTAGACACCTTTTAATGGGGTTTCCCCCAAAAGAAAATTCTCACATTTCAATCCCCTAGTGATGTTATAACAGTGATGGTCAGTGTAACATTTCAGGGTGTGGGTGGGGCCTTTTTAAGCAGACACATTATCATCTATCTAGTTCTGTGGGGTGACAATGTGTGGTTAGATTATCAGGGTACAGGTGTGTATACACTTTCATCTGGCTTCTGACATTGTACTAACACTGACACATAGAAAGAGATGAGACAGATCAGACATGCATGATATGATTACACAGAGGCTGATAGACATAGGCTGACAGACCATTACAGTGTTACACTGTGGGCTCTGCAACATCTCACAGATGTGTCTGCCTCCCCTTCCCCCGACTTGCTTATCTCCTTGTAGTATGCAGCGCCTCTCTCTGCTCATCATGTCCTGGCAGGAAGTAATCAGTGAGTGTCTCTGTCTCTGAGCTCTGTGCAGGGGGCAGGGCTCAGAGTAGAAAGACACAGAAATATTAGCTCCACGCTCTCACACGGAAATCCAAGATGGTGGCCCGACCCCAAGTCAGAAGTTTCAGGGTCGGGTCTAGGGGCAACTGAAATTGTGTACACCAGAACTAATAGACAGGTTGGACGTAAATCTGTGAAATGCTGTATTTTTGTTAATAACTGAATTAGAAAATGTGTGTTATTTTGTTATCCTGAGTACATATAAGTAACTTGTCTTTGTGGGAATACCCTTTTAAGGATGATATAATCTTTGTCAAGTCCTGTATTAACTAATTGAAACTGTTTTCGAGATTCTGCACTTAATATTTAGCTGTGTTTCAATGAGTCACAGTTATAAATTGCGGATCCCTACCAACCAGTCTAGATTTACATTTGGCAGATTTCTCGTTAGTACCGTGCAATCAGTTTCGGGCACACCAACTAATTATCATATCTCGTCTCTTGCAGCATTGACTGCACTCTTCAAGTACGTTCTTTAAAACCACATTAAATGGACTATTACTGAGACCACAGAAATCAGATTGTTTTTCTAAATTTTCTTAGATTACATGGGTACAAGATCTGGAAAGGGATGAGAATTCTTTAAAGATCTCCACCTTAATGTCTAAAAAAATTACAAAGATATTTTGGACTATATTGCAATGTGTATATCTGTGCAGAAGAAAATAAGGAAAGCGGTGTGTGCAGGGGTTGTGCATCGAGAGATATTTCAGTATTTTAATAAAGGAAGGACTCATCGTATTTTCTGGTTTTCTGCTTGTAAGGAATGTTGGGAATACAGCTTTTTTTGGTTGGGAGTTTGGAAGTGTGAATGATACAAGCTATAGGCCTGGAATTGGCTCCAGATGCTTTAGCCTTGTTGTAGCGTGATAATTACATTTTTCACTTACAATTTTCCTTATTCAAAGAGGTCATAGTAGCAGTCACCAAAGTGATTCATTTTCTTAAGAAGTGAACTGTCTTTTGAGGCTGTATGAAACCCAGAGATATATGGAATTGAATGTCTGCTCAATGGCTTGCAGATACTGGGAGGGGGCTGCTTGAATTTGATGGATTGGCTTTCTGCTTTTTTGGGAGGGGTGTACACAGATAAGGTAGGAAGTGATCTTCAGCTGCTAAAATTCTAATTAATTTTTTTTAAAGTGATGGAAGGGTTTGAGTGCCAAAGATCGAGAGATCAGGTCAAAAACTGGATTTTAATCACGTAAATAATATGGTAGCTTAGGCAAGTTAACATGTACAAATGTTGTGTGAAACTTTTCACATTTGTCATGTCTTGCGGATGTGATGAAGTAAACGAATATGCTCCATTATCTCAATGTAATTAAATAATCCTCTCAGACTGACTGCTGTTTATACTTTCCTTTCTGCATGGCAACTTCGTGATATTTAAACCTTATTGTAATATGTTTTTATACACACAAGTAAGATTAATGCTTCATATGTGGAACAAGGGAAGTCTCCTTTGAGCTGGCCTTTCAACTGTTTGTGTTTTGCTACATTGAAAAAAAAAAACAAAAAAAAAATCCCAAGAAGGAGTTGGCATCACATAAAACTTAATATAATGAATAAATATGCAAGTGGGCACAATATTAGAGTAAAATGATATGTTTATAGAGGGAAACTATATTATTAAAATGAGGCTCCAATGCCCTTTTAAGTCTCCTGTAGCCGGGATACAAGATTTTGGGCATGCAGGTTCCTTATGGTATCTTGTCATCCATTTTTTTCCCACATCTGCTATTCAAGATGTTCCAGTCTGTAGAAGTCCAGGTGTTTGGTTGTCAATGGAATGAGATGTTGTCAGTAGTGTTTGGGCAGTAGCCCAGGTCCCAATCCTTCTAGGGGGCCAATGATAACCCAAACCACCCACCAAAATTTATACCAAGAAGCACCTTCACTGATGAAATCCTCATAAATCTATTCCTCTCATTATACATGTACACAAGATCCATTTCAGGAGCTTTTGAAGGTCTCCAAAAGATCCTGAAACTACAGATTAAAAGCAGGTAGAAGGGACACATCTTGCATTCCCCTAGAAGATTGATTTGAAGTACCATATGTAGGAAGTGACTTCCAGACTTGTTGGGGAACATTAATTTTCTTTCTAAAGGACAAGATACTGGGAAAATATGTAAAGTTTTCCAGTATGGAACAAGGAAAAACACGCCTCTTTAGCTACCTTCTAAGGAAGCTGACTTGACATCAAGCATGACCAACAAGAGGCCTAATTACATGATGCAGGATTAAGACCAAACCGGTACATCTATTCCAGAAGGACAGACTCCCAAGTGTAGACAGCACTGTTTTGACCTGGTTCGGTCTCCTCAGTACAGTGTAGGTATCTGGTTTAGCTGAGTGAGAGGCTTGTGACTAGGGTCAGGAAGTAAGAGTTCTCCTTACGGAGACTGCCAATTTAGGCTGCCATGTAGGTGTGTGGAGTCTTATAAAGGACAAGATAAGCAGTGTAAAGAAATCTGCATTTTTTACATGCAGTGACCTTGATCTCCTAATTTGATGTGAAGCTGAGGGAATGGCCCTACTAATCACCGACTCTTTAAAAATTATTGTCCAAATCTCTGAATTTTTTATTGGGCTTTATTATCATTCCTTATTTTTATCTATATTGGTTCCAATTTACAAAGAGTGCCCAAACTACAACCAGAACCCACTTATTTATCGCAAAGTGCCAACCGTTAACTTATTTCTCCCTGCTCTGCCACCACTTTCATTCGTTTTGGCATGATGAGGACATCAATACTGTTGAAACAAGGAAATCAAATACAGATTATCATTGAAGCTTCCCTCTAGTGCAGTGATGGCGAACCTTTTACAGACCGAGTGCCCAAACTACATCCAAAATCCACTTATTTACCGTGAAGTGTCAGCATGGAATATATATTATACCTTAACTTACTGCTACCTGTTCTTCCACATCTTTAAATTGTATCGGCCGCCTGAGGCAACCAATATAGTTGACAGAAGGAAAGCAAATTAAAAAACTATCATTGTAGCTTCTTTCCGGGGTCTCTCTGTACAGGAAGAAATGGTGGGTCCAGCAAGATGACCCCCAAAGATGATGCAGTTTTGTCAACACCTTCTTACTTTCCCCACAGTTCCAAACACCCAATAAAGTGACACTTTAAAATAGCGCTGAGAGCAGCGTCTCTTAAGTTGAAGATTCAGTGTTTTGTGAACTCTGTCCTTGGACAATGGCCTGAGTTCCCACAGAAAGGGCTCAGAGTGCCACCTCTGGCACCCATGCCATAGGTTCGCCATCACTGCTCAAGTGTCATCAGAACAAGAATAATTATGGGGCCTGGAGCAGTAGCTCCATTGATGATCCGACCTTGTCCACACTCCTTACTACTCCTTTTGTCCTAGAATGTGTAGCTTTAAAATAATGCTGAACAAGCAAAGTCCTGGGCTGACTGGGACTACATGTGGATGTCTTGAATCCTTACTGGAAAACTGTGTGCTAGGGAAATGGCTTCAGTGAACATAGAGAGGGTTTTAAGTGCCACCACTGATCCAGAAGATGTGACATTGAAGAGACAGTGGAAGTGCCCAACTATAGAAGAAAAAAATGGCTTTCTTAACATAAAGAGTTTATTTAGTTGATTACCCAATTATCCTTTTGCTCACAAGCTTTACTTTGCAGTTTATTACTAAATACTTTACTAGCAATAATCTCTGATAAGGGCACCAGCAGTCAAAGGTTTCTCCTTACATTTTAAGGTATTATACTGCAGAAATGTCTTGAGTATTCTTCATCTCTGGGCCCTGTTTTTGCCGTGTGTTGTTTTGACAGCTACGTTTACACTTCGAATTTAAGAAATATTTCCTGTAATATTACTGCAGAGAATTTTTTTGTGTATTTGACGTGAATATAGTTTTTGAAACAATACACATCAAGTTGAAGGCCGCTTGATAAAAGCGTTGTTTTGCTCATCCTAATTCAGGTTGACATACATTCCAATAACACTACCTCCCTTCCAAGGCTTAAAGTGAAATTTATGGCTATGCATTGTGAAGTGCATCATTTAAAAATGGTTTCAACCCAAAACATCTAATAAATAAATAATGTGTATGGCTACTAGGTCGCAGACTTTCCTGACTAGAAATCATCCCATCGGATACTCAGCAGGCCACTATCGGAGGGGGCTGTCAGATAAATCTTGCTATAGCTGCATTCATGTCCTGTAAATCACATGTTATTGTGTGAGCCTTCTGCCAGGTCATCTATTCTTCTCCCATTTATCAGAAATGCATAGGATGTGTTGGGAAAAGGAACATCATTGTGTCTGGCTCGTGTGTCCAAAGTAATTAATTAAATGAGAAAAAAAATACTATTAAATGGGAATTTGAAACTCTGTGGTTTCTCAGTAAAATGGAATAGTACAAGGTTTTTAAGGGACTTGTAGTCGGTTGATTTCTAGCATTTGTCTCTGTTTCACTGCCAATTAAAATGATTTGTGTCTGTTTTCCATGTATTCATGTCACTAGCGTAACATGATTTATACTAGATATGCTTGTGTTTTACTATATGCAGATGAGCTGTTATTCATGATTTGTGTATTTCCATTGTGGCACAGTGGCTTCAGAGTTACAGGTACAGTCCCTTTTTTTGTGAGTTCTGCCTCCTCAATTACTTGTGAATTGGTTGAGGATTTATAAGACGGCCCTGTCTGTGCTGATCATGGGGATATAAGGAAGCGATTATATTTCACTTTCTGATGGGGCACTTCAGTATTTAACGTTTTACTGTAGAGTGATTTAATGAACCCCCTCTTTTATTATCTTGCCTGTAATAAGATGATGGGGATTGTAAACCAAAAGCTATATTCAACTATTCCATTTGATGTCACTTTTCAATTGGTCTACACTTGTCTCTTTGGACATCTCCCACAACAATGACAACTACATCATTCATATGAGCACTGCAGCCACTCACTGGCCTCAACAGAAATGTGCTAAACATGCCAGCATTACCACTGAGGCCAACTGTTAAATTTCCTGAAACTTTCCCAAAAATCATTCAAACTGATAGAATCTTTTGTCCATCCACTGCCAGGTATCACTAAAGCACTTCGGATGGGTTCTGGTAGTGACCGGAACTGCTTCCATTCAGACTCCAAGCCTCGGTCCAATTTTCCATTGAAATACTAGAAGCACTACCGGAAGTTGTCCAAACCATTAAACGTCCATTGAATTCAGTGGACGTTTTAATGGATCCTTTGGACTTCACTAAAATGATTATAATGGAAGTCTGAACACAGGTGTGAACTGTTCCTTGTTACTACATGTGTTGGAAGCTGGCACAAAAAAAAATTGATGGGTTAGTAAGCAAAAAGTTTGAGTATTACCAAGTATTATTACGCTTGGTAATCCATGACAATTATCACAAATTCCAGCAGATTCCAGCAAATAATTAATATTGTTTCTGTAATCAATAGTTATACAATTTTTTTAATGTGTTCTGTATCAATTTTTCACCATTTTATAAATCTCTCACCTTGAAACAGGAAGCTTCATTTTTTACACAGGTGCACAGCTCATTATAACACCGTGTAATCAGGGCTGTGTAATGCTAATGAGACGTGCACCTGTGTGACATCACGTGACCAGGGAGTGGTGTTTATCTACAGGAAGGAAGAAATAAAGCTTCTTGTTGCATGAGAGCAAGTAGAGATCTAGAAAACGGTGAAGAATTGATGCAGATAGTTTATTGGAGAATTTGAATAATTTTTGTTACACAAGCAATATTGATTGTTTGCTGGAATCTGCTTAAAGTGGACTACCCCTTTTAAAGATATACATTTATGCAATGGATATGCATTTGTGTAATGCGAGTTATTGGGAAGTGGATGGATTACATTTTAGATTGTGCCTGTCTCTTATGATTTATATATGATTCCATTATAAAAGAAACATATTAAATAAAATGAGAGTGATCATTCATCTGAAAAAGCTGGCTTTAAATTTTACATGACCTTTAAGAAGACCAAAACTCTTGATACAATTACAGGAATCCGTTTGCTAGTTGACATTTATTGTCATTTACAGCATGCACTTTGTTTAGACTCTGTGGACATAAAGCCCTTTCAAGCACAACCACTAGTCATGTTCTGCAATGTGATATGTACAAATGCATAATATATATAGCAAAACCATATTTTTATGGATGGATACAAATCCATATAATAGTGTGTTGATATGTGGATGTGCACCCCTCTGCCCCGCCAGATACTTCAGGAAGCTCTGAAGACATTTTGATTTTAAGTGGAAGGGTTACACTGAATGGGCCGTCTCAATCCCCAACACCAGACTCTGTTGGCTTAGCACTATACACTTTTTCATTGATATTAACCTTGTCTTTTAAAAAATTTGGATATTTCTTTCCAAATTGTGTCTGATCAATTGAATTGACCAAAGGGACATTTTTTTTTAAATTAAAGGTTATGATGACTTACTATAGTAGTTTTCATTATACAAACAATCCTTACTTAAAGGGGTTTTCCAATTATAGAAAATTCACAAATTTCAATCCCCTAGTGATAACACAATAAAGATAATTTTAAACACTTTACTTCACAATTTTACCCAGTTTTATTGCTGTTTTAGCTCCTATCACTCAGTGATGGTCATTGTAAGATTCCAGAGTTTGGGCCGGAACTCTCTAAGCAGACACTTTATGATCCATCTAGTTCTGTGAGCTGACAGTGTGGTTAGGTTTTTAGGGTACAAGGTTCTAGTACACTTTCATCTGGCTTCTGAACATTGTACTATTATCTGACAAATAGAAAGAGAGAGAAGAGACAGATCAGAGATGATGAGATCCATGAGATGCCTATTACACACAATGACAGTCAGCTCTCCTACATCTCTGCTATTCCCCAACAAACTGCTAGATCTGCTGTGCCTCCCCCCCCCTCCTCCCCAGATAAAGAACTTATTTTTCTATAGCTTTACACTCCTGACGCTGCTGCTGGCAAGACTTCAGTGTCTGTGTATCAGTGAGTGAGCTCTGTCCTGGAGTGCAGGGGGGAGGGGCTAGAGTCGCACAGAAATCCAAGGTGGCTACCCCGACCCTAATTCAGAAGTTACAGGGTCGTATCCAGGGGGAACTGAAAATGTGTACACCAGGACTTGATAGAGACAGGTTGGACTTGTATCTGTGCAATGATGTATTTTTATTAATAACATTAAATTAGAGTGTCTTATTTTGTTATCCTGAGTACATTTTAAGAAACTTGTCTTTGTGGGAATATCCCTTGTACAATAAATGATTTTCTCTATTTTACCTTTAAATATAGGTCCCAACTACATACTAAAAGGTCAAGCATGTAAAGAGCTACTTACTACATTACATGTGTATGTAGATGGTTACAAATCGTTTACTACAGCATATATATCCACACATTTTTGTAGCATTAAATATTGTATAGTTTTCAAACTTCACTGGAAGGTGTATTTTGACTAACTTTTTATAGTTTATCGATAAGATACTGTTTTAGCAGTCTTAAAGAAGCATAGTATAGTAGTTACAGATGTCTGTGACTGAAGGATATCATAATGTAGCTCTCTCTTTGAAATACAAGGCTTCCTGTTGCGACTTCAGCACACTAGGGTTCAAAAAACACAAGTCTTTAAGGTGAAATTCATAGAAAAGGGAGCACACCCTGTGGCTTAGCAGTCTAGTCAGAAGGATGAGACCACGCTGACCTCTTAGCAAAGGCTTTGAACATTATTCTCAAGGGTGGTTAATACAAAACAAAGTAATATCAACTGGCACTTAATTCTGGGAGCTCCCTGCTGATTGGGCTATGCAGTGAAATGGAACTCTTCCTGACAGGAAGCCGGGCTCTAAATGTGGAGACTGCTCAGAGTAATGTGTGCTTTAATTTGGCTTCCTACTGTTATGACATAACCGTGCCGCTATGAACGTCCAAGCAAACTGACTGGAATGTAAGGCCTACGCTGTGTAAAATGGCTCAATATTGTCCTCCATTAGTACTCATTTGCTTAGTGACCTTTCATTTTGCATTATTAGTACCCTTGATAGTGGTATTAAATATTATATGACCATGTTGAATCATAAACCAAACAATGAGAAAATGTCTCTTCTAGAATGGATATTGCTGTTACTTGCTTGCAATGGCACCCCCTGGTTTGATTTCCTCACAGAATGTCCATCTAATGGTGGGATTTTTTCGCTTGATGTTTCCCCTGCCCCTCTCATCGCCCTGGATATACTCATAGGCACCATACTCTTGGTTTATCCATCCTCTTGGTTTATCTCCACACTCCTCCCCGATCACTTGACATGGAGGTGGTGTAAGGGGGAAGAATGAGTGAGGGAGTGCTCACTATACTACATATGCTGAGGGTGCAAGGGGAGGGTAAGACAGTGTAACTACCTGTAAAGCCACATCAGGGACTAGGACAGCCCCTCACGCTTGTTTGCATACTTTTAAAAGTTGATTTTTTTAAGGAAGGACAGCATAGATAACAAATATAAGAAGATTACTACGGCCGCAGTGCCTGGATCTATGAGTTTTTCATGCTTATTTTGATGGTTGAATTCAAAAAGGAAGAAAATGTATGAGGGTAAGTAGACCAAGTAGCTTAGAGAGGAAAAAAACTACCACTTGTCTTTTGCAGGTTCTTAAAGGTCATTGTACTGAGATTTTTAATTTTTGTGTATGGCATTAAAGGATGGGTGCACTTATGATTGCTGGACCTGCATGCAGTCTTTTCCTATTCGGTTAATGATGAGCACTAAATATGCCCACCTTACCCTACCTATGCTTTCTAAAGCTGCAAACAACAGAACTGTGATCCATTGTTTGCAGCCTACATGTAATTGCCATTTTATGTCTGGTCATGAGCCAGTGACGGTAGAGAATATTGGCTGAGCTGCAAACACGGGCAGCAATAGGACCTGCTCTGGGTTTTGCTGCTAGGGCAGATAGGTCGTACACAAGGCTGTAGAAACCACAGCTGTGTGTATGAGCCCATAGAAATGAATGTGTCCAATGGCTAGATGTTGAATCTGTATGATGGCGTGCGGATGAAAACTTTGCCCATGTACAGTCCTGCTGTCTGTAAGAAATGTCATTGGTTTCTTGCTGAGCCCCTATTTGCCATTTAGGTATATACCTCCTTTAAAGTCTGCACACCACCTGTACTATTTTGCATCAATTACACCCTGTAAAATAATAAAGAATTTAAGTAACTTGTAATTAACTTCCGCATAGAAAAATATCAAATAAATCATCTTTAATCTGTTTGCTTTGCATTTTCATTCTGCTCTGACTGGTTTAACATGGATTCCTTCTGTCATCTTTCTACATAAAGTATGGAGTTGTAATTGCTTTTTCTTGCATTAGGCTGTGACAAGCTAATGTGCATGTTGATCCAAGAATTGATTAAGGAAAAACTAATGAATTTTATATAACTCTTCAAGGATTTGTAACAGTCATAAATATTCTGCTTTAGTCTTTTCTTTAGAAATCTGGAAACACAGAGCTGTCATATTAAACACTGAGTTAAGCATTGTTAATTCGTGTTATGTTACCCTTGAGCTTGATAAAGGGTCCTGTGTTACATGCTGGAGCTTTACTACTAGCAGACTCTCTCCCACTTTTATGTTTACATTGTGAAATGACAAGGTAAAAATGATAGAAACGCAGGACATAAGCCAATCTAAATGTTGTCCAATGTTTGCTGTCTCTATTAAAGTAGAATGTAATATATATACCGTAATAAATAAATATAAAACACACACATTTTTTTTCCCCTAGTTCTTTTGATGTTTTTCTTTTAGCTACATTTCCATTTTCCTTAAAGCTGATTTTTTTTTTCTTTTTGTAACCATTTGGGCCTGTAATTCCCTGCAGACCTGACTTCAGACCTCAGAGGGCAGCAGCTGCCATTTGTCTTAGAGACTGCAGTTGTCAAACAGACTGACCACGTACTAATAGGATACATTTTATACAGCTCCTCTGTACAGAATTGTAACAGAACCCTAATGATGATCATCTGTTCAGAGCTTGTAGCTGGTGGGTTTAAAGCAACTTTTATCACCCCCTTTTGAAACCATTTTCTAGTATTGATTAGAAGAACTTGAACGGGTCACATGAAAGAAAATTCCCCTTAGAGTACATTTTCTGATGACCTCCTGTGTCACACATTTGGTTACGTTTTAATGTGTTAACATGATCATTTAGTTATGCTCTCACATAGCCGCTTATCTTCTGTCTTAAGAGAAAGGACTATATTTCAAAGAAATCTTATTAAGAATTTAAACAATGAAAAAAATGTCAGCTTCTTGTAGGTAGGCATTTTAAAAGTTATCAGCTAAAATTAATTATTAAAAATAATAATCATTATTTGCGCTCTGTAGAAGAACCGCTTACATTAAAAGTTCTAACTTTTTTTTATTTTTATTTTGTAATTTCATGGGAAAAAAAGGTAGATAGGAGACTCTCTAAATGGCTACCGCCATATGCAATGATCGCCAGTCTAGTCCCAAAACCCAAATTAGGGTAAGTAATGCTATAACTAAGATGATTGGCCCTAAAATCAGGAAATGTCTATCTGATGTTCGCATATATGACATCTGTAAAACATTTGGCCGATTTTAAACACTTTTTTAGTGAGCTCTGGTTCAAGTTTGCATTAAAGCGGTTGTACCAACTTTTTAAGTTGGCACCAATACTGTGGACAGGGGAAAACAAGCTGATTGGTAGGGTTCTGACTGCTGAGAATCTGGAGAATGGAGGTTGTGTTCTCCCTAATATTCCTTTGTTATCGAATAGAATGGCAGGATACGTGCTTCATCTGTCTGGTGTGAACCGAACCTGTGTAGATGTTGGATTTTTTTTTTAATAATCACTTGTGGTTCTTGTGTGGTTTCAGGGGTATGCTTGTGTTATCAAATACAGGCGGTCCCCTACTTAAACGTCCCCCTGGATGTTGGTAATTTACTGTACTTTAGCTCTAGGTTACAATAAACTGCTTTAACAGTTATTAAAGGTACCTGCAATGAAGCTTTGCTAATTCTGGTTCTGATGATAATCCAACATTTTTAAAATCCAATTGTCACAGAGACCCAAAAAATTTCTGGGGTTGTAATTATAAACTATACAGTTCCAACTTGCATACAAATTCAATTTAAGAACAAACCTATAGAACCTATCCTGTACGTAACCCAGGGACTGCCTGTACTCCTTATGCCACAGATCAAGTAAGATTGTACTTTACAGTAAAATCTTATTTTCATTTAATCAGCAAAGTTTTCCTTTTAGATAGATCTTAAGTTCCAACATTGACAACTGGAAGTCCTATAGAACAGTGTTCCCCAACCACCGGTCCATGGCCCAAGACCGGGCCATGGAACACCTGGTTCCAGGCCGTGCTGGACCTCTGTAAAAACAAACAAAAGAAAATATACTCACCGTTCCCCTGCAGCAGTCTTCTCTCCCATTACTTAATTTCCATGTAAATGCACTGTTCTATTGACGGTGAGCGAAGAGAAGACTGCTGCAGGGGAACAAGGAAGGTGAGTATTTTTTTTTTTATTTTTTTTTAGTTCAGCTGGGAAAGTAGAGAGTGGGGGGGGAGGGGCTTCTTCAGGAAATTGGACAATATAAGCTAGGCACACAGGGAGTTGTGGGGCATGCAAACTTACATTTTTGGCTATGAAACAGAAACCAGACTGTATCCCCCCCCCCCCCCCTACTGGTCCCTGGAGAAAATAAAGGTTGCAAAAAAAGGTTGGGGACCACTGCTATAGAAGATACGTGAAGCTGCATTGCAAATGCATGAGTGCGCAAAATACTTCTTCATCGTAGATGTTCACTGGAAAAGGGGGCTTATGATTTAAAAAGAAAATATTGTGCCTTTTACAAAATGAGGTAGAGGTGCTCCTTTTCATATATACGGTAGAACCGTCAGAAAGTTAATTGCGTTTGGAGGCATATGTATCACATGTTATTTTCTATAACAATGATGTGTATGTTTTTGTATTATGTTATTTTTGTAGATCCTATTAAAAAAAAATGTAATTATTTTAGGAATCCTTTTTAATAAAATTATTAACTGTAAGAAGCTTAACTAAAAAGCAGCACTTGTATAGTCCTTGTCCCCTCCTTTCGGTGGACTGAAAGGACAATCTAATGGGTTCTCAAACTGCTGATCCTATTATGTTTTGGCTGAGTACTTCCATTGATTTAAATGGATATCACCCTCTGGTTGCAGTGTGATCTGCCACTTTGGAGCAGATTAAATTACCCTCTAGAGGTGTTAAGATGTTAGATAGAGAAGGAGGGGTAAAAACAGCTTGTATTTGACAGAGCAGCTGAGATAATGTCTGGTAAGTATGGTTGTTTGCGTTACATTGCTTTGTTCACCAAAGCTTCTCTGGAGTGGTGCTGAGAGAGTGCTGACATTGAAGGCAAACATTGTTGAAATGTTCTTGATAGTTTTGTTTTAAGTACTTGTATATTACCGTAACACCTCTAACCCTTTCTCTCTGATGAAGGGATTATTAGACCTGTTGTGTTATGTATACTTGGATTGATGAATTAATATGATTTGTAATAAAAATAAAATAAATCGAATACTCGGGTGCTCAATATCCTTTTTTTTTTCCCCCTCTCCCTTTTACTGAATATACAATAAATGTCTAAAATGTAAACGCCCAAATCAAATGCTTCCCTATGAAGCAGTCTTATACAAACACAGGAATTGTCCAGAAGAGTTCGGACGAATTTGGGGCACTTGGTGTGACTCGGGTGAGACACACTATTCACTGCATAGACTCATAGCAATCCTGGCAGAAGAACAATCTGCATGTTGACAATGTCTATCCCTTAACTGATAAGTTACTTGGACTTGGAGCAAAAGGTGTGGGTCTGCTACACCCCTGGGGAATAGATCAGGGGCACTCAGACTAGAGCTCACTGAAGGGGCATTGATAAACGGTCATAAGATAAGGATATTTTAACAGCACCTACAGATCCAAAATTACTAGAATCGCCTTGCGAGTAATGTTTTGTCTCTGTTATTTGGTTGCTGTCACACACTGGGGTGTGGGAGAGTCTCTTGGGGCTAGAGTCTGTGGACTCCCTGGACCACCGCGGGGGATGATGGTACTAGCCGCAACCCGGGACCGGAGTCTAAGTGGCCCCTGGTCTTCGGCGGGGGGGAGCACTAGGTCGTTCCATGGGTGCGACTAGGCCTGCTGTGGCATCCAAGGTAGGGAAGCAGGAAACCAGACCTCAGGGAAGGCGACTGGACATGCACATGAGAAACACAGGAGACTTTCACTTCAGTGGAATGACTTATAGATCCGGCAGAGAGTGAAGGGAGGTGATGGATTATAAGGGCGCGCCGGATTAGCCAGCGCCAATGAAGAGGACACTGGCTCTTTAAGGCATAACGAGCCCTAGCAGCGGATGCACAGGGCCTGGTCCAGAAGCAGACGTGCGGCCTACTCGGGACCGATACAGAGCCAGGAGCCTGGAGAGGCGAGTACTGGATGGGGGTAATAGGCACCACATGGCGGAGCATGGGTGTACCAATGATCCGCGACATGGATCGCAGGGGCACCCATGACAGCTGCATTGATACACCATAAATGGGGGGAATAGACAAAATAGGAGAGGAAAAAGAAAGAAGGCAACTAGGGGCAAAATCAGAGGGGGGACTCTCAGCACACAGTGTTTCGGCATTTAAATTCTAGATTGACAAGTCATTGATGGCTGCCAAGATTTATTTAGTTTCAAGCACGTTGAAGGAGATGGTAGGTTTTTCCCAAGCTATTGCAACAGCAATTTTTGCAACCAAAAGAAAGGAGACCTATCTATGGGTAGAGAGGAGCAGACCAAACCGGATATATTGCAGGTTTGACCCCCCCTCCGCACTAGCCATAGCTGTGTTGGCCAGGGGGACACAGGCAGTCCAACTCATCTCTAGTCTATGGTAATGTCTCAGAATCCCTAAACTTTTCATTATTTAAAGTGTAACTGTCATTTGAAATAACGTCTTATATAGTATGTGGCTCACATCTAACACCCCTCTGCTTGGTTAAACAGCTCTGTCAGTGAGGATTAACCCCTTTGCTTACAGCTTGATCTTTGAAAATAATGCTCCTAGCATACTACAGCCATAGAGAGAGCAGAAATGGTTAACACTCACAGCTGTGTAACAAACAGGAGAGGACTTGTCTTCAATCTGGTAGACAAATTTGCTATAGCAGCATAGAAGTAACATTGTAACTAAGGGGCACTTTGCAGCCTGTATCTCTACAAGCTGATGCCTCGTACACACGAAAGTATGAGCACCTGTGATCCGGGCACACAATTTGCATCCGGATCACAGCAGCCATAAAGGTCTACGGCACTTGCACAAGGTAAAGTGAGCACCCGATATTGCAACGCACTGCGAGCGAGCTGATACGTTTTGTCCTATATTTTCCTATATTTTGCAGTACTATGGCAGAAGGGACCATCTCTACCCATCTACCCGGGCATGCACACATTAATGTGCATGAGGCCTAAGCAGACACACACACTATCAGAGACATATATCCTTGAGGACATGTTTATATCATTTATTTTGATACGTTTCCATAGACTGTGATCTGTTATGAGCAGGGCCTTCCTCATTCCTATTGCTTCATCTGACCATGTTATTGTTCTGTAATTTCTTTGTACATGCCCCTCTGATCTGTTCAGCACTGCTGAATATGATGGCGCTATAGAAGTAAAGATTTCTTTTTATCCTTATAGGGAATTCTCAGAGGGTATCATTAAACCCTTGCCTTGTGTCTCATTTTGAATGTATGACAAAAGGTAAAGTATTTTCAGATATAAACAATCAATTAACAAGTCAAGGAACAATGGCCAGTCGTGCAGTAGAGGAAGCAATCAATACTGCATTACGGACAAGCTTTATGTGTTTTATAGTTGGTTTTGCTACCTATTTGAGGACAAATATTCAAATAATCTCATTGATGGTTACTTGTAGCAATTTGGTCATTTATTTACTTTTATATTCAAAAAATTGATCCGTTAATTTAGTCAGTTTTGAATTGTAGCTTCGATTATGCCATTTCATTTTTTCATTCAATTTTTTTATAGCGCTAAAAATAACACCGCAGCCCTCATCTCATTTTTTTTTTCCATCCTAAATAACGGAAGAAGGACTGAAACTTCTGTTCACCTTCCTATTTAATTGAATTTGCACTTTTCTATAACTGAAGAGTAAAACGGCTAATTCGGGTGTGAACTAGGCTGCAATGTCTTCTGTTGTCTTTGAATCAATCGTAAAGAACACTTTCATTTTTCCTAACGTGAACAAAGAATTGTATCCAGAGCCAGCTCTTTTTAAGGCTACTATTGGGGCTGATGTATTGATATAGGAATTCATTCAAAACACTTAAAATTAAACTCGAACTTTATACTTAAAGGAGCGGTCCACTTTCAGCAAATAATTGATAAATTTTGAGCAATGAAAAGTGATACAATTTTCAATATACTTTCTGTATCAATTTCTGATGGTTTTCTAGATCTCTGCTTGCTGTCATTTTATAGCAAGCTCCTATGTTTACTTCCAGTGGACAGATATCTGTCCATGGTCATGTGATGTCTCACAGGTGCACGGCTCGTTGGAAGTAAACATAGAAGCTTTCTATAGACGGACAGCTCTAGATCTAGACAGATCTAGAAAACCATCAGGACTTGATATAGTATAATTATTCAATCCCATCCATGGACACTATGGGGCATATTTATTCAATGCTGGTGCTCGTGTGCCAGCGTATGATAGCCCCGCCGCTGCATATTCGCAGTGGGATACATCAAGAGGCTTCCGCCTGTTGATGTATTGGGGCAGCTGGCTGCGCAGCGTCTATCCTATGCCAGGCAGGGCCTGGCGTAGAAAAAACCGCAGCCGCCGACTTTTCACATATGAAAAGTCGCCGGCGGCTGCCCGCGCCCTCTGCTCGGCCGCCCACGCCCCCCCTTCACGCCCCACTGGCATGAAGGTGGTGGAACGGGACAAATAATCGCAAGTGCTAGCAATAAGCTGGCGTGGCGCAGAGGTCCTGATAAATATGCCCCTATGTCTTGTATTTAACTTGGAAACTGATAAAGGGGTGGTCTACACACAGTCCCATTTCACCAAAAGAATTTCTAACCAATAACATAAAAATAAGAGTGACTCAGGCAGCGTGACTTACCACTTGTAATTTTATCTACCCAACTCCTGTAAAGTTTACTATTGGCATAAAGTGCGAAGCTGGAAATGAAAGGCACGGGTGGCATGTGTGGGATTAGCCCTATGTAATATAGCAGTTAATTTGTGTAGGTAAATTTTGGTAATGGCTTCCCTTTGTCATAAACCGTTGATTTAAAGCGTTCTAAAGAACACTAAATAGGGAATTAGCGTAGTATATTAGACCATCGGGCCTTCATTATTTTTTAATTTCAGTGATGATCGTATTGTATGAACATATGATAATACTGTATTGTATTATGGAATACATTAATCTTTCCTACAATATGCTGTTATGTAACAGTGAGGTAACCCGTTTCCTTGGTAAATGGTTGATTGTTACACATTACTAATATTCAAGTGCACATTGTTCCATGTTTGCTGTGTGGTTTGTGTACCCAAATTGTCTCGTAAGTGTTTCTGCCGGGCTTTAAGGTAGAACCCCAGGATAAAGTACTGCAGGAAATGTTGGTCAATTAAGCACAATGTAAAATATTGACATAGTTGAATCCGATCTGCAGTCCTTCCTTTCAGAAGTGTTGAAATGCGCTTTACACATACATGGCTACATTAGTGGTAGGACTGAGGCTTTTATGGTGTTTCTGACCTGTGCCCCTGGGACATGGATAACCAAGGCTATTACACGCTTTATATATTACATTGATACGCTGTTCTTCATGAAGATATTTGATACCTGGTGGAATATTGAAGTAATCATGAAATACTGTGGCCATTATGTTGCATTTGTTTATGCATTTCTAGTGTGCAGGTTTCCCTGGTTTTCTTTTCATTACATGTATTTTTATCCAAATATGTAAATCATGGTCATCTTTTATTTATCTTTTATTTTTTTTTAATTGAAAAGCTGAAGATTGTAATGCAATAGATAATGTTTTTATGAGATAAACACATTTTCTTACTTGTTCACAATTTGTGATTTAAGATTCTAAAAAAATGCCATGCTTACCTAAACTTCTAGCCCTTCTACAGTACTCCTCAAGCTTTACTACAGTGTGTCCAACCACCCATGTAACCATTCCAGCCAATCATTGGTCTCATGACTATGCAAAAATCATAGAAGAGTGGATGATCTGAGGGAGGAGAGCTTGACTTCAATGCTTACTGCTCCGCCTCCTTGACTTTATACAACTGATTGAGATATCAATTCAAATTGGGGTTTTTTTGTTCATGATTCCACAAAGCTGGGCCATGAAAGAAACTTGAATTGGAAGATGTTACTATGCGTTTATTCACCATTTCTTTCCGGCTTCCCAGTACATAGCATTGAATGTTAAATACCATCACTATGAAGTGCAATTTGTTACGCAGAAAATAAGCCCTCAAACAGCTCTGTACATGGAAAAATAAAAAAGTTATGGATTTTTGAAGGTGGGGAGTGAAAAATTGAACCGCAAAAATTGAAAAACAGCCTTGGCGTTTAGGGGTTAAATATCTAAATTACCCAATAGAGCAGTGATGGAAAGGAATACTTCCAGATATGAGCTACATGTTGAGAAAAAAAATATATGAGACACTTGTTTTAACTGATGAACACCAGACACCTAGCAATTTGCAGGAGATTTTTTTATATCTGTTTAAAGTGTTATATTTTTTTCTTTTGTAGGAGTGGCAGAACTCTATTCAGAAGAATGCTGGACTGGCTTTCATTGAGTTAGTTAATGAAGGAAGGTAACGTGATTATATACTCCCATTTCACATTTGTTTTGTTACATGATGTATTTCTTGTTTGGAATCCTTTTTGTGTCTTCATGATTTTTCTTGTGTTCCCATTTTCTGCTCACACATCATCTCAAAGTGATCCTCCAATTCATGTAAAAGTAAAAGATGACCAAGCCAGAAGGGGCTTCTGTGAGCCCCTGAGTCTCATTTGCATAATGAAAGACAGTTTTCAGGAGGCACTCTCCAGATTACATGGTCATGGCCTACAAAGATCAAGCATTTATTTTTCAAGACTTGGACATTGCATATGGCTCCAGATAGACAAGACTCCAAAATGTTAAAATATAAAAGTATGTACAGGCGGTCCCCTACTTAAGAACACTCAACTTGTATACGACCCCTAGTTACAAACTGACCTCTGGATATTGGTAATTTATTGTGCTTTAGTCCTAGGCTACAATGATCAGCTGTAACAGTTATCAAATGTGTCTACTATGAAGCTTTAGTGTTAATTCTGGTTCTTATGACAACACAACATTTTTAAAATCCAATTGTCACAGAGACCAAAAAAGTTCTGCCTGGGATTACAATGATAAAATATACAGTTCCGACTTACATACAAATTCAACTTAAGAACAAACCTACAGACCCTATCTTGTATGTAACTCGGGGGCTGCCTGTACATTTGTTTTGTGTAGCAAGACTTTGACTTGGGTTGGAGGATCACTTTTAGTTGATATACTGTCACCCAAAGCCTTCTAAGTAAGCCTCTCTTTGACAGCATTAAAATAAAATAGCTTAATAGGCTTTTCTGAGTTAATACAGTTATTAACCTATCTTTAGATTACCTTTATCGTTCTCTTAAGAACAGAATTGGGTGAAGATCGCTTGTTTAAAAATGTCCCAACATAATTTGCAAAGTATTTTGAGATACTAGAATGTATGTTGTATAATGCACTTTACATTGCATTTTCTTTCCAATATATGGTATACAAATACCTTCTATGGAAGAATATAGAGAAATATCTGCTGCCCAGAAACACCTGTCAGTATCTAGCAGACAATACCTGTCAATGTGACCATCAATCATATAAAATACTAACAATGGGATACAGAATTGTATGGTCGTTATGCATTACCTTTTCCATGGTGGTTTTTCCCCATTATATATAAATATATATATATATGCAATATATATATTGCTATATGTAGCCCAATTTTAAACAATATCAATGTGTCTTGCAGACAATGAAAGATTAAAGGTAACTCATGTAACCATTAATTTACTCCCTACTTATGTAGCTTAACCTCTTGGCTTGTAAAACAAGCTGGCCTTCATAGTGGTTGCTGAAGCTGCTCCCTGAGACGTGTGCTATGAGCCTTGATCCCAAAGGTCAGAGAACGGCAACAAAAGTGTTTGGTTACACTGCCTCGGCCTGTTCTGTTGTTGTTTCCTATTATGTGGGGGTTGCCTTCTTTGACCTTATTTATGGGCTAAGAGCTTTAGATTTAGACTGTGATTATTGGTTCATTAATATAGATAACGTGGATTATGTCCAAATAATGAAGCATTGGTTTAAGTTATCTATTGGTAAGTGCAGATAACAATCACATTTGCAGCTATTGGGACAGTTCTTTTTGCTGCGCATTGGTAATTATTCTTGAGGTATACGCCTGAAATATGCAACTCAATAAATAATATGTTTTCACAAAGTATAATTTTCATACAGTATAATAGATTACATAATTTAATAAACATTCTCTAAGAAACAATTCTCTGCTAAAATCACATAAACTCAAGTAAAATGAGTTTGGTGGGATTCTTTGGTGCTACCATAGAAGGAATTATTGGAAATCTACTATGGATTATTTATCCAGCCAATGATACCTTTCTAATGGCAGCTGTTTAAGTAAAGGGTTAATAATAAGTGTGGTAGCTTTGTATCTGTCAGTTCAAATCCAAGTACAGGTGGTCACCAAGTTAAGGGCACTTGACTTACAGACGACCCTTAGTTACAGACAAACCTCTCTGCCCACTATAACCCCTGGTAAAGGTTGATTCACTTTAATCCTAGGCTGCAATTAATTTGTTAAGTTCTAAATAACTAAAGATTATTATTGTTAATGGTCAGCTGTAAGGTTTCTGTAATGAAATTTTATTGATGATTCTTGTTCGAATTATAATACTTCACAAATTCATCTTAAGAACAAACCAAAAGAAACGTTTTTGTTACCTGGGGACTGACTGTATACAATATGCTGTGTAGTCCGTCAGTTATGAAAGCAGATCCGCTCACAATGTAGTAGAAGGATTGTTAGTCGTATATATAGAGCATATCCTGTTGCAGTAGTATTTCCCAAGTAGGTATGGTGGCTCCGTGGTTAGCACTACAGCCTTGCAGCACTGGTGATCTGGGTTCAAGTCCCATCCAGGTCAATATCTGCCAAGAATTTATATGTTCACTCAGTGTTTTTGTGAGTTTCCTCCGGGTCCTCCGGTTTCCTCTCACACCAATACATACTGGTAGGTTGCTTAAATTGTGAGCCCCATGAGGACAGGGAACGATCCGGCAAGCTCTGTGTAGCGCTGCATAATCTGTTGGCGCTTTAAAAATAAAGGAATTTTTATTATTTTTGTTATCAAGCAGGTGATTTATCATGTCCATATGAATGTCTTACAGCTCAATTTTATATGAATAAACAAGGATTTCTTTAAACTAGTACAGTACAGTTTCCTAATTTTATGTGCTTCAGATTGCTGAGCCAGACGATGAAAGATCATTTGGTGAGAGTGGCAAATGAGGCCGAGTTCATCCTGAGCCGGCAGCGTGCAGAGGAAATACACAGACATGCAGAGTTTGAGGTAAGTCTGAACTCCTGTAAAACCTACAGCAAGTGTTTACCTTATTATGGTTCCGGTCACATGCTCCTCCTCCGGGGACTAGATGGATGTCTGGAGCAAACATAGATGCGAACTGTAATAAATAAGTTGGCAGTGCCACACTGTTGGGGAAATTGGACACGGCCGAGTATTAAAGAGTTTTTTCTTAAAAAGACTTGGGCTTACATGTACACAGCATGTGTTGTTATACAAGACTATATGGAGCGCTGTTTGCCTCCCATGTGCCACACTACTGATGATGATGATAATACAAGACCACTGGCCGAGACTACAAGATTCTAGAGGAAGAACTCCTCGTATACGCACCTTGAATCATGCAGAACCTTTAAACAAAGAAGATGGGTTTTACTTGCTTTCACTTCTAGAACCACGCTTGTAATCTGACCTCTAGACCTATGTGTATCTTTGTGGTCTAGATTTGTTTCTGTGTTTTCATTCATTTAATAGGTAATATAACACAACCCCTTTAACTATAGTTAGTATGTGAATTTATTGTGCCGCCTTCTTTAAATTTAAAGTGGCCAACTTTTTTTTTTCCAGTGGCGGACCTTTTGCTTCCCCCAGATAATTCATAATAACATAACTGGTAAAAAGCTAACTGGTAGAGCTCAGTTCACACTACGGTTGGGATTTTCGTTTCTAGTATAAGGCTAGAAGAGTAAAAAACTGAAAGAAATTATCAATTTTAAATCCCATTGAAATCCATGTCAATTTTTATATCATTCATTGCTCTCAGTTGTACGGTGATCAACTAATTTTTTTCCCATTTAAAAAAATATCATAACATTCATAAGCCAAACTGACCATAACGGATGACATAAAATTATTTTTACATTGAAGTTAATAGGGGCTGATAGTAATTGTCAGTATTTACAAATTTTTTTTAGATGAATAAATACCGTATATACTCGAGTATAAGCCGACCCGAGTATAAGCCGAGACCCCTAATTTCAACACAAAAAACTGGAAAAACCTATTGACTCGAGTATAAGCCGAGGGTGGGAAATGCATTGGTTACAGCCTCCCAGTATATAGTCTGCCAGCCCCTGTAGCATACAGCCTGCCCAGCCCCTGTAGCATACAGCCTGCCCAGCCCCTGTAGTAGGAAAAAAAATAACACTGTACTCATCTTTCCGATGTCCCCCATAGGTCCTCTTCTGTCTCAGACTGTCTCAGACAGAAGAGGACCTACAGGTGACGTCAGAAAGGTGAGTTTTGTCTTTATTTTTTTAGTTGACTCGAGTATAAATTTTGTGCTGAAAAACTAGGCTTATACTCGAGTATATAAGGTAGATAATAGAACAGAACAGAATAGAGATGATGGATAGATTATAGATAAATGTGAGGTATGGAGAAAAAGATAGGTAAGCAAATAGAAATGAGATATCAATAGGTATATGGGTAGTTAGATAGATAGATAGAAAAGTTGGATGGCTGGATAAATAGATGGATGGATAGGTAGAGTAAAAATGGCACAGGCAGCACTTCAGACTTCCAAAAGATTTGAAGAAGTGAAGTTTATTAAAGCAGTCGCCACTGCTTCAATAAACTTCACTTCTTTGAATCTTTTGGAAGTCTGAAGTGCTGCCTGCGCTTTTTCTACTCTTACTACAAGGGATCTCGCCAGGATCCATGGAGGCCCTGCACTCCCACTGTTGAGGTTCTTTTCCCACTGTGCTACTTGTTTTTTTTCTTCATCTCTGGATGGATAGATAGATGAGCAAGATCAATAGGTAGATAAAATTAGACATCTATAGATGGGAACTATATAGAAAGTGAAAAGTGTAAATAACTGATTGTTCACAAGAAATGGATACTAACTGAAACAAACTCATAGACAGATATCCATTTTATTAACCAGGAAATGTTAGGGTATCAGTTAGACCGCATGCACATGACCACATGGTCTTTTTTGTTCTGTATATATGGCTGTATTCTGGACGTAATTACGGGACATATTGCAACAGTATGGCAACGCATTGCACTGTATCCGTACCGTATCTGTATAAAATACAGTGGTCTGGCAATTGATGGGTGACTGCCTATTGGCTGTGTGACAGGATGCACCTCCCACTGGTTCTGGATACTGCACGTATATACGGCAACATACGGTACTCAGCAATATGCAGCAAGTATTTAGCCAAAATTTTATACGTTCTATTTTCCACCGTAATTCTGTTTTGTATGGCCCATAGGACATGCTCTTTATTTTTCTACGTTTTACTTACTGTTCGATACAGCAGCATGCACATGGATGGCCGTATTGTCCATTGAAATGCATGGGACCATATTCTGGCCGTATATCCGGCTGTATATATGGCTGTTTTTATACGATCATGTGCATGGGGCCTTAAATTAACAGACACTATGTCATCAGTTAGTGTCAGTTTATCTACCTTTTATTTATCATCCATTTTGTCCTTGATGGAGTAAGAACTATAAATGTTTTATCATATTATTTTATTCATAGAACTTAGACACCTAAAATATATTAAAATGGTGATGTAGTGATATATGGCCCATTGGATATTTTTCACGTTGTCTTGTGGAGGATAGCCTTTAAAAAGACTGCGACGTGGACATGATACTTTGGAAGGCAGCATAGGTGGTCTAATGATAACGCATGAATGATGACTTCGAGAGATATATAACTAATGAAGACTACTGTGGAAAACTCCAGAAGTGCTTATAAGCAAAAAGAGGTCATATGTCTTAGCCATCAGTATTTGACACTTTGTGACTTTAGTCCCAGTAGAGGTCACAATTCCAAAGATCAAGTAGGTCATTATTGAGAGGACATAAGTAAAGTGCATGTGGACAAGTTGATCCATAAGCTGAGAGATGAGGGCACATAAAATTAGGTCAGGGGAAAGAACGGGGGATGAGATCAATTGGCAATTTCTTTACTTTGTATATATTAACGTTGTATGGCTTGGTAACCTATGGGATACTAAAATATCTATTGGATATATATATATATATATATATATTATTATGCGCCAAGGCACATAATTTTGCCACAATAACCTAGGAAAACGTATTGACTTAAAGGGGTATTCCAGGAATATGAACGTCTGATACAAAAACCCATGATGATATAAATAAATGAATTTAACCAAACTCAATGTCATTAGTCACAAAATGGAGCTTAAATAGTTTGATTTTATGATTTGCAAAATGTATGGCCTCTCTAAAGTAGGCGGGGTTATCACCAAGATGGATGCCATTGGAAACTACAAGTTCCATGATCTTTTAGTTCTCAGTAACAGCTCCTCCTTCTGCTCTGCTCTGCTCTCAGGGATGATGTAACAGACTGTCCTGCTCTGTTACCTTAGTAACGATGTATAACTGCCATTACTGGACATTATCCCACTGAGATGACCTTACTGGACGCTCTGCAACCAACCGACTACAACCAAACATAGTGGTGATCACATGACCTGCCCAGGCAGGTGCAGGATGTGACCAGCGGCCATCTGCTGTCCTGTGTCTGCTCTGCGCGGAGGAAATCAATGGACTGATTAAAGGGCCAGTAACATTTTAATTCTTCATTACAGTCTAGGGGGGGGGCTGGCTGGCCATTTACTATAGGGGTAGGGGGCTTTCTGGCTATATACTGGGGGGTGGCTGTATACTGGGGGGGCTGTTTGGCTGTATACAGGGGGGTGGCTGTTACTGGGGGAACTAGTTGGCTATATACAGGGTACGATATATGAAGTGAAAGTGAAATAACTGATTGGTTCACCAGATAAATGGATACTCAACTGACACCGACTCAAGACAAATCCATGTGATAACCCTAGCTGATGATTAGGGTATCATTAGAGCCGCATGCACAGGACACTGTTCTTTTTTTTTTTTGTATATATGCTTGTATGTCTACGGACTATTACGGACAATCTGTTCACCGTATGGCACGCATTGCCGGTGTACCACCGTATCTGTATAAATCGTGTGGTCTGGCAAGTGATGGTGACTGCCTATGCTGTCTACAGATGCACCCTCCCACTGGTTCTGGATACTGCACCATAATCCGCAACATAACGGTACACACCGTATATGCCAGTATTAGCCCAATTTTTAATACGTTCCCATTGACATCTATTTTGCACCGCTATTTCTGTGTTTGTACCGGCCATAGGACATGGCTCCTTTATTTTCTATCGTTTTATACTTACTTGTTGTAGAGCAGCCCATGTACATGATGCTGTCATTGTTCCTTGAACTGCATGGTAGCCGATATCCTGGCGTAATCCAGGCGGTAGTATGGCCGTTTTTATGCGGTCATGGGCACTGGGGTCTTAGATACTACACATATCTAGCACGTTATTTAGTTAATCTACCTGTATTTGCTCCATTTTTTTCTTGACAAATGGATATAAAACGGATATGCCGCATGTTGATGACCAGTTCTACCGAGAAACTATAAATGTTTTTACTCTTCTTCTTTCACAGGTACGTACTTACTGACAACCAAATATATTAAATGTGGGATGTAGTGATATATGGCCCATTGATATTTTTCACTTGTCTTGTGGACGAAGCCTTTAAAAGACTGCGCGTGGACATGATACTTTGGAAAGGCAGCATCGGTGGTCAATATACGCATGAATATGACTTACGCGAGATGATTAACATGAAGAAGACTGTGGAAACTCCAGAAGTCTTATCGCAAAAAGAGGTCATATTCTTAGCCATCATTTTGACACACCTTTGTGACTTTAGTCCCCAGTAGAGGTCACCATCAAAGATCAAGTGTCATTATTGGAGGACATAAGTAAAGTGAATGTCGGACAAGTTGATCCAAAGCCTGAGAGATGGGCACATAAATTAGTCTGGCGGGAAAGAAGGGGGAGAGATCAATTGGCAATTTCCCTTTACTTTGATATATTAACTTTGTATGCTTTATTAACCAAAGGGTAACTACACCTAAAATATCTATGCCTATTTTTCTTTTGTCTCGCGTAATACTCTATTATTCATATTTTGAGTATAATCTGAGTGAGCCCTAATTTGCTCCACAAATACCTGCAAACGTATATGACAGCTGACATCTTCTGCCTGTGCTGTCTGCCTTCCGCGGAGAAATTAACAGCACTGATTAAAGGGCCAGTAACATTTTAATTCTTCATTAAGTCTCTGTCCAACACTTTTTTTGCTAAGAGGGGCACAGGTAATTTTAATACCTTCATTACATAATTAGCTTATGTTTGAGGATACCTATTGTTATGTATATGAATATGAAGTTTACGCCTATGGTGGTAAACGCAGCATATAAATAAATTCGTTCATCTCATACTATATCTCTATACAGAGAGTAGCAGCTCTGCCCCTGTCCAACAGTCTAAGCAAAGAGCGCAAAATGGCCGGTCGCAAACCAGGCTAGCAAGAATGAGGACATGAGAAGAGTGCAAGTTTTTTTTAAAAAAAATTTTACTCCAGCAAGCGAGAAAACGAGAAAATTTTTTTCAGCGACAAATCACCTTATATCACGGTAAATTCATTGTAATCTAGGTTTTTTCTTCTTCTGTAGTCTTAGACATTGATTGAATGGATGTTATCAAGTCGTTTGCCATTCCTCCTTTTGTCAGGGGAGTGTGTCTTATATCACAGCACATGAGGTGGTGGAAGGCCCTCCACTTTCTCCATCCAGTTATCAATTTATTGTAAACTTTGTGTGAAGTAACAGAGGAACTGTCTACAATGAGCACAAAGAATGTTTTCCAGAATATTTTTAAGGTCCCATGCACACTACTGTGGGGCCTGTGCAGCACACAATGTGGCCTCATCACAATTAGGGCACCCTGTTACCTCCGGTGAGTTCACATTGTCTCACTGCACCAGACTGAGCCAGGTGCTGCGCTGTAGAATATAGGCCATGTTCATGAGTGGGTCATCACATGATACCGCAACTGATTGTGAATACTGGTCCACTGTGACTCAACTGAGCAGAGAACAAGACATTTTTTAAGAATGTCCAAATACAAAAGAGTTAGGTTTAAAAAAAAAGAACAAAGAATTAAAAAAGATTTTTCTTTGGCGCAACAAATATTATTTTTTAGCGTATCGCGGACTGCGCCCTCATGTATACTCATCTCTGTGTTGCAGGTTGGTTGTAGCATTGTCTTTTGCAGGTAAAAAGAGAGAAGATAAAAGCTTGTCTTTCTTATTGATTTTCATGCACGCTCATTCAGACACATGTTCAAGCTGTGCATTGTACGTTGAAATCCCTCCACTGGTCCATGTGTCTCATTGCAACCATAGGAGTGGTCAGATCTTTACTGTGTGTGGCCTTATTTTAGAAAATTGTGTAAGCTTGTTTCATGTGCCCCATGAAGAGAGTTGACGACTGTCCTGCAGTGATAAAACGGCTTCTTCTTTTATATAGCTCTATAATTGGTGAAATGGGGATACTACCATCTTGATCTAGGATTTATTCTGCCGTTTCACACTTGACTTTTTCTTTTACTTGTATATTTGCTTGGGGCAATACTTGCATATATACATTCATTAATTGAAATCAAGTTCCCTCATCAAATTCTTCTTAAATAACATACTGGTAACTTAATCAGGTGGCAACTGGCCATATGAACCCCGGGATTTCCCCGTGGGCCGATCAGTCTGGGATGGCCCCGGGCTGGTGGGCCAGTCCGAAAAAAACCAAACCATGAACTCTCCTTTCCAACGGTTCCCCCGAAGCTCTGCTACATATCCACTCTATCTGGCAGTGACAATTCCGTGTCTGCCGGTGTTGCACGATTATGACCATCTGCACGGCTGACCTCAGTCTTGAGCCGCCAGCCGCTCATTGAGCTGTCACCACTGGACGAAGTGGATAAAGTAGCGAAGCTTCAGTGGCGTCGAAAGCTGAGCTGGCTTTTATACAGTGAGTTGGAGTGGGGGGGGCGCTGGCTCCTGCTGTATACAAGGGGTAGACTGGCTGTATACAGTGAAAGGGCGCTGGCAGGCTGTATACTGGAGGGGCTTTATGCTCATATACATGGGGGCAAACTGTATACTGGGGGTTCTGTTTGGCTATATACAGGGGACTGTCTGTGTACTGGGGAGCTTGCTGGAAATATACAGTGGGACTAGTTTGGGCTGTATACTGGGGCTGGCTGGCCATATACTTGCGGGGGGAGGGGCTTTCTGGCTATATACATGTTGGGCTGCTCTATACTGAGGGCGGCTGTTGCTATATACGGGGGTCTGTTTGGTCTATAATACTCGAGGGGGGTGGCGGCTGTATACTGGGGGGGCTGTTTGGCTATATACAGGGGGTCTGGCTGCCAATATTCAGGGGGACTGGTTGGCTGTATACTGGGAGGGGGCTTGCTGACCATATACTGCGGGAAGGGGCTTTCTTGCTATATACAGGGGGGCTGGCTGTATACTGGAGGAACTGTTTGGCTGTATACTGGGGGGGCTTTTATGGCTATATACAAGGGGGGCTGGCTGTATACTGGTGGGGCGGCTGGCAATATACAGGGGGACTGGTTGGCTGTATACTGGGGGGGGGCTGGCTGGCCATTTAACTATAGGTGGTAGGGGGCTTTCTGGCTATATACCTGGGGGGGTGGCTGTATAACTGGGGGGGCTGTTGCTGTAATCAGGTTTTTTAAGAATATGTCCAAAAATAGCAAAGAGTTAGGTTTAAAAAAAAGAACAAAGAATTAAAAAAATATTTTTCTTTGGCGCAACAAATAATTATTTTTTAGCGTATCGCGGACTGCGTCCTCATGTATACTCATCTCTGTGGTTGCAGGTTGGTTGCTTAGCATTGTATTTGCAGGTAAAAGAGGAGGAAAGATAAAAGCTTGTCTTTCTTATTGATTTTCATGCACTGCTCATTCAGGACACATGTTCAAGCTGTGCATTGTACGTTGAAATCCCTGCACGTGGTCCATGTGTCTCATTGCAACCATAGGAGTGGTCAGATCTTTACTGTGTGTGGCCTTATTTTAGAAAATTGTGTAGCTTGTTTCATGTGCCCCATGAAGAGAGTTGACGACTGTCCTGCAGTGATAAAACGGCTTCTTCTTTTATATAGCTCTATAATTGGTGAAATGGGGAATATCTTAACATCTTGATCTAGGGATTTATTCTGCCGTTTCACACTTGACTTTTTCTTTTACTTGTATATTTGCTTGGGCAAATCTTGCATATATACAATTCATTAATTGAAATCTAAGTTCCCTCATCAAATTCTTCTTAAATAACATACTGGTATCTTAATCAGGGGCAGACTGGCCATATGAACCACCGGGATTTTCCCCGGTGGGCCGATCAGTCTGGGGATGGCCCCGGGCTGGTGGGGCCAGTCGGAAAAACAAACAAACCATGAACTCTCCTTTCCAACGTTCCCCCGAAGCTCTGCTACATTATCCACTCTATCTGGCAGTGACAATTCCGTGTCTGCCGGTGTTGCACAGATTATGACATCTGCAAGCGGCTGACCTCAGTCTATGAGCCGCCAGCGCTCATTGAGCTGTCACCACTGGACGAAGTGGATAAAGTAGCGAAGCTTCAGGTGGCGTCGGAAAGCTGAGCTGGCTTTATACAGTGAGTTGGAGTGGGGGGCGGCTGGCCTGCTGTATACAAGGGGTAGACTGGCTGTATACAGTGAAAGGGCGCTGGCAGGCTGTATACTGGAGGGGGCTTTATGGCTATATACATGGGGGGCAGACTGTATACTGGGGGGTCTGTTTGGCTATATACAAGGGGACTGTCTGTGTACTGGGAGGGACTTGCTGGAAATATACAGGGGGACTAGTTGGCTGTATACTGGGAGGCTGGCTGGCCATATACTGCGGGGGGAGGGGGCTTTCTGGCTATATACATGTTGGGCTGGCTCTATACTGAGGGCGGCTGTTTGGCTATATACGGGGGGTCTGTTTGCTATATAAGCGGAGGGGGCTGCTGTTACTGGGGGGGCTGTTGTGGCTATATACAGGGGTCTGGCTGCAATATTCAGGGGACTGGTTTTGGCCTGTATACTGAGAGGTGGCTTGCTTGACCATATAACTGCGGGAAGGGCTTTCTTGCTATATACAGGGGGCTGGCTCTGTAATACTGGAGGAACTGTTTGGCTAGTTTGGCATTTGGTGCAGCTGTAACTGTGGGAGCTTATGGCGAATACAGGGGGGCTGGCTGTATGGGGGGCTGCTGGCAATATACAGTGGGGACTGTTTTGGCTGTACTGGGGGGGGCTGGCTGGCCATAACTATAGGGTAGGGGGCTTTCTGGCTATATACTGGGGGGGTGTGGGCTGTATATGCGGGCTGGGGGCTGTTGGCTGTATACAGGGGGTGGCTGTTACTGGGGGAACTAGTTGGGCTTATACATGGTTTGCTGTGGGTGTATGGGGGCTGTTTGGCTTATACTGGAGGGGGGCTGGCTATATACTGGAGGGGGCCTGGCTGTATATTGGATGGGCTGGCTTATTATTTGATGGGCTGGCTTGTACTGGGAGGGGGGCTGGACTGTCTATACTGGAGTGGCTGTCGGGCTATATACTGGGGGGGCTTTAGGGCTGATATTCTGTAGGGTGGCTGGCTATATACGCTGAGGGGCTGGCTGTATATTGGGGGCTGTCTGGCATATTGTAGCTATGTATACTGGCGTGGACGGTGGTGCTTATATCGTGGTGCTGGCTAGCGGGGGGGGCTTGCTTAAGGGGCGTAATCAGTGGCTACTCAATATACAGGGGGACTGGTTGGCTGTATACCTGTGGGGCTAGCTATATACTGCAATTGGGCTGTCTACTGCAAGTGTTATATGGCATAGTTGTTATTCCTTCAATAGGGCACTATTATAGTATTATATTCTGTGTACAAGGGGCAGTACAGGAAACCTCTTTTGCTACCTTAAAGCAGTTTCCCTTAACCTCACGTATGACTTTCACAAAAACCATGTGGACATGTGGGATTCATGCCAAACCCAGTAAACCTTTTTTTTTTTCGACTATAAAGGCGCACAAAATCCTTTGATTTTCTCAGAACTCAAAGGTGCGCCTTATCACCAGTGCGCCTTATATATGACCCATACTTAAGACAACAGCTGCCTTGAACGTGTCCACAGGTCTGCCACCTGCTGGTCTTCATCCTTATAACCGTGCGCCTATTATATGAACCTAGACATTTTAGCAGGCATTTATTGATGTGTGCGCCTTGTACCTCCCGTGCGCCTTATAGTACGAACAATACTGTATCATTTCAGAAGGAACAGATTCCCAACTGTAGACAGCTGTTCACAAATTTTGCTTATGGTGCTGTAAGTGGAGAGCTATTGACTAGGTCCAGGAAGTAGAGTTCTCCTTATGTAGACTTTGTCATTGCTCTGTAGAAGTGGAGAGACGTATAGACCTTAATGCTCCACTAGAGAATCTGGTGAATATGCAAATATTTTGTTCCAAGATGGGACAAGTAAAACATGCCTCTTTTTGCCACCTTGAAGGCCGCTTGGACAGTGGTGGTGTTTGCAGAGACATACGTATACGGCAATACAAATATGTTGGGTGTAATTTTTGTGTTTGATTAGAGATTATACTGTATTATAGTTTACCATTGTGTGCCACACCACATAGTGTCACTTTTCTGTGCACACTGAAAGGTTAGTCACTACAGTACTGATGATACACTGGTACAATGGCAAGAAGAACTTTTTAACCGCAATTGTCATAATTATATGCTCAAACAACCTCTCCATACTACACACCTAAAAATACAATCACTTACAGTGAGTGTCCCCTGGATAACAAAATAGGTGAACATTTTACACCTCCAAGTCCCCTGGATAACAAATATGGCCACACGTGTACCTAAATAATATATACTCTTTACAACAAAACTGACATCATGATTTGAGAACCATGCTTATATAAAGAATACACTGTGATCCCTTATAAATTATAATAATATTACTCCTCATAAATAATATGAACCCCTCAATAAATTAAGATCCTTTCTCTAATTTGGTTGATAAAATGTTCTTCCAATATGTTGGAAGGGAGAAAACATGTTCACTAGAATATGTTAGCTTTGCTAACAAATTGCCAATTCCGAATATTAACACCCCTCAGTTTTCTCATGAGTTTGAATTACACAGGTAGACGTAACCGCTTATTATTACCACCAGGGGGGTGGCTGTTACTGGGGGAACTAGTTGGCTATATACAGGGTTTGCTGGTGGTGTACTGGGGGGCTGTTTGGCTATATACTGGAGGGGGCTGGCTATATACTGGAGGGGGCTGGCTGTATATTGGAGTGGGCTGGCTATATACAGGGTGGGACTGGCTGTATATGGGAGGGCTGTCTGGCTATATACAGGGGAGGGGCGGGCTACTGTCTATACTGGAGTGACTGTCTGGCTATATACAGGGGGACTGGTTGACTTATACTGGGGGGCTGGCTGGCCATATACTGCGGGGGGGGGGGGTTTCTGGCTATATACTGGGGGGGGGTTTGTGGGTGTGGGGGGGGGGGGCTAGCTGTCAATATACAGGGGGACTGGTTGGCTGTATACTCTGTGGGGACTAGCTATATACTGGCATGGGGGCTGTCTAGCTGGCAGTGTTATATGGCATAGTTGTTATATTCCTGTACATAGAGGGCACTATTATAGTATTAATATTCTTGTACATAGGGGGCAGTACAAGGAAAACCTCTTTTTGCTACCTTAAAGGCAGTTCCCTTAACCTCAAGTATGACTTTCAAAAAACATTGTTGACATGTGGGATTCATGCCAAACCAGTATACCTTTTTTTTTCGGACTATAAGGCGCACAAAAAATCCTTTGATTTTCTCAGAAATCAAAGGTGCGCCTTATAGACCAGTGCACCTTATATATGAACCATACTTAAAGACAACAGCTGCCTTCAACTGTCCACAGGTCTGCCACCTGCTGGTCATTCATCCTTATAATCTGGTGCGCCTTATATATGAACCTAGACATTTTAGCAGGCATTTATTGATGGTGCGCCTTGTACTCCGGTGCGCCTTATAGTACGAAAAATACTGTATCTATTTCAGAAGGAACAGATTCCCAACTGTAGACAGCTCTGTTTCAACATTGGTTTAGGCTAAGTGAGAGGCTATTGACTAGGGTCAGGAAGTAAGAGTTCTCCTTATGTAGACTTTGTCAATTGCCTTGTAGAAGTGTAGAGACGTATAGACCTTAATGCTCCACTAGAGGAATCTGGGAAATATGCAAATATTTTTTCCAAGATGGGACAAGTAAAACAATGCCTCTTTTTGCCACCTTGAAAGGCCGCTTGGACAGTGTGTGTTTGCAGAGACATACGTATAACTGGCAATACAAATATGTTGGTGTAATTTTTGTGTTGGATTAGGAGGATTATACTGTATTATAGTTTACCATTGTGTGCCACACCACATAGATGTCACTTTCTTGCACACTGAAAGGTTAGTCACTACAGTACTGATGAGACACTGGTACAAATGGCAAAGAAGAACTTTTTAACCGCAATTGTCATAAAGTTATATGCCTCAAACACCTCTCCATACTACACACCTAAAAATACAAGTCACTTACAGTGTAGTGTCCCCTGGATAACAAAATAGGTGAACATTTTACACCTCCAAGTCCCCTGGATAACAAATATGGCCCACACTGTGTACCTAAATAATATATACTCTTCACAACAAAACTGATCATGCTGTGAACCATGCTTATATAAAGAATACACTGTGATCCCTTAATAAATTCTAAATAATATTACTCCTCATAAATAATATTGAAACCCCTCAATAAATTAAGATGCCTTTCCTAATTTGGTTGATAAAAATGTTCTTCCAAATATGTTGGAAGGGAGAGAAAACATGTTCACTAGAAATATGTTAGCTTTGCTAACAAATTGCCAAGTCCGAATATGAAACACCCCTCAGGTTCTCAGGAGTTGATTATCATGGTAGACCTAACCTTATTATTAACCCCTTCAGGACTCAGCCTAATTTGGCCTCAAGTTTTTCCAATTTTCCAATCTTCCCTGTTAACTCAGGCGATTTGAGATTGTTTTCTCATGACATTCATAGTACTTCAAATTAGTTTAAAAATTTGGATGATATCTTTTGTGTCTAGTTATGAAAACAAAAATTTTAAAAGATTATCCAAGTTCTAAATTCTCTACTTTTGAAGCACCCAAATTAATTTATGACTTACATTTTCTAGATGTCTGCCTTATGTCGGCATGGTTTTTTAATAGTCCATGTATTTTACTAGAATGTTTTTAAGCTCAGGATTTGGGGGCCATTTTTCAAATTTTGGGGAAAAATCGTCAAAACCCATATTTGGAGGGACCTTCTCAACTTTAAATTTACTGACTGAGGTCTAAATAATAGCAAAACTCGTAAATTACCCCATTATGGAGACTAGACCCCTCAACTTATGAAAAAACTCTAAGTTTTTACTGGGGTTATAACAAAATGTAATATTTGTGGACAATACATTCATTGAACATTCGCTATGTATTAAATGACAATTTCTCCTTTTGTTTGTTGATATCCCATATGTGGGGGTAAATTGATGTATGGGCATGTGTCTGGGCATAGAATGGAACGAGCGCCATTCAAAGCAGATTTGCATTGTCAAATTGTACAGGCTATTATTTCTTTCGTTAATGTGGATATATAGGGGCTTATTTTTTTGTCACATGAGATGCACTTTTCTGGTACATAATTTTGGGCATCTATAGCTAATTGATGAGATTTTATTAACTGTTAATTTTGTTAATAGACTCGCCCAATCAAGGGTGCTAGAGCGCGGTGTCAACTGTGATATACAGCGGACACCCACTGCTTCTGGTGCTGGCTCTTTTAGTAAGGTGGTGCCAGAAGCTGAAAGTACTTTCCGCACCGGAATGTGATATTATCTTCCCGTACGGAGGTACTATTACGCTGTTAAATCAATTACTAAAAGACCTGATATGTTTCACAAAACTGCTCCATCCCAAATGTAGTACCAATCCAGAAACTACAAACGTGAGTTTAATCTCTTGTAAGAAAAATATTAGATGGGGTGTCTCAGAAATGCTATCCTGGACTATATCAGTGATAGTTACCTCCCCAGCATGGATCGATTTTGTCAGCCTAACCTAATCTGTATCTAACAGGAGTGAGTGTCCCAGACTTGACAGGGAGAAGCTGTGGGTGTTTTCAATCTGGACTTTTTCTAAGTATTTGATACTGTACTTTATAAAAGCTTGGTAAAATAATGAGACTGTTGTGAAGAAGGAATATATGTGTTCTTTGTTATAATGGGGTAACAAATTGTTTATTATTCCCCGGTTTAGCTTGAAGTTACCAATGGGGGGCCACCAGGGTCAACATATAAATCTTGGAGAACGACTTTAATTTTCCCAAGATTACTACAGAAATTTGGCAAGCAGTACTTGGATATTTCAGTTCTATGTTGTATAATACTCTGCAGTACTACAGTACTTGATGTTGTCCTACTGTTAGTAATATTTGTGGTAACTGTCCATTTTAGTGCATGTAATTTTGTGACTTAACGGCCATGTTGCTTATAATGGGGCTGAATGGTTTCATTGTGACCCATTGAAGTTTCATGTGGCAGGTCACTTTTACGTTTGGGAGCTTGTGAGTTGTAGAAAGCCCCAGTTGTTTCACCAATCAACCGTAACATTGAAACTGGTGAAGTGAAAAGCATTTATTAGGTTCTGACAAGGACACCTGTCAAGGGGTGGGATTTATTAAGCAGCAAGCGAACATACATTTCTTGAAGTTGATGTGTTACAGTTAGAAAAATGGACAGGCGTATGTACCTGAGTGACTTTGACAAGAGCTACTGCAAAGGGTCACATCATCTCTAAAATCACAGGTCTTCTGCAGTAGTTTATCAAAAGTCTGGTCTGATGATGCAGAGAAGCTACACAAATTGTAGAAAAAACCCATAATGGTACATTTGCAGACAATATGGGGCTAACTAACCACAGACTTCCAGGATTGACTACTCTCTGGCTTGTCTACATCCATTCGTGCACCCTTCTATTTGTAGAGTGGGTTGATATTTTAATTTATTGGGTTTCTTTGCTAAGAGGTATAGAAGAATCAAAGCCTAAATAGGTCCGAAATGTTTTCCAGTATGAGAGAACCACTGCAGTATTAGGGTTTGTTTGCCTTTATTGTATAAGTAAATTATCCTAAAAGCCAGTGATTTATTCAAAATGCTTCCCACCTTTGCTCCTAACCCTAGTACTGTAGTGATATCTATAATAAGTCATAATTTGAAATGAGTGGATCTGTATTTTAAGTTTGGGTTCGGCTGTGCAACCTGGATGTATTGCTGGATTGTCGGCTGAACAGCCAATCCAACAAATGGACGCCCCTTGCTACTATCCATGGCCATGATTGGCCCTTAACTACTAGCCATGTCCATGATTGTCCAAGGGGTGACCAGGGGGCCAATCATGGCCATGGTTAATAGCAAGGGGCGTCCATTTGATGGACTGGCTGTTCGGCCACCAATACACCCAGGTCCTGCAGCCAAACCCGAACTAAAACTCCAGATCCCCTCATCTCTACTCATAATCACTGTACAGATTAGCCATTGCTGCTTAAATGTTCTCTGCACCTTCAGGTATTTGATTTTTAAGGATGTCACTTGTTCATTTCCCTGAATACTTATTAATTAAATTCTTTTTTTTTTTCTTTATCCTGGTGTATTAATATGAAGACTGAAGGTAAAAATGCCAGTGATGATTCCTCTGCAATAACTCAATGTAACATTTGCAAGGAACATGAATTTTGCCCTTTTATTTTTCTCAGTTAGAGTTCATCATGCGTAAAATTCAAAGATTCTCCTGAACATTAATCGCATTCCATTCTGCTTTATATTCTGTTCTCGAGATGATGTAAACACAGACTGGTTTCTTTTCCACCAGACCTTTACTGGTTTTCTTTGTTTTGTTTTGTTTTAATAATTCAGCTAGCTGTGTCTTAGGATACAATAAATAAAAAAAAATACTTTGTAACCTTTGTAAGGCTTGGGACTAATTTATCAAGAAATTTTGAGGACATCACATTTTTCACTTACTCTATATGGTAAGGTTACTCATGTAGTTTTAGTAAAGGTCTGCTTATGTTAATGTTGTCTATCGGTAGGTCAACTTTTTACTTTATTTGGATGCAACTTGATGTGGTCCACCTACAAATCCAATTTAAAAAGTTCCACTTTAAGGAAATGTACCATTTGATTTTATGCATTATGATTCAAACACCCTCACAATTCTGTTGCTACACTGATGCAGGAACATATCTTGTTTAATCCCTGAACCGAGTGGTTTTTCTGAAAAAAAAATTATAGAATTATGATAATAAGGGCTTTGTTGCTCCTGAGGCTGGCCCGGCGTTTATCCGCTTACTCTAATTATCCACTGCATTTCGCAGTGCGGCCCAGCGTTAGCAGAGAATAAATCATCACTGTGTTGTCCCTCTCAGGTAGAAATAATCAATCGCTGCAACATCCCCCAGCTGCTGTGCGTGAGTTATCCAGCTCAGGTTGATTAATCCTGTCTGGATAAATCTGCCTTTGTACGTGTTGTTTAGTTTCGTAATATGGAGCTTATCTGCATGAATCCGTCTGCCATGCTTTCAGCATTGTGTCTACTTAAAATAATAAGTTGATGTTTTTAGATGGATTCTATGGCAGAATACAGTATAAAACAAAAATATGTGGTCCCTCTTGCTCTCTTTCTTTCCTTCCTCTTCCTATTGAGGTGGAGTACTGCTATGCAGTTTACTCCTTGTTTTGTTCTTGTTATACAAAAATGCAATGCTTGAGAAAGGGGTACCCCTGAAATGTAGCAGGAGTGAGCACACGCCGATCTCATCCATGTGGCTAGGTCTCTGCTAAATGTTTGGAATTGATTTCTGTACAGTCTAATGGACTTTTGAAAGACTACTAATGGACTCTCCATTCATGCACAGTATGGGTTTTTGGTATGTATCATTTTGTATAGAAATACTTTCATAAAGAAAGATATTTTGCATCTCATATAGTGCTTTTGTGGATATCTGATTGTCCAAAATTCTATCAAACTCAATTATTAAAAACATGAAGAAATGTAAGGACACAAAAACCTGTTATCTTGGTAGAACAGTTTCGGACTGACTTCTGAATTATTCTGGTGACATGTTATAGGAAAAAAATTATAATATAAAACCTGAATACTATCTAATAAAATGATAGGGAGAAAGAATTTGTATGTAAGTGTTTGTACTACCACAGCCTGGAAAATGGTCGGTTCAACCTCATAAGTCCACTCTCGACATGAATCAATCCTAGATAATTCCCACATATCTGGTCATCTGCACCTGTTACCTGGGAATATAGAATTCCAAAGGATGTCATTCAGTTCTGCCATCAAAATAGAAAGAAGTGAATTATTAAAAAGATAACGTGAAATTTATGTTTGCTCTCTGTCAGAGTTCATATCCACCGCTAACCTTGATAGAAGATCAGAATGATTTAGACAAGTTTGCTTTAGAGATTCATAACATATGCTAGCCGGATGGAATTGAGTTATCTCTGCTCTAGAGAGTAAGTTATTGTAGCAGGAGCTGACAGAGATGAAGATAACTGAAGGAAATTCAATTACCTTTTAGTGTTTTCCTTCTAATAGGATTCTTAATGTGAAAAAGATCCTTAGATGATGCACCTCTATTGCTTACTAAGGTCTTAAAAAATATCTGTTTTCCTGCAGGGCTTTTGTTCCACATCAAATGTAATTTTTTTTGTTTGTGTCACTAGCCAATTGTAGGGGAAAAAAGCAAAACGGTGTTTGTACATTTCTCCAGCCCCACTCTTTGAATTTAGTAATATGGTTACCGTATTTTTCGGACTATAAGGCGCACAAAAAATCCTTCGATTTTCTCAGAAATCAAAGGTGCGCCTTATAATAAAGTGCGCCTTATATATGAACCGTACTTACAGACAACAGCTGCCTTGAATTCTGCACAGGTCTGCCACCTGCTGATCAGTCATCCTTATAATCCGGTTATATATGAACCTAGACATTTAATCAGGCATTTATTGATGATGCGCCTTATAATCCGGTGCGCTTATATTCCGAAAAATATGGTACATAAAATTGAAGTTCACACTGTCTGCTTGAATGGTGACCATTGCAGACATCATAGGCAGTAGTGTGGCCATACACTCATTTTTTACATGGGCATGTTTCCTCAGGGAACGGTTAGAATGGAATGATGATCAGATTTACCTTTTGTTTGGTATTTTTTTCTTTCATTTATAAACCCTTTAGGTAACAGTGTAAATGTAATAATCTAGAAGATGGAGGGATGAATAGGTGTCATTGTTCCCTGGATTTGTCTTTACTACTCTCTTTCTACTACAGAGTTTTCCTGGAAAGGATATAGTAACGTTCTGGTATCTTCAGAAGTGTATTATAATATAATATTGTAGATCATGCATCCTTCATGTGCACTGAAAGAGAAGGAAAAACATTACAGCTTAAAAGTAAAACTTAAAACCCCTGTCATTTCCTACAGATGCAGGAATTTCAAACTGCATTTGTATTTGCATTTGTATTTGCAAAATTCTGTACTATTTTGGTTTTAAGTTTTGAAAAAACAATAGTTTTTATGCTGCAAGCAATGATGTGCCAGACCATTCTGTTTAACAACCACTATCTATCCTCAACAATCCCTTGACTCTAGGGATCATGGGTAGATGAGAGGACCGGATTTTCCCGTTGGGACATATTGCGGAATTGGCTGACAATTAATAAGGACATCAGATTTACTGATAGTAGCTTGCCTACACTCACCTGCTCGTTATCTTGTTTAGGCGATGGTAGAGTTCTTTTAATTTCAGGAAGGAGAAATCAACTTAAAAAATTATGTAAATGGGAAATATGGCTCCAGCAGCTCACATCAGCGGATGAGACAAGGGCGGAATATTGAGAGCTGGACGGTGCATAATTTATGAGTTGCCGGAGCCATATTTTACACTATTTTATGAAGTTGATTTTACTACAACCCTTCCTAAAATAAAAAAGCAGCTACCATCCCCTTGGCAAGATAACGAGCAGGTAAGTGTGGGCAGTCTACCGTCGGTAATTCTGATGGTAGATGTCCTTTACCACCCCTGGTAACTAGCAGTGCAATTGAACGGCCAGGGGTGTCCCCTAGGTCAATCACAGACATTGCTGGTAGCTCACAAATCCACTTTTTTAGTAATTCTACATAGATTTGTAAACCATAATATACATTGTATACCTTTTTATTTTATTGGCAGCTTATATATGCAAAATAGAATTATTAATGGAGTTATTCTCTAATATTTCTAATCACATCCCCTCCTCTGGATCCTGATTTTGGCCAACACACAGTGTCCACTTTCAATATAGGAATGTGTTCTTTGGATAAATGAATGTGAAAAGAACTTCCCACATGTTTTTCTTGTGTAACATCAGCAACAATACCTTAAAGGACTATTAACAAGAATATACACCTAGAAAGGACAAGTAAAAAGTAAAAGAATTTTTCACATTTTTTTTGTACTCTATTTATTTTCCTATTACATTATTTAGGCTCAGCCTACTGTTATTAGAAAAGCAATTACATTGTAGAACACATAGCCTTCATCTATATGTGTAAGACTAAAACATGGGTTAAAGCCGACGTAGCATGAGATGCTTAAACCCTCCCATTCTATCTAGTCCATTAAGCTGGAAGAAGAATAGAAGAGATACTTTTGATAAGTGTGCTGCCTCCAGTAACCTTGGTGGCTATTATCAAGAGGATGATACTATATCTATTTCATTGGTGGAATTTTTTTTTCTTTTCTTGTTTCAAAAAATCAATACTTTCAGGCACAGGATGACAGAAGCATCACTTCAGAGCCGAACGTGCCTGACAGACATTGTCATTGGCTGAATTCACTTTGCTATTGTGGTTTCAAGCTTCCACTCTTCCAGGGCTTATTCAAGCATTTTTTGTAGAATTTCCCTTGGTGGAATTTGAAAAGCAGAGGTCAAGTGTACAAACCGTACTAGGTAGACAATGTCGTCTTCATTTACCTAGTGTGTTGTGTTACATTGGACAGGGCTTTTTTGGTAAATTGGAAGACTTGGAAGGGCATCCGCAGTCATTTTTTATGTTGTGTATTGTTCATGTCAAGTCTTGTTGTATATCACATCAAAATCATCTAAAATACATACGCTAAATTCGGCGAATCTGTCGTGATCTCTGTTCACATCTTGTTCATGTTTCAATCAGATACCACTGAGAATACACATCACATTAACTAGTTAATTCTTCTCCTACGTGTGGATTGGTCTTTGTAGAAGAAGCAGCACTTCTAGAGAATAGCAATATAAATGACTGAGAAGAAGGGGTCTGTAAATGTATATTCAGTCTAACTGCCTTGTGAATTATTTACGACTAATTTATCTGGGACTGCTGCTTTAATGCCTCCAGATCATTAAATCAGTAGTCCATGTTCAGGGGAAACACATTATCTTTCTGCAAAAAGTGAAAACACTGCAGTTTGCCTTGAACCATTTGTAAGATGTTTAACCTTTTGTGAGTCGACATATAAACCAGTAGCGGCACAATACAAGTTACACTGTTCAAGAAGCATCGTCTGATCATTATCATTCAGAGGATTAACAAAGTAATTAATGCTTTGCACTACAATGTCACCATTAGGCAGTCGTTTTGCTCTACGTTCTGGGGATTCAGGTTGATGTTCCTTTTGTTGCACAGTGTTAAAAAGCATTGGTGTCTATCTGATGAAGTATACTGAACAATTGTATGGTATACAGATATATATGTATATCAGGGGGTTTGCCCGTGCGGGTATTTTTTTTGTGTGTGTATGTTTGTTTGTTTTTTGTGTGTTTGTGTTACTAGATGCCTATGGTTATAAGCATATATTTTTATGGCAATAATGTTCAATACAGGAATCCTATAAATATTTCTACTGCATACTTCAATATTGACTGAAACCAGGAATATAAATTTAAAGACAATTTTCAAATCTACCATGAAAATCCATCATAAGCCAGTGTCATTTACTCATAGATCCAGGCCCTGTGACAGTGGTTATCTTCTTATATTTGTTATTCATAGTAATGAACCAGAAGAGCCCCTCTGTGCTACAGGTTTAACAGGCTTTTACACTGCCTCCCTCTGCCTGCTGTAATCTCACTGCAGCAGAGAAACTTTTAGTGCACAGTGGCAGGGGGGAGGTTCTCCTGTACAGTGTAACGGCCTGGGTGGCCTCTGGTAACGACCCCATTAGTTCATTTAGCATAATTTTGAACGCTGATTCTATAAGAAAGGAGGCCATGGATTTAAAAAAAAAAAGAAAAGATTTTCATAGTCATGGTGCCTGGATGTATGAGTTGCTGTCCTTAGTTTATGATGCTTGATTTTGATGGAGCTTTTAGTTAACGTAACCTCACCTACCCAATGTCATTTGGCTGCAGTTGCTTCCATTTGCTCACCCTCTAATGTTGGACAACTGTCAAGTGGGTGTTCTCCAATGTGAAATGTCTATGGCACTACAATTTCGGTGTTTTTAGGTGGTAGAGATACCCCAATTCACACTTCAATGCATTGACTTTGCTGCCACGACATAGAGGTGGGACAGCTCAATCAAAAAGAAAGTCCACTCAGTATCTGTGACTAAGGACTCTGATGCTGTTTTAGTTCTAAAGCATACCTGATGTAAGGTAACATCTCTTAGCCTTACACACAAATAACGTACATTTAGTGATTACAGTATTTTTTGGACTATAAGGCTCACCGGAGTATAAGGCGCACCATGAATAAATGCCTTCTAAAACGTCTAGGTTCATATATAAGGCGCACCGGAGAATAAGGTGCACCTGATTATAAGGATGAATGACCAGCAGGTGGCAGACCTGTGCACAGTTCACGGCAACTGTTGTCTGTAAGTACGGTTCATATATAAGGCGCACTGGTACATTTGATTATGATAAAAATATATCCAGCATATCCAAATAGCTGACATAATGGAACTCAATGTAATCACTTATTATAACATTAAATAATCCATGCTATAGGGCTTTATTCATGTTGTGACACATATTATATTTCACATCATATTTACATTTATTGTCACACATGTAATAAATGCCCCATTCCTCAAACAGTGACAATTGTGTACACTGGACCACCACTTTGAAACCAACCATGATTAAGAGCGCAGGTAGCGCTCAAAACCATTCTGTTTTCGTGCTGGTGTGTTTTATGTGTCATGTTTTCTCAATATAAAATAAAGCTGGACTAAAGCACTTAATCTCATGCTATGGTGAGTGCGGGATTATTTCTTTATTTTCTCTTTCAATTTCAATAAAGTTTATTTTTCTAGCAAGATGGCCGTCAATAAGGCAACAATATAATTTATCTTCCTTCTTGATGAGACCACACAATTTGGTTATTTTTGATTTATAAAGTGTATAACAAGTGTATGTAACCATTTTTAGGTTGTAATTTTCTTACAAAAGACATTATGAGGCTTAATTTTCATTTTATTGTATAAGGTCAAATGCAAAGCTAATGTTCCACAAAGAGACAGAGATTGATAATCAGTAAAGAATAGGCCTCTAATGTGATTTATATCTATAGATTTTATGTCAGGTATGAAAAGTTGCTGTTCAAATTGTAAAGACTGATCCATTAGACCATTAGGAAGCACTTGGAAAGCATTTACTACTTCCCTTGTTGCCTGTTTTTAGAACTGTGCATTTTCAAATAACTTGTGTGATTATACAATTCACTGAAACAATATGGTTCCATTTACCACGGTCTATGGTGCAGTAATTGTAGGTTCTAATCAACATTAAAGGTTTTTTTGGAAGTGAATATATTTTGAGAGAAGCTCAGAAAGGTTTAAAAAAATAAATTAAGAAAAACATTTTTAAGAATCCGCCATAGCCCCCGTTTTTTCTGCTGCTTCAGTAGAGACTGTTAAACCAATCACTGACCAAAGTGATGAACTGCTATAAGCAAATATTGGCCAAATAACATTTCCTGTGTCAGAACGGAAGTAGAGACAGAGAAGGTTTCCAGGAATGGGAGTGATTGTGGATAAAATAAGTAATACCAAGGTTAAATCGACTATTATGGTGTCCTGGGAAAATATGTAAAGTTTTCCGGGATGTGATGAGGAAAACCACGCCTCTTTTAGCTACCTTGGAAGGCAGCTTCATTGACATCAAGCATGACCTACAAGAGACCTTATGACATGATGCAGTTTTAAAACCAAACCTGACTCCCAACTGCAGACAGCACAGTTTCGAACTGCTTGGGTCTCCTTAGTACAGTGTAGGGAACTGGTTTGACTGGGTGAGAGGCTTATGACTACGGCTGGGAAGTAAGAGTTCTCCTTACGGAGACTGTCAATTAAAGCCACCATGTAGGCATGTGGAGTCTTATAGCCATGGACGCTCCTCTAGGGGGATTTTGTTAAGTTGTCTTGGTCTCTTGTCTTTGTTAGAATATATTTGATCACTGTTTTATAATTATACATCGTACAGTACCAATGTTAGGTGCTCTTCTGTAAGTGATTGGTTTAAATCTCAAATAACTCGTAGCTACATACTATCACAAACTGGTCCACAGGGAAGCACCTGAATCCTTATGTGCTTCTGTATCTACCCAGGTTGGGTTCTGTTCATTCACATACACCTTGTACTAAAGGAAGGCTGAAATAGTAATTCAGTGAGATGCATTTCTAATTTAGAAATAAGCGGATCCGAAATATAAATTCTGGTCTGGAGTTTGGGTGCCTCCCATGTGGTGCAAACATATTGCCAGATTGGTGGCCCTACATACTAGTCATAGCCGTGGTTGTCTAGTTGTCATAGGGGTGTCTGAACTTAAAAAGAAATCCTGTTCATCTCTTCTCCCTCATGTAATACACTATGGGTAATAAATAGTAACAGGTGGATGGGCCGCGTTCACTATGGACTTTGACAGTGTTTGCAGGGTTCATATTGCACCCTGCCATCTTTTTTTTATTTCTCTGTATCCCTTTGTTCAAGGACTAGATTTGTCAGTAACATTTTCTCATCTTATCATAGTCAGCCCAAAAAGGGCTTGTTTATTGGACCTTAGTGCCCATTTACCTATTGTTCCTTTTATATGTACGTAAATGTCTATATATGTAAATGTGTGTGTGGGTAAATTCTCTTTTTGTTTAATAAATCTTGATTAAACCATAAATCAGTGATGGCGAACCTATGGCACTAGTGCCAGAGGGGGCACTCAGAGCCCTTTCTGTGGGCACTCAGGCAATCAACCCAGGACTGAGTTCACCAAACAGGAACAAATCCATTAAATCTTCCTGCAGTCCTAGGCAACTTATGAGATGCTGCTCTCAGCAATATTTTACAGCAACACTTCATTGGCTGCATTATCTTTGGAGGTCGTCCTGCTGGACCCACCATTCTTCCTAAACAAAGAGACCCTGGAGAGAAGCTACTATGATAATCGGAATTTGCCCACCTTCTTTCAATTGTATTGGTAGCCTCAGGCGGCCGATACAATCAAAGAAGTGGAAGAACAGGTAGCAATAAGTTACTGCTTAAAATGGCACATCAGGGTAAATAAGTGGGTTTTAGTTGTAGTTTGGGCACTCGGTCTATAAAAGGTTCGCCATCACTGCCATAAATGAACCTCACTGTCCACTGTGACCTCTGTTGATGCTCTCTGGCTGCAATGAAGCTTTATTAATTCTTGTCCAAATGATGAGACTGAATTTTGGAAATGCAGTAGTCTAAGGGAAACATTTTTTTTTGTCTGAAGTTACAGTACTTACAAAATATTCCATTTTAAATACACCATTTCAGCTTAAAGGGGTTATCCGGGTTTAAAAATTTTTTATGGCCGGGCTGGGGAGGGCTAGTTAAACATAATAAACATGGACTTACCTCCTCCGGCGCCGCTGATGTCCTGCGCCGCGATGTCCCGCGATCCGTGCCCCTGTAAACAAACAGGGGCACGGAAGCCGCGCACAGGGAGCTTCCAGTCTGCGATGTGGACGGCTCCTCCCATCCGTCCCTATCTCTCAGCGTTGTAAGCGCTGGGAGATGGTGCGCATGGGAGCTTCCGGCCGGCCGGAAGTTCCCTGTGCGCCCTTGTACTGAAACCGGCGCACAGAGAAGACGGGCCGCGGTGCGGGACATCGGCAGCACCGGAGGAGGTAAGTACATGTTTATTATGTTTAAATAGCCCTCCCCAGCCCGGCCATAAAAAAATTTTTAATCCCGGATAACCCCTTTAAAAACAAATCTACAGAAGTTATTCATAACCCAGAGACTATTGTACATGTATTTCGTAATTTTTGGATTTTTTTGTCAATGTTATATGATTTTGTATTTTTTAATGTCTTTTTGATTGTCTGAACTTAAGTCATTAGTTTTAACCTTATAGCTAGCTGGTAACCACAGTCTTCGACAGTGATGGCTGAATCCTCTTTGACTCTAAAGTGGACCCACCACCCTCAGCAATTGAGTATTAATTCCTTACAAAAATTAAGGCGAACATGAGTGCCAAATTGTTGCTAAATATTTTTTACACTATTGTTATGTACCTATAAATATTTATGTTGTAGGCATGCTTTGTATGTGTGTACACTATGTATGTTGTAACATTAAAATACATTTTCTACCTTGTTTCCTCCAGTCATTTTGTGCACAGTATTCAGCAGAAAAGAGAGAAGACGAAAAGATGTGCGACCATTTAATTAGAGCTGCCAAGTACAGAGACCACGTGACTGCTACCCAGCTAGTGCAAAAAATTATCAATATTCTCACAGACAAGCACGGAGCCTGGGGAAGCTCCTCGGCAAGGTAAGAGTGCCGTAAAATGTTATATTTGTTTGGAAACTGCAATGTAATAGTCAGTATTGTTTTATAAATACCTGAATCAGTCCCAACTATGTTGTCTTTGCATAGTTGCTAAACATTTGGTATCACATTGTCTTGGGATTGCATCCGCTTGTTTGTCTGTATTTTTGGTAGTATAGATGCACAAGCGGATTTTTCCCTACCTTGCAGCCTTTATTTACATCCCTGTGATTATGGCTTTCTTCAAGGCATATCCACATCTTGTGATATCGTATCACTATGATCTTGAGAATGAAGGGGTGGTAGCACTGGTTTACCGTCACCATCACCAAATTTCCTTGCTCCAGTTGACCTGGAGCAGTGAGTAGGAAACATGTATAAGGGAAGCAGTACTTCAACACCTACATTCTCAAGATCTTAAATGTCACAGAGGTTAGAGCCTTACTGGTCATAAAATGAGGACATATCTACTCGATTCGGTCACATAACGGTGCCAAAATGGCTTCCGCTACAACAGAATGGTACAGAATTGCCTATACACATCTAATAGTAAGAAGCATTCAGCTGCACCAGTCTCCAGACAGTTTGCCTTCAATACACTTCTCAACTCAGCCATCTGCTGCTAGTAACTTATCATGTAAGCAATCTCTTCTACAAAGTTATTTCCTAGAGGTTATCTCTGTCCTTAACATTATTGTATATATCTGGAAAAGTAATAATTCTACGGAACCATGTTATTGTCTTCTAAGACAATAGATATAAATTTTGAACCACAACGTTTCATCGAAAGGACTATCTATTTTCCAGGCCGCCATATTTAACTTGTATTACTTGACCACCTTCTGTTCCCTCTCTGCTATTCTTAATTCAATTATTTTACTAATACTATTGTGCAGGTTATTCATTCAATTTTATCTTATTTCTGCGAGTCTTCATGTTGTCCATAGTAAATCACCTTATCCACCACTAAAGACTCCTCCTATCTACTTCAAACCAAGTCATTACTGTACGAAAACATGACAAAGCCCCTTAAAAAGGACCTACCTATAGGTTCTACTATTTTAATTATTTTTTTCTTCAATATATTCTCACCCACCCCCTACCTTACCATATACTTGCCCAGTCATCCATGACCTAAAAGATGCTCTGATGTGTATGTGCTAAAATTTGGCTAAAGAATAATTTCTGCATATGGTTTTGAATTAGTATTATGACGGTCTGTATATGTACAAAACAAAAATAAAATGCATGTTTTAATACATGCAACAAAGTACTACTATTTCTTCTATTAGCAGTCTGGATGTCGCTGGTGAGTAACAAGTCTTACTTGTAAATCATGACTTTTTGTTACCGAACTGTAGGATACTGTAGGAAAAGTCTATTGAAAAGGTTGCGCCCAACTTTTTCCTATTTATTATCCTATTTATTACATGCATCATATGTATTTCCTATTGTTTCATTTGGAAACCTTCAGGTGATTGACGCGTTGCAAAAGAAAAAAGGAAAATTGTGTTAACAGAATCATGAATTCTATTGACTTGGTAACTAATATAGTATTGCTCATCTAATTCTCCCTGCTTCCTTCCTAATTTACTTTTCCCTCCCAGAACATATTAGTTATATAAGTATAAACACTCCTTTTAAAGGACATCTACCATCGGGATCAAGGATTGTACACCAGGCACACAGCTCTTCTTTTAGCATTTATGCCCTGATTTTTTACCAAAAAAAGTTTACAATTATGCAAATGAGCCCGAGGAGCTCCAGGCTCCATATGTATTAATGGAGCCCTCCGACTCATTTGCATAATTTTTAAAGCCTTTTTTCTTTACAAAAAAAGAGGAGCTTAAAGGGGTATTCCAGGAATCGACATAATTGCATATACAAATGGGTCCTTAAATTAATTATATGTAATTAGTTGTATTCAAAATTTGCTCCCGTTAGTAAAAATGCTGATGACCTGGCAGGTCATGTGATCACCACTACGTTAAGCGTAGTTTGGTTGGTTGCTGCATCCAGTATGGCTATTGGTTTTGGGTATGGCAGTTACACATCATTACTATGACTATGATTAAGAACTATATTTATTCGAAACGCGTCAGTTTTTTTCACCATGGTACCGTTTTAATTTTTTAAAGGATGATTAAACTTCAACTTTTTTATTCACAATTTTGTCTTCATACCTGCCTGGCTGCTGGATTACCGTTCGCATTCTTCGACAAGAGAAAACCTGTTAGATCATCACTGATCATCACAGAGTGAGGAGGAGTGTTCTGAATTAAGATCTTGGGACTTGTAGTTCTCATGGCAGCCATCTTAGTGATAAACTTTAAAGGCCATACAATTTTGTGAATCAAAATCAAACGATTTAAGCTCCATTTGTGACTAATGACCATTAGTTTTGTTCATTCATTTATTATAGCATTATGGGTTTTTGAACAGACTTTCATATTCCGGAATACCCCTAAGAGGGAGTGGATTCTGCCACAGTGGGCACGCACCAGTATGTCAGTTGCTTGGTAACATCCTTGCTCCTGGTGGTAGATGTCTCAAGATACATTGATATCACTTTACTGTGTATGCTTGACTATAAGCCAGGTATTTTGGCACAATTTTTGTCCACTACTGGGGGGAGACACTGCACGACATTAAAATATTGAAGGAGAGGGGGTGTTGCTTGGCATTACAATATTAGGGTGTGGGGGGGGCACGTTGGTGGGCATTACAATAGTGTGGGTGGGGCTGCTGGGCATTACAATAGTGGGGGGGGGCGCTGCTGGGCATTACAATAGTGGGGGGGGCTGCTGGGCTTTACTAGTAGGGGGGGGGCTGCTGGGCTACGTACTGGGGTCTGCTGGGCATTACAATACTGGGGGGGCTGCTGGGCATTACAATACTGGGGGCTGCGGTGATACAATACGGGGGGTGGGGTCGGGCTGTGGCATTACAATACTGGGGGGGGGGCGCTGGCTTACATACTGGGGGAGTCGCCGGGCATTAAAATACTGGGGGAAGGGCCACGGCCGGCATTAAAATACTGGGGGAGGGGCGCTGCTGGCATTACAATACTGGGTGAGGGATCTGCTGGTGTTTGATTGGTTAGGGGAGGCTGAGACCAATATAATTCCAACCCTAGGCTTATCACGAGTCGTGAAGTTTTCACCAGGGGCACAAGTATACTGCAAATCTCAATGAGGAGCTGCGTAAAAGGAGGGCTACTGGGCATTTTAATTCTACATCTGCATGAAATGTAGAAGGCATGCAACTCCAATTGTTGTACCACAAAAATATTAACAAAAACTTGCTTTTGCACAAAAGCTTTATCACCTGCTCCAAAAATGACTCCATCTCCCCAGGTACCTTAATGATGTGAAATTGTGTACTCCTCCTGTAGACACATTGACTAGAAATTGGTAGTCTTCTGCTGGATTGTAATATATGAGTGGCTTGCTGTATTATATATTTCTCAAGATTCCTTACATGTTGGTCTCATCATAGAACACTTCATTATACCAATAATACATAACTTCACATTTTGTTCTTTATAGGCTTTCTAGCATGTCTTACCTTTTGAACAGTGGTCATTTTAGAGAAAATCACCTTTATTTTGCAGCATCTATTTGCTTGGTTAACCTTCGGTGCAAGCGCTTTCTTCTTTTTTCATATCTTTTTTTTTGTAAATTTTAGTTGGGTTAGTTGTATAGTGGAAAAGAAAACAAATGCAATAGCAACAAAGGATATGCCACAGGTGCACTAAAAAGCTGATTTGCATAGTTAAAGGGAACCTACCACCACAGATTTACCTATAATGGTAAATCAGGTGGTGGTGCATCTATAGCCGAGATAGCCCTTTTAAGGGCTAATCCTCACGTCCCCGCAATCTTTTCATAACTTTTATTTCCCTAATATGTAAATTTTCTAAGAGGCTACTGGGGCGTGGAGTATGAGGAGCTGTGCGCCAAGTTTTCTGGTAGGATGATCACAGAAGCTACTGGGCATAGTAGCCGTGCCAAGTAGCCTCACTCCGGCTACTCCACCCCCAGTAGCCCTTTAGAAATGTACAGATTAGCGAAATAAAAGTTATCAAGAAATTGCGGGATGTGAGGATTAGCCCTTAAAAGAACTATCTTCACGTCCAGTAGAGGCCCCTACCCCTGATCTACCTTCATAGTGTCTACTTGTGTCTACTGATATGTGAGTGCAGAAGTCCCTAAAGACCTGATTAGAGGGCTCCCCTGTTCCTATCAGTCCCCAGTCTGTGATCATCTTAACTTTCTCTATCTGTCTATCTCTGCACGTAAAGCTGTATCATAACTCTTCACTCCTCTTCCTATCTCCTGCTCTGCGGACACATCTCACAGCAGCAGCCATGAATCCTACAAACTCGCACAGCCACAGACGATACACTTTATGTAACAATTTCGCTACTGGTTTCTATACTTATTTCATGCTCATTCCATGCTATGAAAGTTGCAAGGCTAGTAATCACATGGATTTGATGCTAACCTCATCATGAGAGAACACAAAACATCATGTGACTGTGGGCTACTCGTAATTGACTCGGCTTAGGGCAAGACTAGAATACCTTAGTCTCCAATTCTCAACTGTGGAGAATATTGAGCATTGTCTATTTGTATTTATTTTCTTTAATACTTTTTAGTTTACTTTAAGCAGTAATTTGGACTACCTGGACTGCAACCCCTTTCAATGATCCGAGGACACTAACCATTAAAGAAGAATGAAATTAGAATTACACTGTAGTTTCTTACGGGCCCTGGAACCGCAACATTGTAGGCCCATTGCACTTCATACTGAAGTCTCTGAAGTCCTAGGCAGCCCAGCCCATTGAAGGTGTTGCACTTTAAAATATCGCTAAGCAGGGCACATCATGGGCTACCTCGTCTGCAAGAGGAGGCCTTGCTTCCTAGTGCATCTGCTTGTATACAGAGAAGGCTCTGAGTGGCACGGTTTGCCATGTCTGCTCTTCCCATTTGCTATTTCTACTAATACGTGGAGAATTAATGGATTCCCTTAAAACCTCACATTTTACTGCTTTTACAAGAAAAGAACTTGCCATTTCTAAACAAAATGTGTATAAAAATATTGATTTATACATGTGCACTATAATATATATTTTTTGAATTTTCTGAGAATATTTTTCTTTATTGTGGCATGTCCACGCGAAACTTTTTATATGTGATTGTGGCTGGATGTCTACCTGCCACACCTTAGTAGTATGTGTGTATCGTCACAGACTATTTCTATTTTTATGGTCCTGGGCAATCTTACCTAAGCTGTCATGCTATTTAAAATTATACCACGGTATTATCAATTCAGTGTTTTAGATGATATTCATAATTACAGTAATAGTTGTGGTTAATCAGCTAATGAATGGCAGTCAGTCAGAGTGGGTTAATAGCCTTAATGTATGTATTGCCACATGCAGTATTATCTTGTTCTACAATGATGGCATAATGAGGTGTATCGCCGTGTGACTCTGGACTGAGTTGTGCTAATACTTCTCCATGCTGTACATTATATGGATATTTATATTACGGTGTCAGCTCAGCATCGATGCAAAATCTGCTGCTTCTCGTTTCCATGAATGATTTTAGTTAATTTCATGCTTAGTTTTTTAAAATGATCTCTTGTTTTTAAAGTCACTGGATTTAATAAAGAATGCATTAAAATCCCTCAGTTCCTATTAGTTTATAAACTCATGGCCAGCATGCAGCGTTAATATAATTCTTGTTTTTCTTGTCCTCTAGTAATTGAATCTTCGAAGGATTTTGGTTTAATTTCGTTTATGCCGTTTTCATTCCTCTCTGTCCTTGGAATTCATACGCTTGCTTGTTGCCAGGGCTTGGAGCCTTAATACTTTCCCATTAATGTCCTTTATTTTGTTTCGCTATTGATGGGTTTCCTAATGCCGTTCCGATCACTAGGCTGCAATGCTGGCAGCTGGCCCAGGATCGGCAGGTTTTAATAATCACAATCAGAACCATGCCATACATCAATATTTTTAGTCCAATTAGTAGAGAAGTCAGGTGCTGTTTCCGATGAAGCCTCCATCTTGGCATTTTGAGAAAACATCTGGTACCACAACAAAAGAAACGGAAGTTGGAAAGAATGGGGGGGAAAATAAAATTCAATATTACCCATTGAGGGAGATCAAGAAATCTACATTATTAGGCAAACCACGATGATTACAGGCTGCTTGTCCCAGTGTGGTTATTACCCCTATTCTGTTATACGTAAGAAATTCCCAAGTTCCACTTCAATAAAAATGAAAATCTTCTTTTCTCTGAACATGATGGGATTGTGTTCCCTCACGCAGGCATCTATATCTTTTGAACCTAGTGCCCTGTCTGAATCAATTTGTGTCTATATTTGGCGTACACAAGCTGCTGCCACGGAGAAAAGTCATTGTCGTCTTTATTTCCTGCATATTGTGCAGCATTTCCATCTTTTTGGAAATACTTACATTGCTGAGAGTTTGCCCTTTGCCGTCATTGACTCTTTTTTTTTTTTTTTTTTTTTTTTTCCCTCCTTCTCTGGAATCCAAATGTCGAGATTTTCACTCGGAGAAAAAAATTGCCCTACCTATTCATAATTAGACGTCACCTGACCAAGCTAGGTGGGGAGACAAAATGGGAGAAGGAACGTAAAAAATAACATGGAAATATGAGGAATTGGGTGGGGGGGGGTAGAGAGAGAGAGACCCCCCCCCATGCTGTGCACTCGCAGCATTGTTTTTATTTGGTCAGGAGACAAATCATCTTTCATGTAGATGACACTGTTAAAGTGGCTGATGTAAGAAGATGAGAAAGATGATGAGAACAGTGATAAGTCAGGCTACCCTTTTCTCATCGCGTCCTTCATTGCATTCTAATAGCTGACTAATTACCATAGAAATTCACTCCAGTCTTTGGATAGTATGGGAGAAAGAGTGGCCTCCTCATTTTGGATAAAATTCATAGGTACATTGCAGACATAAATTATTGTAGCGCTTCGGCATTTTTATAGAAACTAGCTGGATTTTTTAGATTAGCAACATAGAAGCACGAGTTAGGTTGCCAGCTGCTTTCGAGACACTCTGCGAGATTGCTCAAGTAACGTTCTAATGGATCCCTCAGGCTAGAGGGTTTCTTTCCCTCCCTTTGAAACATCATCTTTTTTTTTTTTTTTTTTTTTTTTTTTTCTCCCCTTTTTTTCTCATGCATGTCAGAGCCTTGCCGTGGAAAATCTTTGTATGCTGTCTTCAATTTTTCTTCATAAATCAAATCTTCTTCCTTTCAGAAAAGATGAATGTTAGAATGGTTGGATGTTATAAAGGGAAAAAAAAGACCGAAAAATCAATGCGGGTAAATTGAAACAGTATGCCTTGTATGATTGGCCTGTGAAATCGAAACTAACAGCTTTGTACTGTGCCAGTGGACAGTTAGCTGACCTGTAATGGACAAACTCTCAATATAGCATTACGTTTTATCTTGTAATTTCATAGGAGTTGGAATGGGGCTAAAGGCTTATCTTCTATTCAATATGCAAGAACTTCATTTGCTTCTGCTTTAAAATGATCATACATAATACAAAAAGAAAATATATAATAGTGGTTATCACAGAAACATGCCATTAGAGATGTGCAACAATACACATCTCTTTTTTTTTTTTTTTCTTCTTTGTTTTGTTTCTGCACTTTGAGTTTGGCCAATCAGAGTCCATGATTCATTTCCTCTTCCTGGAACCACTGCCTAATTGGTGGCAGTGTATATCTGCAGCTTTGGTTGGGTAGACCATTTTAACCCATTAGGTTTTCTATTAACTTGAGATTGTGCTCATCCTCATCTTTGGGATAGTGTTGGATGTTTCTAGATAGCAATCACTGGTAGCCACAATTAGGATCGTTAATGCTCAATTGCCGTATATTATTGATTCTATTTTCTATGTGGTTTCCGATCCTGATAAGAATAGGAACTTTAAACTAGCTTTTTTATAAAATTATTTTAATAAATTATTTTGTGTTTTCAGTAAGATTTACAGAATATTTCCTGATCCTGTTCTACCATTTTCTTGTTGCTGATTCTTGTGGCAAGTCAAAGGTTACCATTTCTGCTTTATCCTTTGTGTTTATTACCTTTGTGAGAGATTTCACTTAGTCATTTTATAATGAATGAAACGGGTACACTTGTGAATTGCAATCCATAGCCTCGCGTGCCTGAAGTGGAAATGCCATCAAAGCAAGTATGCAGACACCAAAATAAATAAATAAAACTCTTCTCCCCAGCCCCCTTAATGCTTTCTTCACCGTTTCCCCACCCTGCAGTTATTGCCCTTGACACCAGTGTAAAGTAACTTCATTGCTCTCTCTGGAGCTCCGACGTGTTTGGAATTTTTTTTATTGCCAACATTGGCCCATGTAATATTTGTAAAATGGCTTAATAAAACTACCTTCCCCCAGTCGTACCTCCTGTGAACCCCCACACGCACACATGACAAATATTTTATACCGAAGCAGCAGCGTTGCTAAAAATTTTTATTGTATAGTGATAAGGTAACGCTATTCAGTAGAATAGAAATGTGATGTGTATATACAGGCCCCTACTTAAAACCAGACTACAGACGACCCTAGTTACAACGGACCTCTGGAATTGATAATTACTGTACGTTAGCCAAGCACAATAACGCTCTACTGTTTAAAGGTGTCTGCCATAAGCTTTATGTTATCCAACATTTTAAATACAATCATCATAGGGACCAAAAAAATTTTTTGGCCGTGGATACATTATAAAAATACAGTTCTGATTCATACAAGTCACTTAACAAACCAAAGAATCTATCTTCTCCGTAACCCGGGGGATGCCGTAATACATTATTATATCTCATCTCTATAAAAATCTTTTGTATATTAACTTTTGAAGTCTAATGTTTTATAATTTCCTGTGAAATGGTAGCACTGGTTATAATCACTATTGGATCCTAAATTATATCTGTCACAGAAATATTTTAAAATTTGCATCAGTTGTTGTAAGCAATCAATTGTGGAGGCTAGACTGAAGAGAAGTGGTTGGTGCACACCGTCGTTGTGTTAAAAAAAACAAACCATGCACTGCCACATTTCCCTGACCAACCACGCACAGAGGACTGGACTCTGCATCACAGTGTAACCGCGGCGAACTGTAATCACAGTCTGAGCCACCGGCCTTTGAAATAGTGACAGATTTGGCACCTTTTTATTTCATTCTCATAAGTACTGTATATAGTATGTAAGCTGAGTTTTTCACACAGAATGTACTGAAAAGCCCACTCTGCTATACACAGATGTTTAAAAAGAACTGTTATACTTCCCTTCTGGTGCTCTCGGACTCCTCTCCCCCTCTGGTCTTCATGTACATGTCAGGCAGAGATGCAGGCCTATGTGCTCTGCCCTTTCACACACTGTGACATCATCAGAGCCTCATAGTTTGTGCGCAGGCAGGACATGTCTCTGTCCCCACTGTTTATGAAGGCCTGAGGAAGACGAGCCACGTGTAGCACTGGTTTATTTTTACACAAGGGGCTCCCTGGGGTGTTTCATTACTGGGGAAGCGGCCGGGTTTTCGTTCCCAAAGCGCTACCGTGCTTTTGTTCGGTGGGGGGCTGCGACCAATTCATTTCCCATCCTAGGCTTAACTCGAGTCAATACTGTTTTTCCGGTACTTTATGGTAAATAGGCTTGTACACGATATTATATAGTTATTAAAAAAAGTCTTAGAATCTATGTACAGTATTTTCATTGTCTGAAATAATAACCTCTAAAACATCCTTCTGAAGTGTATCAGTGTTGCATTGAGATATGCAATTTATCATCTTCTGCTAAATCCAACATTAACTTTGGAGTCAAAGCCCATCGCTCAAGCTTCAGCTTTAGAACGACTTGGGCATATCACTCCATAGACTATGCATGTGTCGCAGGCCAGTTAGAGCTGTATACATCACCAGTCCTTTTGGCGCAAAGCATTTTAGATCCGTTTTATGTTTTTATTTTTCTATTACGCGATAGACGCCAGAAGTCTGGCACAAGTGATAATAAACACGCTCCCCCACTTCACCTTGTGTCATTGGTGATAAACCCAAAATATTTTTTCATGCAAATTATGTATTAAGTGACAGAGGGTTAAATAAGATTATTTGCAGCATTCAACGAAACAATAGTTGGTGGACCTCTGTAGCTAAAATTTAATATCTAGTTAAATTTAAGCTCTATAATAATAGTATTAGTAAACTGACCTATGTGGCCAGCTAACTTTTGTCATTTAAAGTTCGTCCAGAATCTAGAATAGCAGTTTTTCCCATATCCACACACTACAGAGCGCTCTCGATTCTCACTGCTTTCACATGGTAGATGGAGACTAGATCCTATGGTTTTGCACACAGAGTACAAAGTTGATCCCACGCTCTTTCCAAAAAAGAAAAAGAAAAAATGGAAATAGTATTAATTCTGTACAGGACACACGGAGAGATTAGTAGCACGTGTAGGATACTTTAGAGAATGTTGTATAGGATAACTGCTGCATCAGCACTGTTGAAAGATATCACAGGGCAGGGTACAGCAATACTGTGTGTTCTGTCTACTTTCAGCAATTCCCCTCCCCTCACCTAGACTTCTAAGGGCAGCCTATAATTTGATAGGTCTTCAACTGAGTAGTCTGTGTTTTGTATCTTTTAGTGAAGGGGGTGCTGTGGGCTCAGATATTTGGCATGACTGTTTCTTATGTTGTTTTGTACTACGGATTTATGTACATTTGTAAAGTTGTGCTTGTTATGCCAGTAAAATCGTTACCCAATAACTTTAACTCTTAAAGGATTCCTTATTAGATTGTTTCGCAGGCATGTTTCTGTAATAGAAATGGGGGAATCCACATGCATTGCCATACCATCCATGTATTCTGTGCCTAGATCCCACTGCTAGTCTAACTCTGCTCCCTTGAATATGACATTAGTATCTTAGTTGGGAATACCCCTTTAATGTACAATGGAGCACATTTACTAAGGGCTTTGTGCTGAATTTCTGACGGACTCTGCACGTTCTTTTAGGTGAAAACGTCTTGCACAGATATTTAAGAGGTGCCGGCGCCACTATTGTGTCGCAGCTACGATAGGCATTATGTGAAACAATTAGGGGGCGTTCCAATGCTCAGTATTTAACATGCAAAAACACTGATTTCGCCAGTGCAAGGAACCAACAGATTCATGATTTCTGTTGAACATTCTTGAAGGAAACCTACCATTTCAAATCGTCGGGTAAGCTGTAAACAACGAGCACCAGCTCAGGTGAGCTGGGCCGGTGCTTTAGTTTCGTTAGTGTTAAAACGTTGTATCGTGGGTTTTAACACTTTTTAAACTTTTAGCAGAAACTGCTTCGCGCTGCGTGCGCACGATCGTGCGCGCGCCTACATAGAAATGCCGCAGGCGTTGCCGCCGCACGTTCTCTATAAAGTTTAAAAAGTGTTAAAACCGCGATACCGCAGTTTTAACACTACGAACCTAAGCACCGCACCAGCTCACCCTGAGCTGGCTCGGTGTTACAGCTTACACCGACCTTTGAAATGGTAGGTTTCCTATATGAATCGGTCGCACTCAGCATTATCCACAGGCAGAGCACTTTTAGTGCTGTTTTTCTACATTCTTAAAAAATATGCCCCATTGATTTATCTACTCGGGTCCACATACTAATCTGTACGGAAACAGTAGGGGCCTACTGTTTCTACACATTAGTGTTCACAAGAAGCCTCTCACGTACTACGTTCATGGAGTATTATAACTTTGTTTATCCATATATTTTTCTCTTTCATTTGGTTGGCCTGTGTTACCCATGTTAATGCAAGCTTGTACAGATCCAGTGGTATTTTCACATTGTCGGCTCATTTGTTTACTTCTGTCAAGTATGAGAGCTAATCTATTTTAATGTGATTATATAGTTTACGTCATGTAATGTGCTGCATTTTCTCTAGGTGGTGGTAACTTTTCAGTGTCGCGATGGTATACTTACTACAGAACTAGCATACAGATTATCTTGAGTAAATCCACATGATGTCCTTACCCCATGAGAAACCTACTGTCTCAGCCTTATGAACAGCCATTCCAGCACTAAGTAAATGATCCTTTACACAAAGCAGAGAAGCCACACTAAATATTAATATACTTTGTACCAGACAGGGTTTAAAAGAATTTAGGGTAATGATTTTCTAACTAAATTTACCTTTCATTGTATAAACACAGAGTTGTTGAGATTAAAAAGATACAACAAGATGTCAAGTGCACGACTAGCCGGGATATAGGACCGATAAAGCTTTCATATGATTTCACTTTCCCAGAGATCCATCAAACTTCTTCCACTCTGGGTCCAAATGTGGTCGGACAGTCGAGTAACATAAACATTTTAATGACTCAAACTTTTTCTTGGTCATGTGAATTTTGTTAAACAGATCTGTCTATTATCTGTTGAATGAGGATTGTTTTAGGCCAGATTCTGCAGCACCAACTCATCCGACTTCCAGTTTTTAGAGCGTGCATGATCTCTACAGATGAAGCTGCAACAGGTGAAGATTTGGTGATTGTGAATAAAACCTAATCATGTCAAGTTTTGTTGAGATGTATATTGATTTCCTGCCGAGTGCAGAGGATTTATTTTCAGTACAGTAGCATGTAGAGGGGTTTTGCACTTACATATTATTGACCACCTTCATCTTGTGATTTAACATGAAGTCCCAAGAAACTTGCAGTGAGATGCTAGTGCTGAGCATGAAATATTTTTTATTGTTGAGCAAAGCACCGATTCCCTGAGCATCTACAATACAGTGTCCTCTTTTTACTGAGTATATTCAGTGTAGAGGAAGTAATGATTCTCTTAATTTTACCTTTTTTTATTCAATTGGTAAGTTTTTTTTTTTTGTAGGTTTTGGTGTTTGCCTGACAACTTAACCACCCCCATTTGTCATACAAATAGAGAGCAGAACGGTTTTGTCTATTTTCTTAACAATGGTTGAAAATAAATAAGAATCCCAGAGTAAATTTTGCTTATACGTACCATTTCAAAAGAATGCAAAGTCTATAAGGCTTAACCCATATGACAGTGCTGGTCTGTGTAACATGGACCACGTTGCAACTGCATTTTAAAGACACAACTGAGCATTGGATGGTACACAACCATCATTGTTATTTGATGCAGGGAGATCCTCTTCCTCACATAAACAGGTGGTGTGGTAGCCGCATCTTAAAGATAAACACGCTCCCGGTAGCGGTCTACGCCTAAAATAACAAATTATCCTGGAAATGAGGCAGAGGCCTGTGTCCCAATGAGACCACCAATTATTTATGTGTTCATACCTTCTGTGAGCAATGTTATTCTCTGAGATTTCCCACAGACAAAATATATTGATATGGGTTCCCATGAAGATGATTCACACGTTGCATTTCAAGTGCATTTTTTCTGATTTTTCCGAATTACTGTTTTTTGTTATGCTACGAGTTCCTATTTCCCTACAGGGCTACAACTCAAAACTGTAAACATAAGCATAAAGTAACAATGTTTGGGTTTGTCCTTCTAGGGTCACACATTGTGAAGGAAATCCTTAAAAAGAATCCACCAAGAAAACTGTCAAGTCGTGTGTTTTTCTCAGTAGGTTGTTTTTCTTTCCTGCGTATATCATTTGCCCAAGCTAGCATTTTTTTTTCGTTATTGCAGTGGATACAGAAATTAATGTATGTTTCGCCTTCTACAGTGGTGAGCAAAGAATAATAATAACAAATTCCTTATTTATATAGCGCCACAGATTACTGTAGAGCTGCACAGAGCTTTGCCAAATCGGGTCCCTGTCCCAATGGGGCTCACAATCTAATCACCTACCAGTACGTTGGCCACCTTGGTGGTGATCTTTGCGATGTTTAATATTTCACGTTTTGTTTCACTGCACCATTGCTAAATCCAAAGTTTTTTTTATTTTTTATTTTTTTATAACTGATTAATGTACTTTCTGCACCCTCTTCTGTTGGAAAACTCTACCAAAAGCCCTGACTGGTGGAGGGCTGGTGAACTTTCTCCATCTCCCCAGTTACATCTCTGATCCAGCCACAGTGTATCTAGGGTCCTTATTTTCCTTTCTTACCAAGGCTCTTCTCCAATTATTGCTTTAATTTGGCTGGATGGCAGGTCGAGGAAAAGTGTGGGTCGTCCAAAACTTCTTCCATTTAAGGTTATCGGAGGCCACTGGCCCTTGGGGACCAAATTCTTTTGGAGCTTGGCTATTTTTAATTTATCACTTTATGAGAACAATTTACAGTAACATGAAGGTTCCATATGTGTTTGATATTGAGTTACTATTGTAGTTTCAATTAAATTAAGGGGCTTCCATGGTTTCACAGGATATGGTACTAACTGCTGATTTTGTCTTTACCCTACTTTCTCCCAAGGCAGGAGTTCATTACCCCCAAATAGTGTTAGTGTATCATTTGTCCTAATCGCCCATCGCTCTTTAGCAGGATTACGTGGAAGAGTACAGCATCTCTCAGCCCAGTCAATTTCTGGTCTGTACTTGTAAGTTCAACTGGTAAAGGTGTGAACACTCTTTATGCCTTTTTTACCTGTTTATCTATATGTCCATTTTATTTCCCAATATGTTAGATTACTATTTTCTTTCAATTATTATTTTTTCTTGAGAAAGGTGTATTGCTCTCCAAAACGGTAAACGCTATACTTGTTGAATAGACCATCACATTTTACTTTTTCATATTTCGAGTGCTGCCTATTTTTTGTTTTATTACAATTGGACTGTAGCTCATGAATCCAGGATATGACCCATCGTTTCCTATAGTGGCTGCTTGTTTTCAAAATTGTGTTTTTTGTATACTGTCATAGTGCTTAAATATTTTTTTTGTGTGTGATGTTGTCCCCATACTAAATAAACCCAGAACCAATAGATCTAGGACTGTGGTACCAGTTCTCTCCATTCTCGAGGCTTACGGTTTGCCTGAATTGATGTTTATGTGCAGTTCAATATCGACACTATTAGGTTTGTGAACTTAACCTCTATTATAACTGTTCTTTTACGGCTTTTGTTGTGGCTGAGTGTTATATAGCTGTTTCAAAGCACATCTGTCATTTAAGGTCAGTGTTGGGTTTTCATGTATCTATAGGGATCAAAAACATTTTTATCTATTCTGTTTTAAACGTTTCATATGTTTTTGCAGATGAGTCAATATCAGGTGCAGTATCGACGCAGGGTCGTAAGTTAGTCCAAGGCCTATCTCCTCTGACTAACCCCCTTAGGCACAATGTTCACCTCTTTCCTTGATCGATTGTTACAATCTCACCAGTGTAATTACACCTCAACCAAGTGGTTCATTTTGATTCTGCACCTTCACCATTTACCAAAAATCTCTCTTTATCTTTAGAAGCCAGCTCTTCGCTCTTGCAGTAAAAGTACTATGTAACATAAACACGGTTGTTTACAGTTGTGGAGGTAATACATAACACAAATTAAAGTTTCACATGTTTTAAGGTCTCCTCCTGTTTTATAAAAAACCGAAAAACTCCACTAATTTGAACTGGAACTGTTAGAAGTTTCTATTTAAAGCTTTTATTCTTTTAGTTCTAGGACTAACACAACCACTTTTGCTGTGGTACACTTTCTTTGTGTGTCCTAGTTGTTTTATATCTTTGTGAGTAAATATCTTTTGTTATTTGACTGAAACATTTACAAAATAAAATCCTTAAACTGGCTAAAACTTTCATTATGTATATGACCAACACTTACATTATATTGAGGTCTTTGTCTAAGCCACTGGACCTTTTACTTTTTTTGGTTTGTTAATTGCAAAACTTACAAGTTCACAATATTGTGCATCACTGAAACCACTCCTTTTTCATTTTATTTTTGGGCAAATCCGTCTTTGTGCATCGGCCCCTCACTCCTATTAGGTTATTAACCCCCCGAGGTTCCAGTTCTCTTATTTATCTAGTGGCCTTCATGTGGTTTTGCGTCCAGGTGTTTCCCGGCATATAATGCTTTACCCTGTGCAAGTTGAGGCGCATGTATAGTGCTCAGATCAGGGCAGGAACAACTGGATAGAAAACTGACTTCTTGTATGGATGGGGACTATGAGTAGGCATGTGATACCTCTACACATATACCCCTCAAATATATAGCATACACTCGGCAAGGGGGTGGGTTTAACATCTGAGACGAAACTTTTAACAATGTTTCTATACCATTGTGTGATTCATAAAACATAAGTTTGACCTTGCTTGCTGTCCCTTTCATACATCCGTACTCACTGCTACTAAAAAAACATCCTACTACTTCTGTTTTAAATTTTCCTTGCTCTTTTATTTATTGAAGACTGTACGAACTGCCGTCAAATTTTATGGACAATAATTAGTAAATCATTTTCATGGTTTCCAGTGAACTTTTGTCCAAAAATGTAAAGTTTTTAATTTGCTAGATCAGTCGTTAAAAATAGTAATTAGGAGTTATAATGATTTTCAAATTTCAGCCTGTTCATATCTTAAATTCGTGCTGTTAGTGTTCTCAACTAGGATTCGTTTATCCTTGTTTCACATTTTTAGCTGTGCAATTCTATTTTTTTCCTCTGAGTTGATATCCGTTCTTCGCTCTTTTCTGTAAGCTCGGTGCTACACTACGACTGAAATTCGATGTTTAGGCGAATATTGCCGTAAATGGGTTGAGACTTATCCATAGATCCCATGTACTGCAATTCTGTAGTACTGTACTTAACAGGTGGGGTCGGTCAATACCCCAAGGGCTAAGTACCCTTGGGTCTTAAAAGTTAATGAAAAATATATATTATAACTGATATAAAAAAACAATACTACACATGTTGGGTATTGTTGCTTCCCAAAAGTCCTGCAAATGTGAGCAATGAAACTTCATCCCTTCCGAAGTAGGAAAAAGTTATTAGCGTCTGAATAAGGCAAGAATGAGACAAAATGTATGGTTCAAAGTATTTTTTAATTCTAACAAAACCTACATGATTGTTACTCTGCGATCCGTACCAACCCAATCTTTTTGCCATTTTGACGCACAGTAGTACTGTAAAATCTGTTTCACTAGAAATTGGGCGCAAATCCTTTTGTTTTTTTGTTTTCCTCCTCGCTCTACAAAAATTTTCGTGGGCATTTGTCTTTTTTTTTCCAGTCTTCCAGAACCGGTCAGGGATATGAAATCTGTCACTAGGTAAATACAATGTATTACCAGAACAACCCTGAGCAGCTCTTAACCGAAATAACCAGTTCATGGGGAACTACAATGAAACGCAAAAATGATTTGGTTCATTAAAGGGGTGGTGGGTGGAATCACAAAATATACCTTGGCGGTAGACGGTTATAGGTCGTCCAATTTTGGTAGTTAACCTAGTACCTGTTTCCCCTGCTACCCCAGCAGGAGCCCGCAGTTCAGCGCCCCACCCCCCCCCCCCCACATGCCATTCTACGATTGCTGTCGGCAGGTTGGGCTCTCATTCAATACGTCATGCGAATGTTATCACATATTATTGTTGGCGGACACCTAGCTGCTGTGACCACCGTCCCCTCCTCACCCATAGAAATCTGTATATATGACTCTCTCATTAATCTTCATTTCATTACATTTTCTGTAAATGTTGAATTTAAGTGAAAGTGGATTATCAAAGGATAGAAAGGAATTGCAAGAAAGCATATTTGTTTTTATAATGTACAGGAACTCAAACCCTTGGCTATTGTGGTGTTAATTTTTGTGGTTACATCATGTGGCTAAATTATCACCTCGGTTATATTATTGAACACTAGACTGGTTTGTTCACACATTAACACCTATTTTTTGTGATTTTGTCAAATAAAGTTAGACTCTGTTAATGTATTGGGTTATCCAATTGCAAAATTGCTATTGGTCCACCAATTAAAACCCCCCACACTCCACTAGTTGGAATGGATGCTCTTTTGTGTTTCAGTGTAGCATTGCCATGTTGTTATAGATTGTTCTTGAGAGATTAAATATCTATAATGTGAGTGCCTTCCCAGTATACAGCTGGGTTTTGTGTGGTCTCTGAAAAGTAATTCACTTGCCTAGTGAAGTCGGTTTTATGTCTAATGTGAGAGGTGTTTACATTTATATACTGAAAAAGTTGATGGGCTATGAGTAGGTTTCTAAAATGACTGTAGTTTATATAGCCATAACCTTTTACTGTATTACTAAGTAAACACACATATTAACCGTTTATTCATGGAATAGCAAACTTGGGCTGATGCCCAACTCACCTTTGTGGGCCATCAAAGTGATGGTTCCAGTGGTGATAAATGAGGCTGCTTTCCATATTGACCTTGTAACGTGTAAGTTTTTCCTTTAATACTTATCTGACACATAACACTTTCATCACATTGTAAGGCCGAAGCAACGTACCAAACTCAGCCTACCTTATACAGATACACACTACTTACGGGAAAATCAAATGCACGTGGAATACATTTATCACTGTAAATACTTAGTTTTGAGACACCTAAAGAGGAGGCTGGCACCTCTCTATCTGGAACTGTCTTTTTAGTAAGTAGTAATAATTGCCTATATGATGGACCACTCATAAACCTTGCAACAACTTTTCTCTTAGAAGTTTTTTTTTTTTTATTTACAACCTTGATACTAGTTGAGTTATTCCATATGACCAGACATTGTCCATTTATACTTTAGTCACAGTATGTAAACACATGCCCCCAGCTGTGGCCAATCTGGTTGTCAATTTATTCATGAGCTTTCACTCAAAGTGAACACCACTTACATGACACCCCGAGTTACAACTCTGACCTACTGGATGTTGGTAATTTACTATACTTTAAGCATAACTGTTATAGAGCCTTACGTTTTTATCACGTGTCTGCAACTTAAAATTTATTATTATTCCTGGTTATGATGACATCCGCACAACATTTCTTTAAAATCCAATGGTCCACAGAGATCAAATACTAGCTGGGGTAACAATTATAAATATACAGCTCTGACAAATGCACTTAAGAACAAACCTACAGAACATATCTTGTACAAAACTCGGGGACTTTCTGTCAAGTATTTCACTAACTTTTACAGTTTTAGTCTGCCAATGACCACTAATGATTGTCAATGGGTACGCAATTGATCTCCAGGTTTGGATTTCGTTAATGACTATCATATGAATAGTTTCAGTAACGTGCAGTTCAAACACAACTCACTGCTGTTGATTTGCCACACCACGTTTGATTTGCTGTCCGCTCCCCATTGCCGCCGTATGGGGGACGTATATGGATCGTACATACGTCCCTGAACGCCGGTGTATAGCCTTACTCATAGATCCAGGCACGGACTGTGGGTAATCTTTTGTATTTATCAATGGCCTATTTCCTTCTAAATTTTAAAAATTTTGGCAAAATTCTTTAAAGATTTGCAAATAGCCTAATGGTTCTGGGGGCATTACCAGACCCTTCCCTTCTGCACCAACTGCCAACCACTCCCCTTTTGCTTTCCTTAGCACTTTCCCCCCTTCTTTTATCCTTCTGTAGTCCACACAGGGCACTGGTGGGGGGTGGGGGATACGTTCTCATAAGAACCATTTTAAAATTGATTTTAGAGGAAGGAAGACCATGGGTAATAAATATCAGTCTTACCTGTCACTGCTGTGGCCCTGGATCTATAGTACGTGCCTTTGGTTTATCATGCTAAAGGGTTTCCGTCTTAAATCTAAACATTTTAGTCCTCAGAATACTATGAGTATCTATGATTTACTCTCAATTTCTTACACGTTTTACTTGCATCAACTCAGGCTTTACCCCTGTAACCCAATTCTCCAACACAAAGCATTTACGAAATGTTTGTGCAATTGAACCAAGAGAATGAAAAACCTTTTTTTGCGGTTTTTTGATTTTGGAACTGTGTATGAATAATCCAATGTCCCCCTACTTTGAAGCTTAGATACTGAAACTCTGCCAAAAAGAAAGAAAAAACATGAGTAAAAATTTGTTCTAGTGTTGGGGACTCCTACTAAATATTAAATTGTTTACCATGTTTTCTTGTATTTACAAAGCCACTTGCCTCCATGTGCTTCATTTAGCATTAGCCACTTTTTTTAGAGAAATAATAAATGCTGGTTTATAAGCCTGTTACTACGTGGTGGAATGTGTTTCTTTTATGCGGTTTTCTGCTTAGAAAAAAAAAAAATCATGTTTATTTTTAAGTATGTGTCAGGGTAAGTGACTATGTAGGCAGGCTTCACTCCACACACCAGTTCACACCTGTGTTTATAGACTTCCAAGAGACACAACAGTCGAGGAATTCCGTCTAAATGTCTGTTTGTTTTAATGGACTTTTAATTCCCCTTTATGTGTCTGTTGTCACCTCTTCCATTTGTGCTTGCTTATTGAGAAAAAATACGCGAGCAGCTCCTTTCCCGTTTTCCGCTCACATAAGAAACGGACTAACAAGACAATATAGGAGCCATTAATCTTCTTTTCAAAACATATTATAGTTTTTGGGTTATGGAAGATATAAAGAAGGGGTAGGCAAATAAGTGACTAGTGACGGTGAGGCACTAATACATAGGTAACCAGTGAAATTTCTAGACTCTCCCATAATGTATGAGACTACTTGTGTTTTTCGGCCCCTGTACTACTTGGCTCTAACAGGTGGAAATCAAAATATTACATAATGTCCCTGACCTACTAAAAATGTTGAAGATCCGAGGGTAGTCAGCCGTGTCCAAAATATGAGGATTATGTCTATAAATGCTTGATATTGCAAGTCCATTTTACATATGTGAACTTTTTTACTCTTGCCCCTTGTATATTCATTTACTATTTCTTACTTTATGTCAGGTTCTTGAAAGTGTCAATCTGTAATAATATGCTTCCTATCTGCTGATCTGACCCTGTTACACATCGTGAATGATTTGTGTATCCCTCCCGACCGCAGGGTTTTACTTAATATAGCCCTGAAATTTATTCTACACACGCAGTCTGCCTTATATATGTTTAACATTTTAGCATGAATTTGTATCCATTCTGATATTTAAAATTTAGAAGCCGTATCTATCTGAGAGGCATACATTTAGTCCACCGACCCCCCCCCCTCCTTGTACAAGTCTTCAGTACCTTTGCACTGTATAATACAAGCACAGACAATTTGTAGTGTCTCTTTGTATGAACACGGTAGAATTGGGTAAATTCAGAGGAGAGGCAGAAATCATTTCGGCCACACTGCACCCAACATATAGAATGGCTGTTTCTCCATAAGGACAGTGACTAGCCTGCAATATGTGAAATAAATATGCATTTTGCATGTCCTGTTTGGAATGATAAAGTTCCATATAGTATCATTACATATCCTTGCCTGTGAGAAAATGAGAGTTGGGGCATTTTCTGTGCATATTATACATTAACCTTCATTATTCATGAAAGTTAATTTTACATGGTTGGTGAAATAATCTCTTAGGGCGCTTGTTCCTGATATTCGATAAAATAATATGTAGCAAGTTCCCCCCAGTAGTGGACAAAAATTGTGCCAAAATACGGCTTATAGTCAAGCATACACAGTAAAGTGATATCAATGTATCTTGAGGACATCTACCACCAGGATCAAGGAATGTTAACCAAGCAACTGACTACTGGTGCGTGCCCACTGTGGCAGAATCCACTCCCTCTTAAAGGGGTATTCCGGAATTGAAAGTCTGTTCACAAAACCCATAATGCTATAATAAATGAATGAACAAAACTTAATGTCATTAGTCACAAATGGAGCTTAAATCGTTTGATTTTGATTCACAAAATTGTATGGCCTTTAAAGTTTTCACTAAGATGGCTGCCATGGAACTACAAGTCCCAAGATCTTAATTCAGAACACTCCTCCTCCTCTGTGATGATCAGTGATGATCTAACAGGTTTTCTCTTGTACGAAGAATGCGAACGGTAATCCAGCAGCAGGCAGGTATGAAGACAAAATGTGAATAAAAAAGTTGAAGTTTATATCACCTTTAAAAAATTAAAACGGTACCATGGTGAAAAAAACTGACGCGTTCGAACTAAATATAGTTCTTAATCATAGTCATAGTAATGATGTGTAACTGCCATACCCAAAACCATAGCCATACTGGATGCAGCAACCAACCAAACTACAGCTTAACGTAGTGGTGATCACATGACCTGCCAGGTCATCAGCATTTTTGCTAACGGGAGCAAATTTTGAATAACAACTAATTACATATAATTAATTTAAGGACCCATTTGTATATGAATTATGCTGATTCCTGGAATACCCCTTTAAGCTTCCTCTTTTTTTGAAAGAAAAAAAGGCTTTAAAAATTATGCAAATGAGTCTGAGGGCTCCATTAATACATATGGAGCCTGGATCTCCTCGGGCTCATTTGCATAATTGTAAACGTTTTTTTGGTAAAAACCAGGGCATAAATGCTAAAAGAAGAGCTGTGTGCCTGGTGTACAATCCTTGATCCCGATGGTAGATGTCCTTTAAAAGGAGGTTTATACTTTATAACTAATATGTTCTGGAGAGAAAAGTAAATTAGAAAGGAAGCAGGGAGAATTACATGAGCAATACTATATAGTACCAAGTCATAGAATTCATGATTCTGTTAACACAATTTCCTTTTTTCTTTGCAAAGCGTCAATCACCTGAAGGTTTCCAAATGAAACAATAGGAATACATATGATGCATGTAATAAATGGATAATAATAGGAAAAAGTTGGGCGGCAACCTTTTAATAGACTTTTCCTACAGTTCCTACAGTTTGGTAACAAAAAGTCATGATTTACAAGTAAGACAGTTACTCACCAGCGACATCCAGACTGCTAATAGAAGAAATAGTAGTACTTGTTGCAAGTATTAAAACATGCATTTTATTTTTGTTTTGAATATACAGACCTCATTATTAATTCAAAACCATATGCACAAATTTTTTAGCCAAATTTTAGCACATACACATCAGAGCATCTTTTAGGTCATGGATGACTGGCAAGTATATGGTAAGGTAGGGGGTTGGTGAGAATATATTGAAGAAAAAAATAATTAAAATAGTAGAAACTATAGTAGGTCCTTTTAAGGGGCTTTGTATGTTTTCGTACAGAATGACTTGGTTTGAAGTAGATGGAGGAGTCTTTAGTGGTGGATATCGGTGATTTTACTATGGACAAAACATGAAGACTTCAGAAAAAGATAAAATTGAATGAATAAACCTGAATAATAGTATTAGTAAATATTGAATTAAGAATAGCAGAGGGAACAGAAATGGCCAAGTAATACAAGAAAATATGGCGGCCTGGAAAATAGAAAGCCTTTCGATGAAACGTTGTGGTTCAAAATTTAATCTATTGTCTTAGAAGACAATAACATGGTTCGTAGAATTATTACTTTTAGATATCTACATAATGTTAATGGGCAGAGATAACCCCTAGGAAATAACTTGTAGAAGCGATTGTTACATGATAAGTTACTAGCAGATGGCTGAGTGGAGAAGTGTATTGGAGGCAAACTGTCTGGAGACTGTGCAGCTGAAGCTTCTTACTATTAGATGTGTAAGGCAATTCTGTACCATTCTGTTGTAGCCGAAGCCATTTAGGCACGTTATGGGACCGGTAGTCGTCCTCATTTTATGACCAGTAAGGCTCTAACCTCCGTGACATTTAAGATCTTGAGAATGTAGGTGTTGAAGTACTGCTTCCCTTATACACGTTTCCTACTCACTGCTCCAGGTCAACTGGAGCAAGGAAATTTGGTGATGGTGACGGTAAAACCAGTGCTACCACCCGTTCATTCTCAAGATCATAGTGATACGATATCACAAGATGTGGATATGCCTTGAAGAAGCCATAATCACAGGGATGTAAATAAAGGCTGAAGGTAGGGGAAAATCCGCTTGTGCATCTATATAACCAAAAATACAGACAAACAAGCGGATGCAATCCCAAGACAATGTGATACCAATGTTGCAACTATGCAAAGACAACATAGTTGGGACCTATTCAGGTATTATATAACAATACTGACTATTACATGCAGTTTCCAAACAAATATAACATTTTACGGCACTCTTACCTTGCCGAGGAGCTTCCCCAGGCTCCGTGCTTGTCGTGAGATTTGATAATTTTTTGCACTAGCGGGGTAGAGTCACGTGGTCTCGTACTTGAGCTTAATTAAATGGTCGCACATCTTTCGTTTCTCTTTTCTGCTGATACTGTGCACACAAATGACTGGAGGAAACAAGGTAGAAATGTATTTTAATGTTACAACATACATGTGTACACACATACAAAGCGCCTACAACATAAATATTATAGGTACTAACAATAGTGTAAAAAATATTTAGCAACATTTGGCACTCATGTTGGCCTTAATTTTTGTAAGAATTAATATTCACATTGCTGAGGGTGGGGGTCCACTTTAGAGTCAAAGAGGATTCAGCCATCACTGTCGAAGACTGTGGTTACAGCTAGCATAAGGTTAAAACTAATGACTTAAGTTCAGACAATCAAAAAGACATTAAAAATACAAAATCATATAACATTAACAAAAAAATCCAAAAATTATGAAATACATGTGCAATAGTCTCTGGGTATGAATAACTTCTGTAGATTTGTTTTAAGGGGTTATCCGGGATTAAAAATTTTTTATGGCCGGGCTGGGAGGGCTATTAAACATAATAAACATGTACTTACCTCCTCCGGTGTGCCGATGTCCCGCACCGCGGCCCGTCTTCTCTGGGCGCCGGTTTTCAGTACAAGGGCGCACAGGGAACTTCGGCCGGCCGGAAGCTCCCATGCGCACCATCTCCCAGCGCTTACAACGCTGAGAGATAGCGGATGGGAGGAGCCGTCCACATCGCAGACTGGAGCTCCCTGTGCGCGGGCTTCCGTGCCCTGTTTGTTTACAGGGCAAGGATCGCGGGACATCGCGGCGCAGGACATCAGCGGCCGGGAGGAGGTAAGTCCATTGTTTTATTATGTTTAACTAGCCCTCCCAGCCCGGCCATAAAAAATTTTAAACCCGGATAACCCTTAAGCTGAAATGGTATATTTAAAAGGTGATATTTAAGTACTGTAACTTCAGACAAAAAAAAATGTTTCTTCGACTATGCATTTCCAAAATTCAGTCTCATCATTTGGAAAAGAATTAATAAGCTTCATGCAGCCAGAGAGCATCAACAGAGGCTCACGTGGACAGTGAGGTTCATTTATGGCAGTGATGGCGAAACCTTTTATAGACGAGTGCCCCAAACTACAACTAAAAACCACTTATTACCCTGATGTGCCATTTTAAGCAGTAACTTATTGCTACCTGTTCTTCCACTTCTTTAATTGTATCGGCCGTGGGCCACCAATACAGTTGAAAGAAGGTGGGCAAATCAGATTATCATAGTAGCTTCTCTCCAGGGTCTCTTTGTTTAGGAAGAATGGTGAGTCAGCAGGAGGACCTCCAAAGATAATGCAGCCATGAAGTGTTGCTGTAAAATATTGCTGAGCGCAGATCTCATAAATTGCCTAGGACTGCAGGAAGTTTAATGGATTGTTTCCTGTTTGGTGAACTCAGTCCGGGTTGATTGCCTGAGTGCCCACGAAAGGGCTCTGAGTGCCCCTTGGCACTAGTGCCATAGGTTCGCCATCATGATTTATGGTTTAATCAAGATTTATTAACAAAAAGAGAATTTACCACACACACATTACATATATAGACATTTACGCATATAAAAGGAACATAGTAAATGGCAATAAGGTCCATAAACAAGCCCTTTTGGGCTGACTATGATAAGATGAGAAAATGTTACTGACAAATCTAGTCCTTGAACAAAGGGATACAGAGAAAATTAAAAAAAAAAGATGGAGGGTGTAATATGATCCGCAAATGCTGTCAAGTCCATAGTGAACGCGGCCCCATCCACCTGTTACTATTATTACCCATAGTGTATTAAATGAGGGAGAAGAGATGAACAGGATTTCTTTTAAGTTCAGACACCCCTATGACAACTAGACAACCACGGCTATGACTAGTTTGTAGGGCCACCAATCTGGCAATATGTTTGCACCACATGGGAGGCACCAAACTCCAGACCAGAATTTATATTTCGGATCCGCTTATTCAAATTAGAAATGCATCTCACGAATTACTATTTCAGCCTTCCTTTAGTACAAGGTGTATGTGAATGAACAGAACCCAACCGGGTAGATACAGAAGCACATAAGGATTCAGGTGCTTCCCTGGAACAGTTTGCGATAGTATGTAGCTACGAGTTATTCTGCACGACATTAAAATATTGAAGGAGAGGGGGTGTTGCTTGGCATTACATTATTAGTGTGGGGGGGCACGTTGGTGGGCATTACAATAGTGTGGGTGGCGCTGCTGGGCATTACAATAGTGGGGGGGGGGGGGGCTGCTGGGCATTAAAATACTGGGGGGAGGGCCACTGCCGGGCATTAAAATACTGGGGGGAGGGGCGCTGCTAGGCATTACAATACTGGGGTGAGGGATGCTGCTGGGTGTTTGATTGGTTAGGGGAGGCTGAGACCAATATAATTCCAACCCTAGGCTTATACACGAGTCAGTGAAGTTTTCACCCATGGCAACAAGTGTACTGCAAATCTCAGATGAGAGCTGCTGGAAAAAGGAGGGCTACTGGGACAATTTAATTCTACATACTGAATGAAAAGTAGAAGGCATGCAACTCCAAATGTACCACAAAAAATATTAACAAAAAACTTGCTTTTGCACAAAAGCTTTATCACCTGCTCAAAAATGACTCCATTCCCACAGGTCACTTAATGATGTGAAATTGTGTACCTCCTCCTGTAGACACATTGAACTAGAAATTGGTAGTCTTCTGCTGGATGTAATATAATGAGTGGCTTGCTGTATTTTATATATTTTCTCAAAGATTCCTTACATGTTGGTCTCATCAGTAGAACACTTCATTATACCAATAATACATAACTTCACATTTTGTTCTTTATAGGCTTTCTAGCGTGTCTTACCTTTTGAACAGTGTAATTTTAGAGAAAATTCACCTTTTATTTGCATGCATCTCATTTGCTTGGTTAACCTTCGGTGCAAGCGCTTTCTTTCTTTTTTCATATCTTTTTTTTTTGTAAATTTTAGTTGGGTTAGTTGTATAGTGGAAAGAAGAAAACAAATGCAATAGCAACAAAGGATATGCCACAGGTGCACTAAAAAGCTGATTTGCATGAAGTTAAAGGGAACCTACCACCACAGATTTGCCTATAATGGTAGATCAGGTGGTGGGTGCATCTATAGGCCGGGAGGATAGCCCTTTTAAGGGCTAATCCTCACATCCCCGCAATCTTTTCATAACTTTTATTTCCCTAATATGTAAATTTTCTAAAGAGGCTACTGGAGCGTGGAGTATGAGGAGCTGCGCGCCAATGTTTTCTGGTAGGATGATCACAGAAGCTACTGGGGCATTGAGTAGCCGTGCCAAGTAGCCTCAGCTCCGGCTACTCCACGCCCCAGTAGCCTCTTTAGAAAATGTACAGATTAGCGAAATAAAAGTTATCAAGAAATTGCGGGGACCTGAGGATTAGCCCTTAAAAGGACTATCTTCACGTCCAATAGAGGAACCTACCCCTGATCTACCATCATAGTGTCTACTGATATGTGAGTGCAGAAGTCTCCTGAAAAAAACAGTGATGTAGAAGGGCTCCCCTGTTCCATATCAGTCCCTCCAGTCTGTGATTCATCTTAACTTTCTCGATCTGTCTATCTCTGCACCTAAAGCTGTATCATAGACTCTTCACTCCTCGTTCCTATCTCCTGCTCTGCGGACACGATCTTCACAGCAGCAGCCATGAATCCTACAAACTCGCACAGCACAGACGATACACTTTATGTAACAATTTCGCTACTGGTTTCTACTACTTATTTCATGCTCATCCATGCAATGAAAGTTGCAAGGCTAGTAATCACATTGGCTTTGATGCTAACCTTCATCATGAGAGAACCCAAAACATCATGTGAACTGTGGGCTACTCGTAATTGACTCGGCTTAGGGCAAAGACTAGAATACCTTAGTCTCCAATTCTCAACTGTGGAGGAACATTGAGCATTGTCCTATTTTTATTTATTTTCTTTATACTTTTTAGTTATATTTTAAGCAGTAATTTGGACTACCTGGGCTGCAACACCTTTCAATGATCCTGAGGACACAATACCATTAAAAGAAGAATGGAAATTAGAATTACACTGTAGTTTCTTACAGGGCCCTGGAACCACAACAATTGTAGGGCCCATTGCACATTCATACTGAAGTCTCTGAAGTCCTAGGCAACCCAGCCCAGCCCATTGAAAGGTGTTGCACTTTAAAATATCGCTAAGCAGGGCACATCATGGGCTGCCTCGGTCTGCAAGAGGAGGCCTTGCTTCCTGGTGCAATCAGCTTGTATACAGAGAAGGCTCTGAGTGGCACAGGTTTGCCACGTCTGCTCTTCCCATTGCTATTTCTACTAATACGGTGAGAATTAATGGACTCCCTTAAAACCTCAGCATTTTTACTGCTTTTACAAAGGAAAAGAACTTGCCATTTCTAAACAAAATGTGTATAAAAATACTGATTTATACATGTGCACATATAATATATTTTTTTAAATTTTCTGAGAAATATTTTTTCTTTATTGTGGCATGTCCACAGCAGGAAACTTATATACCTTATATACTCGAGTATACGCCTAGTTTTTCAGCTCAAAATTTGTGCTCAAAAACCCTAACTCGGCTTATACTCGAGTCAACTAAAAACATAAAGACAAAACTCATCTTTCTGACGTCACCCATAGGTCCTCTTCTGTCTGAGACAGTCTGAGACAGAGGAGGACCTATGGGGGCCGTTGGAAAGATCAGTACAGTGTTATTTTTTTTCCTACTACAGGGGCTGGGCAGGCTGTATGCTACAGGGGTTGGGCATGCTGTATGCTACAGGGGCTGGCAGACTATATACTGGGAGGCTGTAACCAATGCATTTCCCACCCTCGGCTTATACTCGAGTCAATAGGTTTTCCCAGTTTTTTGTGTTGAAATTAGGGGTCTCGGCTTATACTCAGGTCGGCTTATACTCGAGTATATACGGTATGTGATTGTGGCGTGGATGTCTACCTGCACCATTAGTAGTTGTATGTGTTATCGTCACAGACTAATTTCTGTTTTTATGGGTCCTGGGGCAATCTTACCTAAGCTGTCATGCTATTTAAAAATTATACACGGTAGTTATCAAATTCAGTGTTTTAGATGATATTCATAAATTACAGTAATAAGTATTGTGTTAAATCAGCTAATGAAATGTGCAGTCAGTCAGAGTGGGTTAATAGGCCTTAATAGTATGTATTGCCACATGCAGTATTTATCTTGTTCTACAAATGATGGCATAATGAGGTGTATCGCCGTGTGACTCTGGACTGAGTTGTGCTAATACTTCTCCATGCTGTACATTATATTGATATTTATATTACGGTGTCAGCTCAGCATCGATTGCAAAATCTGCTGCTTCTCGTTTCCATGAAATGATTTAGTTAATTTCATGCTTAGTTTTTTAAAATGATCTCTTGTTTTTAAAGTCACTGGATTTAATAAAGAATGCATTAAAATCCCTCCAGATTCCTAATTATAGGTTATAAACTCATGGCCAGCATGGCAAGCGTTAATATAATCTTGTTTTCTTGTCCTCTAGTAAATTGAATCTTCGAAGGATTTTGGTTTAATTTCGTTTATGCCGTTTTCATTCCTCTCTGTCCTTTGGAATTCATATCGCTTGCTTGTTGCCAGGGCTTGGAGCCTTAATACTTTCCCATTAATGTCATTTATTTTGTTTCGCTATTGATGGGTTTCCTAATGCCGTCCGATCACTAGGCTGCAATGCTGGCAGCTGGCCCAGGATCGGCAGTGGTTTTAATAAATCACAATCAGACCCATGCCATTACATCAATATTTTTAGTCAATTATAGAGAAGGTCAGGTGCTGTATTCAGCGATGAAGCTCCAGCATGTGGCATTTTGAGAAAACATCTGGTACCACAACAAAAAAGAAACGGAAGTTGGAAAGAATGGGGGGAAAAATAAAATTCAATATTACCCATTTGAGGGAGATCAAATGAAATCTACATTATTATAGGCAAACCACAGATGATTACAGGCTTCTTGTCCACAGTGTGGTTATTACACCTAATTCTGTTATACGTAAAGAAATTCCCAAGTTCCACTTCAATAAAAATGAAAATCTTCTTTTCTCTGAAGCAGATGGGATTTGTTGTTCCCTCACAGCAGGCATCTAATATCTTTTGACACCTAGTGACCTGTCTGAATGCAATTTGTGTCTTAATATTGGGCTTACACAAGCTGCTGCCACGGAGAGAAAGTCATTGTCGTCTTTATTCCTGCAGATTTGTGCAGCATTTTCCATCTTTTTGGAAATACTTACATTCTGCTGAGAGTTTGCCCTTTGCCGTCATTGAATCTTTTTTTTTTTTTTTTTTTTCCCCTCCTTCTCTGGAAATCCAAATGCTGAGATTTTTCACTCGGGAAGAAAAAAATTGCCCTACCTATTCATAAATTAACGTCACCTGACGCAAGGCTCAGGTGGGGGAAGACAAAATGGGGAGAAGGAACGTAAAAAATAAGCATGGAAATATGAGGAATGGTGGGGGGGGGGGGGTAGAGAGAGAGAGAACCCCCCCCCCATGCTGTGCATCGAGCAGGCATTGTGTTTATTTGGGTCAGGAGACAAATCATCTTTCATGTAGATGACACCTGGTAAAGTGGCTGAATGTAAGAAGGATGAGAAGAGATGATGGAGAACAGTGGATGAAAGTCAGGCTACCCTTTTCTCATCGCGTCCTTCATTGCATTCTAATAGGCTGACTAATGTACCATAGAAATTCACTCCAGGTCTTTGGATAGTATGGGAGAAAGAGTGGCACTCCTCATCTTTGGAATAAAATTCATAGGTACAATTGCAGACATAAATTATTGTAAGCGCTTCGGCATTTTTATATGAAACTAGCTGGATGTTTTAGATTAGCACATAGAAGCAGAGTTAGGTTGCAGCTGCTTTCGAGACACTCTGCGAGATTGCTCAGAGTACGTTCTAATGGATGCCCTCAGGCTAGAGGGTTTCTTTCCCTCCCTCTGAAACATTCATCTTTTTTTTTTTCTTTTTATTTTCCCCCCTTTTTTTCTCATGCATGTCAAGAGCCTTGCCGGTAAAATCTTTGTGATGCTGTCTTCAATTTTTCTTCAGTAAATCAAATCTTCTTCCTTTCAGAAAAGATGAATGTTAGAAGGTGTGGATGTTATAAAGGGAAAAAAAGAGGACGGCGAAAAATCAATGCGGGTAAAATTGAAACAGTATGCCTTGGTATTGATTGGCCTTGTGAAATCGAAACTAACAGCTTTGTAACTGTTCCAGTGGACAGTTAGCTGACCTGTAATGGACAAACTATCAATATTAGCATTACTGTTTTATCTTGTAGTATGTCATAGGATGTCTAGGAATGGGGGCTAAGATGCTTATATTCTTATTCAATATGCAAGAACTTCATTTTCTTCTGCAGCTTTTCTTCTACTTTAAAAAAGATCATACATGATACAAAAAAAAGAAATATATAAATCTATGTGGTTAACTCAGAAAACACGGCTTTAGAGGATGTGCAACAATACACAATCTCTCTTTTTTTTCTTCTTCTTTGTTTTGTTTCTGCACTTTGAGTTCGGCCAATCAGAGTCCATGATTCATTTCCTATTTCCTGGAAAGCCATGCCCTAATTGGTGGCAGTGTATATCTGCAGCTTTGTTGTGGTAGACCATTTTAACTCCCTATTAGGTTTTCTATTACTTGAGATTGTGCTTCATCGTCATCGTTGGGAGTTTATGGATGTATCTAGTAGCAATCACTGGGATAGCCCACAATTAGGATCGTTATTGCTCAATTGCCGTATATTATTGATACTATTTTCTATGTGGTTCCGGAATCCTGATAAGAATAGGAGACTTTAAACTAGCTTTTTATAAAATTATTTTTAAAATTATTTTTGCGTTTTCAGTAAGATTTACAAAAATGTTCTCTGATCCTGTATCTGCTTGTTGCTGATTCTTGTGGCAGTCAAAGGGTTACTCAGTTCTGCTTTATCCTTTTGTGTTTATTACCTTTGTGATGAGATTTCACTTAGCATTTTTATAATGAATGAAAACGGGTACCTTGTAGAATTGCAATCCCATTAGCCTGCGGTGCACTGAAATGTGAAATGCAATCAAAGCAAATGTATGCAGACACCAAAATAAATAAATAAAAACTCTTCTCCCCAGCCCCCTTAATGCTTTTCTTTCACCGTTTCCCCACCCTGCAGTTATTGCACTTGACACCAGTGTAAAGTAACATTCATTGCTCTCTCTGGAGCTCCGACGATGTTTGGAATTTTTTTTTATTGCCAACATTGGCCCATGTAATAATATTGTGAAATGGCTTAATAAAACTAACAATTCCCCCAGTTGTACCTCCTGTGAACCCCCACACAGCACACAATGACAAATAATTTATACCGAAGCAGCATCGTGCTAAGAATTTTTATTGTATAGTGATGAAGGTAAAGCTATTCAGTAGAATAGAAAATGTGATGTGTATATACAGGCCCCTACTTAAGAACACCCGACTTACAGACGACCCTAGTTACAAACGGACCTCTGGAAATTGATAAATTACTGTACTTTAGTCCCAAGCTACAATAAACAGCTCTAACAGTTATAAAAGGTGTCTGCAATAAAGCTTTATTGTTAATCCAACATTTTTAAAAATACAATCATCATAGGGACCAAAAAAAATTTTGGGCCGTGGATACAATTATAAAATATACAGTTCTGACTTGCATACAAATTCAACTTAAGAACAAACCAAAAGAATCTATCTTGTACGTAACCCGGGGACTGCCTGTAATAAATATATATATCTCATCTCTATAAAAATCTTTTGTATATTAACATTTTGAAGTCTAATGTTTTTATAATTTTCCTGATGAAATGGTAGCACTGGTTATGAAATCACTATTGGATCTCTAAATTATATCTGTCACAGAAATTATTTTAAGAAATTTGCATCAGTTGTTGTAAGCCAAATCCAATTGTGGAGGCTAGACTGAGATAAGAGTGTTGGTGCACAACTGGTCGTTGTGTTAAAAAAAACAAACCATGCACTGGCCACATTTCCCTGACCAACCACAGCACAGAGGACTGGACTCTGCATCATAGTGATAACCGCGGCGAACTGTAATCACAGTCTTGAGCCACCGGCCTTTGAAATAGTGGACAGATTTGCACCGTTTTTATTTCAATTACTCATAATTACTGTATATAGTATGTAAGCTGAGTTTTTCAGCACAGAAAGTGTACTGAAAAGCCCAACTCTACTTATACACAAGTGTTTAAAAAAGAAACTTTTATACTTCCCTTCTGGTGCTCTCTGTGACTCCTCTTCCCTCTGGTCTTCATATAACAGTGCAGGCAGAGATGCAGGCCTATGTGCTCTGCCCTTTCACACACTGTGACATCATCAGATGCCTCATAGTTTGTGCGCAGGCAGGACATGTCTCTGTCCACATTGTTTATGAAGGCCTCAGGGAAGACGAGCCACGGGTAGCACTGGTTTATTTTTACACAAGGGGCTCCCTGGGGTGTTTCATTACTGGGGGAAGCTGCGCGGGTTATTTCGTTACCCAAAGCGGCTACCGTGCATTTTGTCGGTGGGGGGAGGCTGCGACCAATGCATTTCCCATCCTAGGCTTATACTCGAGTCAATACGTTTTTCCCGGTACTTTATGGTAAAATCAGGCTTGTACTCGAGTATATACGAGTATATTAAAAAAAAATGTCTTAGAATTCTATGTACAGTATTTTCATATTGTCTTCAAATAATAACCTCTAAAACAGTCCTTCTGAAGTGTATCAGGTGTTGCATTTGAGAATATGCAATTTATCATCTTCTGCTAAAATCCAACATTAACTTTGAGAGGTCAAAGCCCATCGCTCAAGCTTCAGCTTTAGACAGACTTGGGCATAGTCACTCCATAGACTATGCAATGTGTCGCAGGCCAGTGTAGAGCATGTATACATAACCAGTCTTTTGGCGCAAAGCATTTTAGATCCGTTTATGTTTTTATTTTTCTATTACGCGATAGACGCCAGAAGTCTGGCACAAGTGGATTAATAAACACGCTCCCCCACGTTCACCTTGGTGTCATTGGTGAGAAACCCAAAATATTTTTTCATGCAAATTATGATATTAAGTGACAGAGGTTTTAAAATAAAGATTATTATGGCAGCATTAAACAGGAAACAATATGTTGGTGGACCTCTGTAGCTAAAATTTAATATCTAGTTAAATTGTAGCTCTATAAATAATAGTTATTAGTAAACTGACCATATGTAGCCAGCTAGACTTTTGTCATTTTAAAGAGTTCGTCCAAGAATCTAGAATAGCAGTTTTTCCATATCCACACTACAGACGCGATCTCGAATTCTCACTTCTTTCACAGTTGGTAGATGGAGACTAGATCCTATGGTATGGCACACAGAGTACAAAGTTGATCCCACGCTCTTTCAAAAAAAAGAAAAATGGAAATAGTATTAATTCTGTACAGGACACACGGAGAGATTAGTAGCACGTGTAGGATACTTTAGAGAAGTGTTGTATAGGATAACTGCGCATCCAGCACTGTTGAAAAGATATACACAGGGCAGGGTACAGCAATACTGTTGTGTCTGTCTACTTTCAGCAATGCCCCCTCCCCTCACCTAGACTTCTAAGGGCAGCCTATAATTTGATAGGTCTTCAACTGAGTAGTCTGTGTTGTATCTTTTGAGTGAAGGGGGTGCTGTGGGCTCAGATATTTGGCATGACTGTTTCTTATGTTGTTTTGTACTACGGATTTATGTATAGTTTGTAAAAATTGTGCTTTGTTATGCCAGTAAAATCGTTAACCCAATAACTTTAACTCTTAAAGGGTATTCCTTATTTAGATGTGTTCAGCAGGCATGTTTCTGTAATATGAAAATGGGGAATGGCCACATGCATTGCCATACAATCCATGTATTCTGTGCCTAGATCCCACTGCTAGTCTAACTCTCCTCCCTTGAATATGACATTAGTATCTTACCGCGGTTTTAACACTAACGAAACTAAGCACCGGCACCAGCTCACCCTGAGCTGGTGCTCGGTGTTTACAGCTTACACCGACCATTTGAAATGGTAGGTTTCCTTTAATGAATCGGTTGCACTCAGCATTATACACAGACAGAGCACTTTTAGTGCTGTTTTCTACATTCTTAAAAAATATGCCCCATTGATTTATCTACTCAGGTCCACATACTAATCTGTACGGGAAAACAAGTAGGGGCCTACTGTTTCTACACATTAGTGTTCACAAGAAGCCTCTCACGTACTACTGTCATGGAGTATTATAACTTTATGTTTATACATATTATTTTTCTCTTTCATTTGGTTTGCCTGTGGTTACCCATGGTTTAATGCAAGCTTGTAGCAAGATCAAGTTGGTATGTTATTCACATTGTCGGCTCATTTGTTTTACTTTCTGTCAAGTAGTGAGGAGCTAATCTATTTTTAATGTGATTATATAGTTCACGTCAGTAGCAATGTGCTGCATTTTCTCTGAAGTGGTGGTAACTTTTCAGTGTCCGATGGTATACTTTACTACAGAACTAGCATAAACAGATTATCTCTGATGTAAATCCACATGATGTCCTTAACCCCATGAGAAACCTACTGTCCAGCCTTTATGAACAGCCATTCCCAGCACTAAGGTAAATGAATCCTTTACACAAAGCAGAGAAGCCACACTAAATATTAATATACTTTGTACCAGACAGGGTTTAAAAGAATTTAGGGTAAATGATTTTCTAACTAACATTTACCTTTCATTGTATAAACATCAGAGTTGTTGAGATTAAAAAGAATACCAACAAGATGTCAAGTGCACGACTAGCCGGGGATATAGGACCGATAAAGCTTTCCATATGGTATTTCACTTTCCCAGAGATCCATCAAACTATCTTCACTTTGGGTCCAATGTCGGGTCGGACAGTCGAGTAACATAAACATTTTTAATGACTCAAACTTTTTCTTGGTCATGTGAATTTTGTTAAACAGATCTGTCTATTATCTGGTTGAATGAGGATTGTTTTAGGCCAGGAAGTCTGCAGCACCAACTCATCCGACTTCTGAGTTTTTAGAGCGTGCATGATTCTCTACAGATGAAGCGTCAACATGGTGAAGATTTGTGGTGATTGTGAATAAAAACCTTAATCAATGTCAAGTTTGTTGAGATGTATATTGATTTCCTGCCGACTCAGGAGGATTTATTTCAGTACAGTAGCATGTAGGAGGGGTTGCACTTACATATTATTGACCACCTTCATCTTGTGAAGCTTTTAACATGAAGTCCCCAAGAAACTTGCAGTGAGATGCTTAGTGCTGGACATGAAATATTTTTTATTGTTGAGCAAAGCACAGATTCCCTGAGCATCTACAATACAGTGTCCTTCTGTTTACTGAGTATATTCAGTGTAGAGGAAGTAATGATTCTCTTTAATTTTACCTTTTTTATTTCAATTGGTAAGGTTTTTTTTTTTGTAGGTTTTGGTGTTTGCCTGACAACTATACACCCCCATTTGTCATACAAATAGAGAGCAGAACGGTTGTCTATTTTCATTAAACAATGGTTGAAAATAAATAAGAATCCCAGAGTAAATTTTGCTTAATACGGTACCATTCTCAAAAAGAATGCAAATCTATAAGGGCTTACCCATATGACAGTGCTTGGTCTGTGTAACATGGACCACGTTGCAACTGCATTTTAAAGACCAAGCACTGCGCAGTGGATGGGACTACAACCATCATTGTTATATATGATGCAGGGAGATCCTGCTTCCTCACAGAAAACAGATGGTGTGGTAGCCGCATCTTAAAGATAGAACACTGCTCCCGGTACGGGTCTACAAGCCTCAAAATTATACTGGAAATGATGCAAGGAGGCCCTGTGTCCCAATGAGACCACCATTATTTATGTGTTCATAACTTCTTGGAGCAATGTTAGGTCCCTGAGATTTCCCACAGACAAAATATATTGATATGGGTTCGCCATGAAGATGGATTCACACGTTGCGTTTCAAGTGCATTTTTTCAGATTTTTCCGAATTACGTGTGTTTTGTTATGCTACGAGTTCCTAGTTTCCCTACAGGGCTACAACTCAAAACTGTAAACATAAGCATAAAGTAAGCAAATGTTTGGTGTTGTCCTTCTAGGGTCAGCCACATTGTGAAGGAAAGTCCTTAAAAAGAAATCCAACCAAGAACAACTGTGCAAGAAGGTTGTTTTTCTTCAGTAGGTTGTTTTTCTTTCCTGCGTATATGCATTTGCACAAGCTAAGCATTTTCTTCGTTATTGCAGTGGATACAGTAAAATAAAGTGATGCTTCTCGCCTTCTACAGTGGGTGAGCAAAGAATAATAATAAAAAATTCCTTTATTTATATAGCGCACACAGATTACGTAGAGATGCACAGAGCTTGCCAAATCGGTCCCTGTCCCAATGGGGCTCACAATCTAATCAACCTACCAGTATGTTGGCACACCTTGTTGGTATATCTTGGCAGATGTTTAAATATTTCACGCTTGTTTCACTGCAGCCATTTGCTAAAATCCAAAAAGGTTTTTTTTTTTTTATTTTTTTAATTGATTAATGTACTCTCTGCAACCCATCTTCTGTTGGAAAACTCTACCATAAAGCCCTGACTGGTGGAGGGCTGGTGCAACTTTCTCCAATCTCCCTATTACATCTCTGGATCTCAGCCACAGGGATCTAGGGGTCCTTATTTTCCTTTCTTACCAAGGCTCTTCTCCCATTATTGCTTAATTTGGCTGGATGGCCAGGTCGAGGAAAAGTTGTGGTCGTCCAAAACTTCTTCCATTTAAGGATTATCGGAGGCCACTGTGCCCTTGGGGACCAAATTCTTTTGGAAGCTTGGCTATTTTTAATTTATCACTTTTAATGAGAACAATTAACAGTACATGAAGGTTCCAATATGTGTTTGATAATTGATGTTACTATTGTAGTTTCAATTAAATTAAAGGGGGATTCCATGTTTCACAGGATAGGTAATAACATGCTGATTTGTCTTACCCTACTTATCCCAGTTCAGTTACCCCAAATAGTGTTAGGTTATACATTTGCCCTATCGCTCCATTCGCTCTTTACAGGATTACTGGAAGAGTACAGCATCTCTCAGCCACAGTCATTTTCTGGTCTGTACTTGTAAGTTCAACTACGGTAAAGGTGTGAGCACTCTTTATGCCTTTTTACATTTTATTTATATGTCTATTTTATTTCCTATATTTATATTACTATATTTCTATTCAATTATTATTATATTTTCTTGAGAAAGGTTGTATTGCTCATCCAAAACGTTAAACGCTATATTGTTGAATAGACCATCACATTTTGACTTTTTCATATTTCGAGTGCTGCCTATTTTTTGTTTTATTACAAGTGGACCTGTTAGATCAGGATCTCAGGATATGACCCATTGTTTCCTATAGTTACTGCTTTTTTCAAAATTGTGTTTTTTATATTTCATAGAGTCTTAAATATTTTTTTTGTGTGTGATGTTGGTCCACATCACATAAAATAAACCCCAGAACAAAGAGTCTAGGACTTGTGCTACTAGTTCATCTCCATTCTCGAGGCTTAGGTTTGCCTGAGATTGATGTTATGTGCAGTTTTATCGATACTATATGTATGTTTGTGAACTTTAACTCTAAAGTTCATTAACTGTTCTTTTATCAGGCTTTTGTGTGGCTGAAGTGTTATATATCTGGTTTCAGAAAGCACAATCTTTCAATTTAAGGTCAGTGTTGGGGTTTCTATGGTATCTATAGGGATATAAAACATTTTTTAGCATTCTGTTTTAACGTTCAATTGTTTGCAGGAGTTCAATATCAGTGCAGTATCGATCGTCAGGGTCCAGTAGTTAGTCAAAGGCTATCTCCTCTGACTAACCCCTTAGCACAATGTCATCCTCTTTCCTGTGATAGATTGTTACAATCTCAGCCAGTGTAATTACACACTAACCAAGTGGGTCATTTATTTCTGCACCTTCACCATTTACCAAAAATCTCCTTTATCTTTAGAAGCCAGCTCTTCCCCTTGCAGTAAAAGTAACTTAATGGTAACATAAAACACGGTTGTTTACAGTTGGGAGGTAAATACAAAACTGAAAAATAGAAGTTTCACATGTTTTAAGGTCTCCTCCTGGATTTTATAAAAAACCGAAAAACTCAACTAAATTTGAACTGGAACTTTAAGAAGTTTCTATTTAAGGGCTTTTATTCTTTTAGTTCTAGGACTACACAACAACTTTCGCTGTGGTACAGGTTTCTTTTGTGTTGTCCTAGTTGTTTTATATCTTATGTGAGTAAATATCTTTTGTTATTTTGACCTGAAACATTATACAAAATAAAATCCTTAAACTGTGCTAAAACTTCATATGTATAGACCAACCAACATTATATTGCAGTCTTTGTCTAAGACCTTTTACCATTTTTTTGGTTTTGTTAAAGGAAAAAAATTACAGAATTCACAAATTTGTGACATAACTGAACCCACTTTTTCTCAATTTTTTTTGGGCAAATCCGTCTTGCATCTGCCGCTCACTCCATGAGGAGTATATCTTGAGGTTCCGGTCTCTTGATTTATCCAGTGGCCGTCATGTGGTTCTATGCCAGGTGTTCCCTGGCATATAATTGGGCTTTACCCTGTGCAAGTTGTAGGCGCAGGTTATAGTGCTCAGATGCAGGGCAGGAACAACTAATCATGAAAACTGACTTCTTGTATGGATGGGGACTATTGAGTAGGCATGTGGATACCTCTACACCATATAACCCCCAAATAATATAAGCATAGCATTCGAGCATGTTAACATGTGAGAAGAACTTTAACAATGTTCTATACCATTGTTGTATTCATAAAACAGAATGTTTCTACCTTGCTGCTGTCCCTTTCATAGATCCTTACTCGACGTGGCTACTAAAAAAAAATCCTACTCTTCTGGTTAATTTTCCTTGCTCTTTTATTTATTGAAGACCGTAACATGCCGTCAAATTTATGGAGCAATAATTAGTATATCATTTTCAATGTTCCAGTGAACTTTTGTCATAAAAATGTAAGAGGTTTTTAATTGCTAGTAATCAGGACTGCGTGTTAAAAGACTGCAGATAATTAGGAGTTCATTTGCATTTTGCTTCTCACAAATTTTCTTAGCGTTGGCAATATCTTAATTCTTTTGTTTTCCTCCTGAGGATTGTATTATCCTGTTTACTGCGCATTCATTTTCTCTTGTGCTTCTGTGGTGCTACACTAGACTGAAATTCTGATTTTTAGGAGAATATGCAGTAATGGGTATGACTTATCCATAGATCCATGTACTGCAATTCTGTAGTACTGTACTTACATGGTAGGAGCGGTCAAACCCCAAAGGGCTAAAGTACCCTTGGGGGTCTTTAAAAGTAATTAAAAATATATTTATAACTGATATAAAAAATAACATAATATACATGTTGGTATTGTTGCGTCCCAAAAGTCCTCAAAATGGTAGCAATGAAGACTTCATCCATTCCGAAGTAGGAAAAAGTTATTAGCGTCTGAATAAGGCAAAATGAAGAAAAATGTATATGTTCAAAAGTATTTTTTTAAAGTCTAACAAAACCTACATAGATTTGTTATCTCTGCGATCGTACCAACCCAAGTCTTTTTGCCATTTTGAGCGCACAGTAGTAGCTGTAAAATCTGTGTTCACTAGAAATTGGCGCAAATCCTTTTGTTTTTTGTTTTCTTCCTCGCTCTACAATTTCGTTGCATTTGGTCTTTTTTTCCAGCTTCCCAGAACCGGCAGTGAATATGAAATGCTGTCACTAGGAAATACAATTTATTACACAGAAAACAAGCCCTGAGCATGCTCTGTAAACCGAAAAATAAAAGTTATGGGGACTGACAAATGAAAACGCAAAAATGATTTGGTCATTAAAGAGGGGGGGGATGGAATCACAAAAATGACCTTGGCGGTAGAGGTTATAGGTCGTCCATTTTGTAGTTAACCTAGTAAATGTTTCCCTTCTACCCAGAGGAACCGCAGTTCAGCTGTCACATGCCATGTCTTACGATTGCTGGCAGGTCAGGGGGCTCTCATTACTGAATACGCAATGCAGATGTTATCACATATTATTGTTGGCGGAGACCTAGCTGTTGTGTCTCAACGTCCCCCTCCCTCCTCCATAGAAAATCTGTATAATATGACTTCTCATTAATCTTCATTTCACTTAAAATTTTCTGTAAATGTTGTTTTATAAGTGAAAAGTGGATTATCAAAGGAAGAGGGAAACTGACAAGTAAGCATTATTTTTTTTAATAATGTACAGAAATCAAACCCTTGGCTATTGTGGGTTAATTTTTGTGGGTTAAATTCATGTGGCTAGATGTTACCTCAGGTATATTATTGGAACACGAGACTGGTTGCTTTCACTATATTAACACATATTTTTGTGATTTTAGCAAATAAAGTTATGACTCTGTGTAGAAGTCATGGGGTTATCCAGTTGCAAAATTGCTCTGATCCACCAATTACCCCCCACAGCAGCCACTAGGTTAGGGTGGATGCTTTTGTGTTTCAGTGTAACAATAGCCATGTTTTACAGTTTATTCTAGAGATTAATAATCTATAATGTGAGCCATTCTCCAGTATAAATGCTGGAGTTGTGTGGCTCTGTAAAAGTAGATTCAGCTTGCCTAGTGAAGTCTGGTTGTATTAATGTGAAGAGGTGTTTACATTTATATTACTGAAAAAGTTGATGTCTAGAGGGATTTCTAGAAATGAATGTAGTTTATATAGCACATACCTTTTACTGTATTACTAAGTAAACACACATATTAACCTTTTATTCATGGAATACAAACTTGGGCTGATGCCCAACTCAACTGTGTGCCATCAAAGTGATGGTTCCAGTGTGATAAATGAGGCTGCTTTCCATATTGACCTTGTAACGGTGTAGAGTTTTCTTTATACTTATCTGACACATAACTTTTCATCACATTGTAAGGCCGAGAGCAACGTACAACTCAGCCTACCTTATACAGATACTACACTACTTACAGGGAAAATCGAATGACGTGGAATACATTTTATCACTGTAAATACTTAGTTTGAGAATAAAGAGGAACTGCCCTCTCTTCTGACCTGTCTGTTTTAGTAATTAGTAAAAATTGCCTAATTATGGACCATTTCATAAAACCTTGGGCCTTTTTCTCTTAGAAGTTTTTTTTTTTTATTTACCAACTAGTGATACTAGTTGAGGTTATTCCATATGACCAGACATTGTCCATTTATTACTTTAAGCCAAAGTATGTAAACACATGCCCCCAGCTGTGCCAATCTGGTTGTCAATTTATTCATGAGCTTTTCAGCTCAAAGTGAACATCCAACTTACAGACAACCCCGAGTTACAAACTGACCTATGGATGTTGGTAATTTACTATACTTTAGCCATAACTGTTATAGCCATTTACTGTAGTTTATCACAGGTGTCTGCAATTAAAATTTATTATTATTCCTGGTTATGATGACATCCCAACATTTTTAAAATCCAATTGTCACAGAGATCAAAATAAATTAGCTGGGGTAACAATTATAAAATATACAGCTCTGACAAATGCAACTTAAGAACAAACCTACAGAACATATCTTGTACAAAACTCGGGGACTTTCTGTTCAAGTATTTACTAAACTTGTACATTTGTAGTGCTGCCAATGACCACTAATGATTGTCAATAGGGTACCAATGAAATCTACCAGGTTTGGATTTCGTATGACTATCATATGATAGTTGCAGTAACGTGCAGTTCAAAACACAACTTCACTGCTGTGATGTAGCCACACAACGTTGTGATGTGATGTACCGCGCCCATTGCCGCCGTATGGGGGACGTATATGGGACGTACATACGTCCCCTGAACGGCCGTGTGAATATAGCCTTACTCATAGATCCAGGCACGGTGACTGTGGTAATCTTTTTGTATTTATCAATGGCCTATTTCCTTCTAAAGTTTTAGAAAATTTTGGGCAAAATTCTTTAAAAGATTATGCAAATTAGCCTAAAGGGTTCTGGGGGCATTACCAGAACCCTTCCCTGCTGCACCACTGCCCCACCCTCCCCTTTTGCTTCCTTAGCACTTTCCCCCTTCTTTATCCTTCTGTAGTCCCACACAGTGGCACTGGTGGGGGGTGGGGGGATACGTTCTCATAAGAATCATTTTAAAATGTGATTTTAGAAGGAAGGAGACCATGGGTAATAAATATAAGATTACCTGTCACTGTGCCTGGACCTATGGGTACGTGCCCCTGGTTTATCATGCTTCATGCTAAAGAGGTTTCCTTTTAAATCTAACATTTTAGTCCTCAGATACTATGAGTATCTATGAGTTACTCCAATTTGTTTACGTTTTACTTGCATCAGCTCAGGCTTACCCATGTATACCCAATTCTCCAACACAAAGCATGTACAGAAATGTTTGTGCAATTGAACCAAAGAGTTGAAAAACCTTTTTTTGCGAGTTTTTGATTTTGGAACTTGTGTATTGAATAATCAATGTCCCCCTACTTTGAAGCTTAGATACTGAAACTCTGCAATGATTAATAGAAATTTGTACTAGTGTGGGGAAATCCTACTAAATGTATTAAATTGTTTACCATGTTCTTGTATTTACAAAGCCACTTTGCCCTCCCAGTGCGTCATTTTAGCATGTAGCCACTTTTTTAGAGAAAATGAATAAATGCTGGTTTATATGCCTGTTTACTACGTGGTGGAAGGTGTTTCATTATGCGGTTTCTCATTAAAAAAAAAAAAAATCATGTTATATATTTAAGTATGTGGTCAGGGTACACTGGACTACGGTAGGCAAGGATTCACTCACACACCAGTTCACACCTGTGTTTATGATCTTCTCAAGAAGAACAAAAGTCTGAGGAATCCGTCTAAATGTCTGTTTGTTTTAATGGACTTTTAATGTCCCCCTTTAGTGTCTGTTTGCACCTCTTCCATTTGTGCTTGCCTTATTTGAGAAAAAATAGCGCAGCAGCTCCTGTCCAGTTTTCCGCTCACATAACGGAAACACTAACAAGACAATATAGGAAGCCATTAATGATCTTTTCAAAAAATATTATAGTTTTGGTTATGGAAGATAATAAAGAAGGGGTAGGCAAATAAGTGACGGTGATTGGCAGCACATAGCATAGTAAACCAGTGAAATTTCTAGACTCTTCCCATAGATTGTAGTGGAGACTAACTGGTGTTTTTCGGCCCCTGTACTTGGCTCTTAACAGGTGGAGAATCAAAAATAATTACATTAATGTCCCTTGACCTAACTAAAATGTTGAAGATCCGAGGGGTAGTCAGCAGTGTCCAAAATATGAGGATTATGTTCTATAAATGCTTGATATTGCAAGTCATTTTACCATATGTTGAACTTTTTTAATCTTGCCCCTTGTATATTCATTTACTATTATCTATAGCTTATGGCAGGTCTTGAAAGGTGTCAATCTGTAATAACTGCTTCCTATCTGCTGATCTGACCCTGATTACATCGTGAATGATTTGTGTATCCTGCCCGACCGCAGGGTTTATACTGTAATATAGCCCTAAATTTATTCTAACACGCAGTCTGCCTTTCATATGTTTAACATTTTAGCATGAAATATGTATCCATTCTGAATATTTTAAAATTTTAGAAGCCTGTATATCTGAGAGAGGCATACATTTAGTCTTTACAAGTCTTCATTCACCTTTGCACTGTATAATACAAGCACAGTACAATTTTAGATGTCTCTGTGTATGAAACGGGGGAGATGGGGAAATTCAGGAGAGGGAGAGGCAGAAATCATTTCGCCACACTTCACCCACAACATTATAAATGGCTGTTTCTCCATAAGGAAGTGACTAGCTTTGCAATGATGTATGAAATAATATGCATTTTGCATGTCCTGTTTGGAATGATAAAGGTCATATAGTATCATTTACATAATCTTGCTGTGAGAAAATGAAGTGTTGGGGGCATTTTCTGTGCAATATATACATTATCCCTTCATTATTCATGAAAGTTAATTTTACAGTGGGTGTGAATGATCTCTTATGGGCGCTTTTTTCCCTGATCATTCGGTAAAATAATATGTAGCAAAGGCTGCACAAATAGCAGGAAAACGAGTAAAGAGTGATACATTTGCATGACTCGCCGTGTACCCGATTGGATCTTGATTGATGGCTATCATTTGTCTTTGTCAGAAAAGGAGAAAAATGCAGACATTGAAATAAGAGTGCTATCAAAGTTTCTGTAGTGCCAGAAAATTCCATTAATGCTACAATTCAGCATAACCAATCTGTTTTCCTAAGAAAATCCTTTATCCGTACAGCCTTTCCGAAACCATTCCTTATCGTTTTTCCCGCTGAATATGTATTTGCTCAATGTCATACCAAAGCGTCTGCCTCTTAGCATATGATATGGCTGAAAGTTGAATTGAAGGAATCAGAAGAACCTTTGTGTGGGACCAGTATCTAGAGGATGACTAATAACAAGACAATAAGAGAACCTTAGTCTATTCTGTATTTTCCAATACTTCTCACAATTCTAGTGTTTTTATATCCCCACTTTCCCTTTAAGAGGAAGTTTACTTCTGTTTCAAGCATAAAATGTATTTAACAATCTTAGTGATTTGAGATTTATAGTAACGCTAAACAGAAAACATAAGATGTAAAGTAAGTAGCATCAAATGTAGACGGGTAAACGTAACAAAAACAACCCTATTGAGATATATGGGATTTTTTGAATTTATACATCAAATCTGACACCTAGACATCTGTAATCTCTGCCACTTCTGCTACTTAGTCAGAGACCTTGTATAGTTTCCATCTGCCACTGGGGCTTGTCTGTTGTATCTACCGAAATGGTTGCTTGACCATTGAAATGTTTGGGCTCTCTTCCTGTTATCTGTGCATCATTCTTGCTGGCACCAACCGTCCAATATATAATAACATGCGGGACTGCCTGCAATGTGTCCAGATGGCCACAAAGCTATCTGTGGGGCTGTGGCAAGGATTGTGTGACTACATCATCCGTATTGCTAGCTGCCCATGTATTTTATAGAAGAAAACAGATATACGAAGAATCAACACATTAAGCTTAAAGGCATTTGCTACTTTTGCCAAGCATTATACCCTGCCAGCTGCATGTTGCAAAAAAAACTGAGATTTCCAACATACCTTTATTTTTGTCCATTGTGCCATTTCCAAGATATTCCCAGTTTAATCTGTATGATAATGAGACAGTTGGGGCACCATGGTTGTGTCCTCCATACTCTGAGCAGTGCTGTTCCTACATAAATTACTTTTCTTGTCTTGCTTTGTGTCATCCCCAGGTTTCTCCTAAGAAATAAAGGCTTATTTAACAGAGGTGGAATAGCCCAGGCGGTACATGTTGCACCAACTGTCTCATTAGCATACCAATTACAATGGGAATTTCTCTGAAACCCTGTAATTGACAGGAATAATAAAGATGGTTTGCAATTTACAATGTATGTCTCAATAACATGCTGCCAGCACAGTAAAATTCCCTTTAATTCCTTTTAATTCATAGCATTCCGTGCATTTGGACATGGTTTCTAATTACACGCTTGTAGGTGTGCTTTCATTTTAAATGGAGCATTGCCAGAAATGGCAGAGTACTGGGTACCAGTTCAACTTATCGCTTACCCTGGTGCTAGGGAATGAATATGATTAATAAGCAAACCCATATACAGGCAGTCCCCGGGTTACATACAAGATAGGGACTGGAGGTTTGTTCTTAAGTTGAATTTGTATGTAAGTCGAAACTGTATATGTTTTAATTGAAGTTCTGGACATTTTTTTTTCTTTTGTCCCAGTGACAATTGGAGTTTCAAAATTTTTGCTGTAATAGGACCAAGGATTATCAATAAAGCTTCATTACAGACACCTTACAGCTGATCATTGCAGTCTGGGGCTATAGTAAAGCATCCAGAAAGCTTCACCAGAGGTCACAGTGGGCAGAGGGGTCTGTCTGTAACTATGGGTTGTCTGTAAGTCGGGTGTCCTTAAGTAGGGGACCGCCTGTAACTAAGTTAGAGCCTTTTATTAGAGACATTGTTTTACAGACCTGATAAACTAGCAATGTTGATGTATTATTATACGCACAGCATTACCTACCCATTTTTTCATAGTGGTCCATAGTGGTCGGATCGCAGTTGATTTTGAATTGGGTTGAAATCTTTTTTTTAAGATCCCTTTAGCATTGCATGTGTTTCCCACCTTACGCTAGTCTTGGAACAGTCAGCATTCAATAATGATCTTTTCTATGGTGTTCCTCACTAGGCCTTCTGTTCCTGAAAACTCAAGTTGTAGGTTCTTGAAGCCTGAGATTGACATATGCAAATTTACCTTAACTAATCACAGTGATGGGAAGCAGCTTCATCCCGTCATGTAGTCATCTCTACATGTCCTGTGAGATTTGGCTGACTTTGTAATTCCCTTTCTGATGTCTTTTTGCTCCCCTCCAAAATGATAGCCAACTCTCATGTGGTTTGGGAGGACGACTACATGACTGGATGAAGCCGCTTCCTGCCCCTTTGACTAGTTAAGGTCAATTTGCTTATCCAACCTAAGGTTTTAAAAACTGTATAACTTTATTTTTGACAAAATCTTACGACAATTGATCCTGCACATACTGGGGACAGAATAGGGCAGAGAAACCACCTGACAAGTTCCCTTAAAAAGCCAATTTTTGCTGTATGATCTTTGCCACCTTTTGTTATAAAAAAATATTTTATTTAAGCTTGTTGAGAAATTCTTCACCTTTTTAAATGTATTTAAGCCAGGGATTCCCAGTTGTCATTGACTATGTAATCCCAGTTGAATTACAGCTACTATCTTTAAAGTGTTAAATATGTTAAACATGCATATAAATTATATCTATTACATCAGAATTTTTATTTTTGCAGAGCCATAATCATAATGTACTAGTAGATGAAGGGAAAGGCAAATTTTCCAAGTCTTTTCATATTTCCTAATTTCCTAGTGTCCAATAATTTATTCATTAACCCTACTTTCAGTTTTAGATTAGTGGGTTGGTCTCAGGATGGTGGCCAAACATATGAATAATTTACCATCTTTGCCTAACAGTGGAAGCAGGAGAATTGAAAGGATTGATGGCGGTGAAGGTTAACACATTTTAGCAGGTTTCATTAGCTTTTCATTGTCATATGTTTGTGTCTCCAGCTGAAATAAGCCTTGCAGGAGATCTCTAGTCTGGGGAACTAATTACTTGTAGCGATTGCCATTCTGATGAATAGACCCTCATTGTATCATTCCCCATAGACCCAGAGCAACGTGTGATTCCCAACTGCAGCCTGCCTGATATTTGATAGTAATTTTTACAGATAAACATAAGAAGGCAGAATGATGAAGTGCCCATGCAGTCTATTCAGACTATCATAGAACTGCACATAGCCAGCTGTGCTCTATTTTCCCCCAAAATCACAAATGAGAAAATATCTATTATTAATGGTGCCTCACAGAAGACCATACTTCTCATTTTCTAGATATGCAGTTTTAACTATTTCACTACTTCCTCGTGAATAGTGATATCACATAACTGGGGAAGAGCTCAGACTAAGAGCTCAAAATAAATGTGTAAGCACAGACCGTAAGTTCACATGTGTTCAGCAGGTTCCAACACATTATGGAGAATTTGTTAAGACTGGCATTTTGAACATTAAAGTTCCCCCCTTGCTTTGGCCTCTTAGTGGATACGGACACAAAACCTGACAGTTTTGACCTGAAGACTAGGGTTTTTTTGCTATAGTCTCCACTGGTTACAGTAAATGTGGCAGGCCAGGTGTTAACACCCCACCTTTCAACATGGCCAAAGTGGCGCGCGGGCCATAGAAGCCCCAAAACTGGTGAAGGCATGATTGGTCTCCTCCTTTTTGTTATCAATAGTGAAAAAAATTGTGCAGCAGAGCCAGTGTCTTCCCAAGTATCATAGCAGCCAGGCCGACACCCCCCCCACCCCACCCCTCTCCGGCTAAAATGCGCCTCTGGTCTGGCATATTTTTGCATGAAAACCGATGAACAAAAGATCACTGGTTTCTGAAAAGAACATAGAGCCCACCTTTCTATGCCCCCTCCACACCCACATAGCAGCATAACTTCCTGTTATCGTCCTTTTTTTTTTTTTTCTTTACACTCGTACACTCGCTTACCAACGGGACTCTACTTTCCCTGCAGCATCCGTATTACAGTTTGACTTCTTTATGCAAATTAATTGCAAGGGCTACCAGGGTTGTGGAGTAGCCTTAGAGAGCTGCACCAAGGCCACACCATGCCACAAGTAGCCCCTGCAGCTCCTCCTACCTGCTTGTCTTTTCCTCTTCTGGCGTGTCTCTTGCAGCAGGGGAGCTCCTGTTTCACTGCACTGCAGCTGCGGAGCTCTGCAAATTATATCACAGATTAATCGGAGCTTATAATGAGCTGTGCACCTGTCTGACATCACATGACCATGGAAGAATTTTATCTACCAGAAGTAAACAGTGAAGCTTCCTATAGAATGACAGCAAGCTGAGATCTTGAAAACTGGGAGCAATTGATACAGAAAGTAAATTGAAAAATTGTATAACTTTTCATCATAACGCATCAAACATTTATTTGCCAAGAGTAGAACACCCCATTAAGCGGAGATTGTAACAGAAAGCCCAGACGCAGGTATTAACTCGGCCTAACATCAGATGTTTCAGATTTTGGGAACATTTGTATTAAACCTCTCTTACTAAGGCATAGTTTGGTCATATTTTAGGTTTTGTATATGATGACAATTCCTGGACCTCCCTCAGACTTGCCCTTGCATAATAATGCATTCATGAGTTGTCCTCATGTAAAAGGCTATTGGTAAGGTCTCAGAGCAATATTTTGGGAAATGGGCTTGGGACATTTATGTAAGATTTGTGGGATTTCATGCCCAGTTTTTTAAAGGCACCAAATAGCATATAAATCCCTCTTGCACAAAGCAGAAGACTCCTGGGGCTGCCATGGATTGTGGGAGGGAGGTGCTCCCGCTTAGAGTTTGGGGACACATCCCTGGTACAGGAATGCTCTTCAGAAACTTAGAAATTCATTTTCGTAGATGTGTGACAGATTTGCTTTAGCCAATATACTGTCCTAGTCTGCACTTTGAGGATTTGGATCATCTCTGCTGCTCTTCTCAGACACTATAGATAACCGTATTTTCCTCTCTCGTCTGTTAACCCTCCTCTATATTGCAGCTGGTATCTCATCTTTCCTTTTACTATAACAAAGTAACCAATAGATGAAATGGTCTCGTATTGCAATGATTTTTATATAAAAAGGTTGATCAGAAACCTGACGTGGTGCATGTTCTATAGTTTTACTGAATGTTTATAACACAATGTCACTGTCAGTCTAGTCATTGCTTTGTGATACATGATCGATCAGCTATAAGGAATGGAAATCTGTTCCAGTGTTAAAAAATATGTATTAAATTTATAATATTCCTTTACAACATTTTTTCTTTTATATACCTTCTAAACGGATATGGAATATACTGGATGTGGTTACAATCCATGTACCTTAAGAAAGCATATGTTTTAATGGGAAATAAATAATCCATTGTATACAACTATTGCGGATGATGTTTTTTCCAGATAAATTGTATTTCCATGCTCTGTATTTTCTAATATAGATGGATATATAAGAAGAGCTATTGAGGTTCTGTTGGAAAAGGAAGTACACTTTTATAGTTATGAAAATTGCATGGACAATAGAAAGTGTAGTTTTAACCATATTTAAAGACTAAATGAAAAGTCTTATGCAGTTTTGCTACCCCAGAGGCTAAAGGTTCTGAATATTGTAGGAGATGATTTTAATTAAATTCCTGCACATCTAAACGGAGTAATATTTTATTATCACGCACAAGCAAGATTTTCATTAAAGTTAACACTTTCGAGGCAAATGGTGTTTGGTTTGATTTACTGACCTTGTGAGGGAAAGGCACAAATTAGAAAGAAAAATGATGAAAGGGGACAGACTTTGATTAATATAGGTAATGCTATCCCATATTTATAATAGCCTTTTCCCTATTCTGTTTTATAAATGCAGTCTCCGGGAGAGATGCCCTGCTGGGGCTGAAATGAGCCTGAAATCGGAGCGCATGCCACTAGTGTGCAGGGAAGTTGATCACACTGTCAGCAATTCATTTTACAATGATGTATTTAGTGTTCATTTCACCTTCCTTCCATGAAGAGGAATTCCTCAGATGGAAAAGTGATATTGTTCTTTTCAAGGACAAACCTAAAGAGAAAAACACAAGATAGAAGGGCTTGCACTAATGGAGGAGAGTATGTGCAGTACATGGTCATAAAGACTTTATTCCGTCACACTATACAAAGGGTTAATAAAAAACCACTAATTTACTCAGTCAAACAATAGACCTGATGGATATTAGAGGTGTTCATTCCCTTTGTTTCCATCGTGGAACCAAAAGATTAAATATGTCCTGAAAACCTAATTTTGGATATTTCCCAGACTCCCCTTGCGGAGTATCCATGTCTGTAAGTCTCCACGCACTAGCAGAGGTGGCCTTTAATGGCAAGGTCTCCATAAGGAATCTGCTTACCTCTGTGATAACCCTAGCACAGGCGCCAAATTTATGCGTAAACTCCCACATGACCACCATCTGACAGAGGACAAAGTGTCCCTTTTGGCCTCATTTGTGCTGATATATTTCAGCACACCATTTATTTTGTTTAAAAAACTGAATATTTGTGGTGTTTTGCATCATTTTAATAATAACAATTCTTTATATAGCGCACACAGATTATGCAGCTCTGCACAAAGCATGTCAAATTGGTCCATTTTTTTATTTTGTAAACTTGGTGGCATGCCTGTGACAGCAGAAATAACCTTAATAAACCCATACCAGTAACTCATCAGATTGAAACCTTCCAAGTACTTTTTTAATGTGCCAGAATGGTGGCATCATCCAGAAAATAAATCTTAAATGGGACAGGTTCTGGAAGGCGTTGATCTTCTTGATAAGGTACCAGTGGTGGTTTATAAGGTTAATATCTGATGATAGGTTCCCTTTAAGTTTTTCATATAGGAATTTTGTATATGATTAGCTCCAGTACATGCCATTTTTAACAGTATTTGCTGTATCTTTATGCATCTATTTATAGACCCTTTTTTGGGGGGGAGAACCTTATATCTGTTGCAGATACAGTCTTCGGCATTGCTGTACACATCTTTCATGCAGGAGTATCCTGCGTACAGTGATATCACATTGCTTCTTTAGTAAAGTTAAACTATTCAATAGTGACAGTTATGACAGTGAAAGTCAAAGAAAGAGCTAAGCAAACAAGGAAGGCTGTCTGTGAAAATTCACAGCTACCATGCTGTTTAGTAATGGCTAACATGTGTGATCTCTGTGTTTTGTTGTAGCCGTCCCCGGGAGTTCTGGCGCCTTGACTACTGGGAAGATGACTTGAGGCGCCGACGACGATTTGTTCGGAACCCCCTTGGTTCAACACATCCTGAAGCGACGCTCAAAGCAGCCATAGAACACGGTTAGTACCATAGAGTTATATGCTCTTGTCAGCCAAAATGGTCATATTGCTACTTTTTCGTGGATGTCAAAGAAATATTTCATAAGAGTAGGTAATTTTGTAGTTATGTTTTTTTGACAGGTTTATGTTTATTTCACTGATTAATGAGGACTCTGCTATTGTTGGCATATAGGTGGGTGATACATACATGGTAATTATCGGCTTTTTGAAGGGGCAATTAAGGTTTTGTAATCCCTGAAAACTGTCAATTCGGAATTATATAAAAAGATAGTGCTTTCAGCTTGAAGGTGGTGCCTGACCCACAGGAAGTGGCAGTTGTCCAATCAGCCAGTCATTGACTGAATTGGTGGTCTTCCTTGGTCAGTGGTTACCTGAGGGGGCACCCAGGCATTTCCAGTGTGTCCAACCCTTGGAGACAAAGAGAAACATCTCTTTCCCGGTCTATAGCTTTCATATATATATTTTTTTGACTTGCTGAAAAACCCCTTTAGTATGCATTCAACTTTTCTTTTAAACATTATTGTAATTACTTGCCCAAATATTTCACCATTTAAGTGCTTCCCATCTACAGAACAATATTGTATATAAAAACATTGTTTTAGTATGCTATCTAACATTGCATCATCACACGTTCAGAAGGATACTACACTTACATTATCATATTTATAGTGGTTTTCACACATTTTGAAGCCCCTTTTTCCAACTATCTACTGCATCTGTGATTGCTAAGGGCCGCCCAACTGGCTCCTCCACTAACTAGAACCCCCACCCCTAATTTATTTTCCTTGCACAACAGTATTGGGTATGATTTTTACTTCACTGCTGTTTTATTTGAAGTATGCAGTTTGATTAAAGAAAACCTACCATCACGGACCTACCTAATAAGGAAGATCCGGGGGAAGGGAAGGTTCCTTTAATGTATCGTAACTCCATGTTTTGTTTTTTTTTTGTTTTTTTAATAAAACTGTTAATGGCCCAGCACTTTCTAAAACTATAATCTAATATATATCCAAATTTTGTTGAGAGGCTACTGGGTCATAGCAGCACTGTGGAGCGGGAGCTACGGCTACTCCATGCCCCAATAACCTCTCTTGAACACTCCTACCAAGAAGTCTTCAGCACTCGTCTGCCAAGCCAGAGTTATGGACATGCACAATAGCCCCAGAACCGAGGCCGCAAATCTGCAAGTATACACGCTCTGTTTGGTCTATGCAAAGCCGGAGCTACTGCACACGTGCAGAAGACTGCTTTGTTGGTAGGACCGAGAGCGGCTACTGGGGCATTTAGTAGCTGTAGCTCCTGCTCCACAGCGTGGACCAGTAGCCTCTCAACAAAATTTGCATATATTTTAGATCATAGTTCTAGAAAGTTCTGAGCTATTAACCATTTTATTAAAAAAAGAACATGGAGCTATGATACCTTATTAGGTAGATCTGTGATGGTAGGTTTCCTTTAAAGGACATTTACCATCAAAATCAAGCATTATTAACTAGGGAAACTTAGTAACACTGCCTAGATCTATGATGGTGTCTTCTTATATTTTTATTATCCATGATTTCCTTCCTTCTACAATCAACTTTTAAAAGTATTCTAGTGTGCCAGAATTGCTCTGTGCAAGAGCACTTCCCCCTTTCCACTGTGTAAAATGACATCAAGTAGAGGGGGGAGGGGGGGAGTGTAAGTGGCGCAATGGAAGGGTGAAACAGTTCAAATGCCTGTGAAGAAAAGAGGGGCTCTGGTAATGTATCCATCTGGTAAATGTTCTCACGATTAGCTTCCGTTAAGATAAGGTCTTTATCTGAGGAAGGGATATAGTAGAGCTGACTCTGTGTTTGTTAAAGGTGAATTAGCAGAGCTGAGAGTGTCATTATGTTTTATACCCGTGTCATGGATCTCATCATCTCTAAACTCTGATCTGTCTCATCTCTCTTTTTCTATGTGTCAGATGCTAGTAAAATGTTTAGGAGCTAAATAAAAGTGTATATAAACCCTGGACCCAGATAATCTAGGCACATGGTCAGCACACAACATTCTATAACAGCTTAAAAAAGTCCCCACCTCAAGTCTGGAATTTTACACTGACCATCTCTAAGTGACAGGAGCTAAAACTGAGTAAAGTAAGGGAGTTAAAAATGATCTTTAGTGTGTAAACATCGCTAGGTGATAAAAATTGGAGATCTTTCTTAAAGAGTAATTAAACTTTTGAAGCTTTTTTTTTTTTTAATTTCATTCAACAAGGCTCAGTTCATTTTTAGAGAGCTGAGCTGCAATACCAGCACAAACTATGGTCAGATGTGGAACTGTTTTTGTAGGAAAGCAGCCTTGTTTTTCAATCCCCACACAACCTACAGACGAACTGTCTGTAGATACAGGACAGAAAGCTGATTTAGTCAAAATACTTAAAGGGTTGTTCCAAGTGGAATGGCTGGAAATGTACGTTTCCTGTACCTCCATTCATATGTATGGGAATCACTGCTGTCTCTTGACTGCTCCCCTCCGGATTCTTCAACATTAGTGAGATTCTGTTCTGGTAATCAGTGGGAGTACCAGCAATTGGATCATCATCGATCGACTTGTTATAACTGCAATATTGGGACAACCCCTTTAAGCTCTGGGAAGACACCTAAGACCTGAGCTTCTAGTCTCTCCTCACTTGAAAAAGGAATCGACGCTGATTCCGAAACGCGTTGTGTTTCCGAGACGCCAATAAACAGTTTTGTTGTGAAGTACTCTCCGAATCACTTTTGACTACCAGTGTGCGCCATAGTGACAATCACCCCATCATCCCCTAATAAAAAAAAGAGGAATGGAAGAGGAAAAAGATGGACACAGGAACATATTTTTTTAATAAAGTATATTACAAAGTTTAGTATTCTCATCTATGTGATTGATTTATCAGTATTCTTTGAGAATGGATCATTATTAACAAAATCTTTTGTAAAGATCTATTAGTTCCATTTTAACAATGGAACAAAAATTAATATCTATAGTTATATTGAACTATTATTCAAAAGCAAAGCAAAGCCTGGAACAAAAATTATTGAAATGTAGACATGCATATGTTTTAAACCTTGTATATGATGTTTTTTATGTGGAGTTGTACCATTTAAATTGAGTGTCATAGATGTAAAATTTACTTTCTTGATATACAGTAAGTCACTCACTTCTGACAAGATTCTTACTCCCTAGGAGGATGAGTTCTATATCTTCCTTATTGTCATCACATATTCTGTGATATATAGGTGTTGAGTAGAAAGTTTTATACCTGTGAATGCTTCTCCATTGATATTAAATCTCGCTGCTAAAAACCTATATCAAGCTATGTGATGTACCGTCTGCTTGGAAGATAAAATATCGCTGAACCGACCCAGTGTTGTTTTTCATTATTTGTATGGGAGAGTGCCATGCATCCATGCATCAGAACATCTTTAAAAATAAGTATAAAAAATGTGGTTTAAATCACTGTGGTGGAGATGAATAAAAGTGCTGGCATCAGATATTGCTGAGAGATGGGCATTCAATATGGCACAATAGAATTTTTTATTATCATTCTAGAGATAAATATATTTTTATGGGTTATATAGGGTAAAAATATTAAATACTTTTCTATATTTTTTATATAGTTTTTAAAAAAAAAATAAGTCTACCAAAATAAACAGAATAGTAAGCAATAAATGATACATTTCACTATAGGTGTGTACCTGTGAGATATTATTTAGGCGTCACATATGTACATTTACAAACCACCTTAGTATCAAAGTCCGTTTCATGCCATCGTTTACTCTCCACAGTTAACGTGCACAGACTTGACTCTAACTTAGTTTAACTGACAGGTTCCCTTTAAATAACTAACACTAACTAATCATCTATTTTAAAACTGCTATTAAACAACAGTAAAAGTATACCTATTTATCCAGAAGCAGCTATTCATCTATTATTTAAATAATCATAAAAAAAAATACAGTCTACATTAGCGAACTCAAGCATACAGTCAGATTACGCCACTTCTAAACTGGAGCTGCCACTGCCAACCCAGCCCCCCTCAGTAATGAGGAGTTGAGATGGTCATTGGCTGTTTATGATTCCCTGAGAATTCGGGAGTGGGTCCATGTTTCGCCCCCTTCCCTCAGTTATTCTCTTTAGCGAGTTGCACACATCCATCGTCTCTCTCAAGTCCTTCATTCCTGAGGGTGGCCGTGCAGTGTGTTATGTACATATAGGTTGGCGCAGGTATACATTTTTGTCTTTATGTTTTGTTCATAGAGTTACCTTCTAAAGTAACCTATTTTATAGTTGGGGTGCAGGTCACCGACTATTTATACCAGCGACACCACGCAGATTGTTAGCATCCCCCATTCCCACTTTGGCGCCGAACCTATTCTTGTTTTTAGAAAGCTGATTTACTCAAAATACTTAAAGGGGTTGTTCCAAGTGGAATGGCTGGAAATGTACGTTTTCTGTACCTCCATTCATATGTATGGGAAACACTGCTGTCTCTTGACTGCTCCTCTTCGGACTCTTCAACCATTAGTGAGATCCCGTTCTGTTAATGAGTGGGAGTGCCAGCAATTGGATCCTCATCGATCGACTTGTTATCCACAGGATAAAGATATAACTGCAATATTGGGACAACCCCTTTAATAAAAAAAAGAGGACTGGAAGAGGAAAAAGATGGACACAGGAACATATTTTTTTTATAAAGTATATTACAAAGTTTAGTATTCTCATCTATGTGATTGATTTATCAGTATTCTTTGAGAATGGATCATTATTATCAAAATCTTTTGTAAAGATCTATTAGTTCTATTTTAACAATGGAACAAAAATTAATATCTATAGTTATATTGCACTATTATTCAAAAGGAAAGCAAAGCCTGGAACAAAAATTATTGAAATGTAGACTTGCATATGTTTTAAACATATGATGTTTTTTATGTGGAGTTGTACCATTTAAATTGAGTGTCATAGATGTAAAATTTACTTTCTTGATATACAGTAAGTCACTCACTTCTGACAAGATTCTTACTCCCTAGGAGGATGAGTTCTATATCTTCCTTATTGTCATCACATATTCTGTGATATATAGGTGTTGAGTAGAAAGTTTTATACCTGTGAACGCTTCTCCATTGATATTAAATCTCGCTGCTAAAAACCTATATCAAGCTATGTGATGTACCGTCTGCTTGGAAGATAAAATATCGCTGAACCGACCCAGTGTTGTTTTTCATTATTTGTATGGGAGAGTGCCATGCATCCATGCATCAGAACATCTTTAAAAATAAGTATAAAAAATGTGGTTTAAATCACTGTGGTGGAGATGGATAAAAGTGCTGGCATCAGATATTGCTGAAAGATGGGCATTCAATATGGCACAATAGAATTTTTTATTATCATTCTAGAGATAAATATATTTTTATGGGTTATATAGGGTAAAAATATTAAACTTTTTTTAAAAAAAACTATATAAAAAATATAGACAAGTCTACCAAAATAAACAGAATAGTAAGCAATAAGTGATACATTTCACTATAGGTGTGTACCTGTGAGATATTATTTAGGTGTCACATATGTACATTTACAAACCACCTTAGTATCAAAGTCAGTTTCATGCCATCGTTTACTCTCCACAGTTAACGTGCACAGACTTGACTCTAACTTAGTTTAACTGACAGGTTAAATAACTAACACTAACTAATCATCTATTTGAAAACCTGCTATTAAACAACAGTAAAAGTATACCTATTTATCCAGAAGCAGCTATTCATCTATTATTTAAATAATCATAAAAAAAATACAGTCCACATCAGCGATCTCAAGCATACAGTCAGATTACACCACTTCTAAACTGGAGCTGCCACTGCCAACCCAGCCCCCCTCAGTAATGAGGAGTTGAGATGGTCCTTGGCTGTTTATGATTCCCTGAGAATTCGGGAGTGGGTCCATGTTTCGCCCCCTTCCCTTAGTTATTCTCTTTTAGCGAGTTACACACATCCATCGTCTCTCTCAAGTCCTTCATTCCTGAGGGTGGCCGGCTTCTTTTGCGGATTTCATTCTTTAGGTTGGTCTTGTTCCATGGATACTGGATATTCTTCATCCCTTGTTTTACCCCTGACTTTTGGTTAAATATCTGACTTTGACTTTACCTAGTCCTCTAGCCTGTTTCTCACCATGATACTACTATATTAGCTGCACAGCTGGATATACATTAATGTTCTTGGAACCACATCCAAGAGATCATTTGTAACAAAGTTATTTTTGCTTGTGAAGAAAAAAAACGGGGATCCCTAAGGTTACATTCACACAAATGTATGGGGGACGTATATATACGGCCAATGTATATATGGCGCATATACGCCCCCTATACACTTCTATGGACTCACAACGCCATATGGAAGCAGTACGGTGCAGCACACATGCGGCACCATACCGCTCCATAGCCTGTAGAAAGATAGGACAAAAAAAAATGGACAAGTTATCAATATAAAAAAATATATCATCCCATGCAGTAAGTGCCATAAAAAAAATAAAGTTCAAGTGATTAAATTACCATTTTGCCACCCACAAAAGTTGGCACCAGGAAGTTTGGCCCATATATAACAAGCCCTCATATGGCCATGTAAATAGTAGGGAGGAAGGGAGTAAAAATGGAAATTAAAATATTTATAGGGCTATTCCAGGAATCAGCATAATTCATATTCATATGGGTCATTAATACCGTATATACTCGAGTATAAGCCGACTTGAGTATAAGCCGAGGCCCCTAATTTTAACACAAAAAAACTGGGAAAACCTATTGACTCGAGTATAAGCCGAGGGTGGGAAATGCATTGGTCACAGCCTCCCCAGTATATAGCCAGCCCCTGCCCCAGGGTATATAGCCTGCCAGCCCCTGCCCCAGTCTATATAGCCTGACAGGCCCTGTCCCAGTGTATATAGCCCCCCCCCCATAATGCAGCACAACAATACTATTGCAGCGGCTGCGGCACAGAAGATATACGGGGGCCGCCGGGAAGGTGAGTTTTGATTTATTCATTTTTTTGACTCGAGTATAAGCCGAGTTTGGGTTTTTCAGCACATTTTTTGTGCTGAAAAACTAGGCTTATACTCGAGTATATAAGGTATATAAGATGATTAGATGATAATAAGCTGTTATTTATAATTTTTCTCCCCTTAGCAGAAAAATGCTGTGGACATAGACTGTAATGGAGAATTAAAATGCTACTGGCCCTTTAATCAGTGCATTGATTTCCTCCGCACGGAGCAGACACAGGACAGAAGATGTTCGCTGGTCACATCTCCACATGTCCTGTACCTGTTGGTCATGTGATCATCACTACGTTTGGCTGTAGTCGGTTGGTTGCAGTGCATCCAGTATGGCCAGTGTTGTGGTGATGTGCAGTGATGGCAGTTACACACATCATTGCTATGGTAACAGCAAGACAGTTACATCCTCTTGTAATCATTAGGAAGGAGGAGTTACTGAGATTATGGGACTTGTAGTTGTAGATGGTGGCCATCTTGGAGATAACTCCGCCTACTTTAGCGAGGCCATAACATTTTGTAAATCATGAAATAAAACCATTTAAGCTCCATTTTGTGATTAATGACACAAGGGATGATTTACTTACCCGGTCCTGTCGCGATCCAGTGGTGCATTCTCTGTGAAGGATTTGGGTCGTCCGGCGATTCACTAAGGTAGTTCCTCCGACGTCCACCAGGTGTCGCTGCTGCGCTAAATGCACTGAAGTTCACCAAGCCAGGCCGGGTGCAGCGCTTGTCAAGAGACACTTTTTTAAAAAAAATACATCGGTTTATCCGAATCCGTCGGGTTTTCTTACGGCCACGCCCCCCTGATTTCCATCGCGTGCAACTCAGTGCCGATGCGCCAAAATCCTGGGGCAATTCAGCAAAAATCGGCACGAATCGGAAATATTCGTGTTACCTGTCGAAAAACCGCGATTCGGGCACTTAGTAAATGACCCCCATTGAGTTTTGTTGTATTCATCTATTTATAGCAATATGGGTTTTTGCATCAGACGTTCATATTCCCGGAATACCCCTTTAAACAAAGGTGCTTTAGGTTAAATGTTAAGTCCTAAGTCATACCTCAAAACCAATTCTTTAAGCCAGTGATGGGGAACCTTTTAGAGGCCGAGTGCCCAAACTACAACAAAGAGCCGCTTATTTATTGCAAAGTGCCATCACAGAAATGTAATTTGTGATTTATACTCCCTTCTCTGTCACAGTTTTCATTGATACCAGCACCCTGAGGACACCAGGAAAGCAGAAAATAGTCCCAGGTAGAGCTGTCACTTTAAAATAGCTCTGGGCACAGCAAGTCCTGGGCTGTCTGGAACTGCAGGAAGATACCTGGAGTCCTCTCTGGTGATGGCCTGAGTGCCCATGGAAAGGGCTCTGAGTGCCACCTCTGGCACCAGTGCCATAGGTTAGCCATCACTGCTTTAAGCTATCTATTCATCCAATGCACTACAAAACACCACTAGATTTATTGTGTAAAATTCCCAGCACATGTCATATACCATGCCCTGCATGCCGCTTCTTGTTCTGATTAATGTGCAGGTACAAGCGATTGAGAAGCGCAATTAACACTTCATTTAAAGTGCAAATAATATCACTTTATGTGTAATCTCCATCTGACTATATTTGCAACAACAAACAGGGAATCCCTTTGCAGTGCTAAACAAGTCAGGACACCTACAGTGATGTACAAGGGATTTAAAAAAAAAGAAACCATATTTTTATAAAACACTTTTTAGCATTTTTTATGTTAACATTTTACCTGAGCTTCTTTTCAGCAAATCTGTTTTCATTAATTATGCAATATGTAACATATATACAAGCAGTCCCCGGGTTACTTACAGGATAGGTTCCGTAGTTTTCTTCTTAAGTTGAATTTGTATGTAAGTAGGAACTGTATATTTTTGTAACTTCAGGATTTTTTGGTCTTTGTGACAATTGGATTTTAAAAATGTTGGATTGTCATGAGAACCAGGATTAACAATAAAGCTTCATTACAGACACCTGTGATAACTGTTATAGCTGATCATTGTAGCCTAGGACTAAAGTACAGTAAATTACCAACATCCAGAGGTCCGTTTGTAACTAGGGGTCGTATGTAAGTTGGTTCTTAACTAGAGCACAGCCTGTAGCAGTTAGTATTTAGGGGTTTACTGAGAGCAGCCCTTTACCTACAGTATATGCAAAAAAAACCTTTTTCTCGCCACATGAAATATGACATAGTTATACCAGTCACTTAGATGCATAACATAGTTGGGCCAAAGCTGGGCCTAGCTGCAGAAAAAGTTGTTTAGTTCAAGTACAAAGTTACCTGATAATGTAGTTGTGGTTAAAATCAGTGTAAAATCAGTCCTCATTTGTTGAAATGTGCAACTGGCACATTGTAACAGATCTTAAGAAATTACTGTCATGGTGACAGATCATTACTCCCTGATAAGGTTAATGGGAGTGATTATCAAAGCAAATAAGGTTCCCACTGGCTGCCAACTGTGCCCATACAGCAGGTTACCACCACATATGGGGTATTGTTATACACGGGAGAAATAGGGGATCAAACTTTGTGGAGCGTTTTGGTATTTTATCCACTGAGAATTTGTACATGTTTTGAAAAACACATTCAAAAAATAGAAATTTCAAAATTGCACACAATTTTGTTTTAATCCCTGTAAAACAATTAAAGGGTTAACAGACATCATAAAAGTTGTTTTACTTACGTTGAGAGCTGTAGTTTCTACAATGTGGTAAATTATGGGGTTTTACTATTATTTAGGCCTCTCAAAGTGACTTGAAACCTGAGCAGGTCCCTCAATAGCAGGATTTAGCGTTTTTTTTTGAAAATGTGAAAAATCGTTCCTAAAGTTCAAAGCCCCATAACATCCTACAAAAATGAGAGGATGCGTAAAAAAACATGTCCACATAAAGCGGATATTTGGTTTATGTTAGTTATCAAGTATTTTTGCTGTTATAACTCTGTGTTGAAAAAATAGAACATTTTGAATTTCGAAAATCGAGAATTTTTTCAAATTTACACCAAATACCGTATATACTCGAGTATAAGCCGACCCGAGTATAAGCCGAGACCCCTAATTTTAACACAAAAAACTGGAAAAACCTATTGACTCGAGTATAAGCCGAGGGTGGGAAATGCATTGGTCACAGCCTCCCCAGTATATCGCCAGCCCCCTGTTGTATACAGCCAGCCTGTCAGCCCCCTGTTGTATACAGCCAGCCTGTCAGCCCCCTGTTGCATACAGCCAGCCTGTCAGCCCCCTGTTGCATACAGCCAGCCTGTCAGCCCCCTGTTGTATAGAGCCAGCCTGTCAGCCCCCTGTTGTATAGAGCCAGCCTGTCAGCCCCCTGTTGTATAGAGCCAGCCTGTCAGCCCCCTGTTGTATACAGCCAGCCTGTCAGCCCCCCTGTTGTACTAGCAGCCAGCCTGTCAGCCCCCCTTTGTATACAGCCTATCCTTCAGCGCCCCCTGTTTAGTAATACAACCGCCAGCCTGTCAGGCCCCTGTTTTGTATACAGCCATCCTGTCTCGCCCCCCTGTGTGTATACAGCGCACCTGTCGCTTCACCTCCCTTTGATTACCGACCAGCCTGTCACCCCTCTGTTGTAATACAGCCAAGCCACTGTCAGCCGGACAGAAAACCCCGACATAACGAATTTAGGCAGGCGCTACACAACAGGGAAAAAGTAGATGTGCGAGTATTACTAAATATAATTTTCCAGTCGGTGTCTCTTGTTGGCGATGGACCAGGGGGGGGGGGGGGGAAGGGGTGGGGGGGGTAGGGGAGGGGGGTTTTTTTTTATATACCCGAGTATAAGCCGAGTGGGGAATTTTCAGCACAAAAATTGTGCTGAAAAACTCTGCTTATACTCAAGTATATACGGTAATAGATATATAATAGATTATAAATAGATAGATAATAGATACCTTTATACTGGGATTATGTTTGTACAGATCTTCGCTAAGACGATGCAGTTTCTTCTTACTTAGGTCCAAAGTTTCAGGTTTTGAGTTTGTTGGGGAATCTCCCCCATTGACTTGTTCGGTTGAGGTAAGTAGTGCGGTGGAGGGAGGCGCGCTGTCAGCGTAGGTCGTAGCGAGTGCGTCCATCGCCAGTGATGTCTGTGAAATGAGAATGGGTGAGCGGGTTTTCTACCAAAAACTCACAATGGCCGAAAAACAGGATAAGGGAGCAGAGAGACCCCTACAATGTGTGACCCGCACCCCCAGACCCCTGTGTCATCGTGCTTTGTTTCCTCTTAGACTATGTTCACACTGCAGGTTACATTGTAAATACCGCGCTGCAGCATGAGAGACTCCGGGAGACACTTCACAGGTTAAAAGACTCCATCAGGTAACAGAAACGAGGGTGAAAGATGCAAGGACAGTTACCTGCTGTACATCTATCACACCTGCAGTACAGGACAGTTACCTGCTGTACATCTATCACACCTGCAGTACAGGACAGTTACCTGCTGTACATCTATCACACCTGCTCATTGTAATCTCGGTTATATTCTTCTGCTAGTCTTAGGACAAATATATGAATGGAATGGTATCAGGTCATTGCCATTTCCTTTTGTCAAAGGGAGTGTGTTCTTGTATAGTCCAGCACATTGAGGGTGTGGAACGGCCGTCCACTTAGTAACATCCAGTTATCATTTTATTTTAAACTTTGTGTGAATGAGAACAGAAGAATTATTTTAAGGTCCATTGCACACGACTGCATGGGGGGGCCTGTGATACGGTAGCACAATGTGTGGCCTCATCACGGAGATTGATAGCACCCTGTTACATTCCGGTGAGTTCACAGTGTCTCGCTGCGCTGTAGAATATAGGCCATGTTCATGAGTAGGTTCATCACTAGGATACCACAGACTGATGTGGTGAATACTGGTCACGTGACACAACTGAGCAGAGAACAAGACATTTTTTAAGAATATGTCCAAAAATAGCAAAGAGTTAGGTTTAAAAAAAACGATATATGAAGTGAAAGTGAAATAACTGATTGGTTCACCAGATAAATGGATACACTGCACCACTCAAGACAAATCCATTGTGAATTACCTAGCGAATGATTAGGGTATCAGTTAGAGCCGCATGCACAGACCACTGTTCTTTTTTTTTCTGTATATAGCTTTATTCTACGGAATTACGGACATATTTGCACACGTACTGGCACGCATTGCCGTCCGTACCCGTATCTGTATAACATACGTTGGTCTGGCAGTGATGGGTGACTGCCTATTGCTGGCTGACAGAATGCACCCCCCACTGGTTCTGGATACTGCACATATATACGGCAACATACGGTACACAGCCGTATGCAGCAAGTATTTAGCCCATATTTTATACGTTCCCATTGACATCTATTTTGCACCGTATTTCTGTTTTGTACGGCCCATAGGACATGCTCTTTATTTTTCTACGTTTTAATTACTGTTCGGTAGAGCAGCCATGTACATGGATGGCTGTATTGTCCATTGAAATGCATGGGACCATATTCCTGGCGTATATCCAGCTGTATATATGGCCGTTTTTATGCGGTCATGTGCATGGGGTCTTAGATAAACTGACACTAACTGATGACATAGTATCTGTTAATTTACCTTTAATTTTCATCCATTTTTTTCTTAAAATGGAGATAAAGAACGGATATGCCTTGATGGAGTATGAACTATAAATGTTTTATCTTATTCTATTCACAGTACTCTTACTGACACCTAAAATATATTAAATGTGGATGTAGTGATATATGGCCCATGGATATTTTTCACTTGTCTTGTGGAGGAAGCCTTTAAAAAGACGCGACGTGGACATGATACTTTGGAAGCAGCATGGTGTCAATGATAACGCATGAATATGACTTCGAGAGATATATAACTAGAAGAAACTGTGAAAACTCCAGAAGTCTTATGCAAAAAGAGTCATATTTCTTAGCCATCATTATTTGACACTTTGTGACTTTAGTCCCGTAGAGGTCACATTCAAAGATCAAGGTGTCATTATTGAGAGGACATAAGTAAAGTGAATGTCGACAAGTTGATCCTAAAGCTGGAGATGAGGGCACATAAAATTAGTCAGGGGGAAGAAGGGGGATGAGATCAATTGGCAATTTCTTACTTTTATATATTAACTTTGTATGCTTTATTAACCAAAGGGTACTACCTAAAATATCTATGTATATTATTTGATGTTATATATTTTATTATTATATATATTATATTAGTATAAGCTGAGCACCTAATTTGCCACAAATACCTAGGGAACGTATATGACCAGTGGCCATCTTCTGTCCTGTGTCTGCTCCTCGCGGAGGAAATTAACAGCTGATTAAAGGGCCAGTAACATTTTAATTCTTCATTACAGTCTATGTCCACACCATTTTTTTTGCTAAGGGGGCAATATTTTTAATAACAATTAATTACATATTAGCTTATGTTTTGAGTACCTATTTGTATATGTATATGAATAGAAGGTTTACGCTATGTGGTAACGCGCATATAAATAAATGCTTCTATACTCTATACTATATACTCTATACAGAGAGTATAGACTTGCCCCTGTCCGCAAACCAAAGCTAAGCGAAGAAGAGGACGATGAAGAAGAGTGCAAAGTTTTTTTTTAAAAAAATGTTATACTCCTAAGCAGAGCGAGATTTTTTTCAGCACAAAATCACCTTATATACGGTAAATTCATTGTAATCTAGGTTATTTTCTTCTGCTAGTCTTAGGACATGTATATGAATGGAATGTTATCAGGTCGTTGCCATTTCCTTTTCTTGTATAGTCCAGCACATTGAGGGTGTGGAAGGGCCCTCCACTTAGTAACATCCAGTTATCAATTTATTTTAAACTTTGTGTGAAGGAGAACAGAGGAATCTGTCTACAATGAGCACAAAGAAATGTTTTCCAGAATATTTTAAGGTCCCATGCACACGACTGTGTGGGGGCCTGTGATACAGCAGCACAATAGGTGGCCTCATCACGTAGGTTGATAGCACCCTGTTACATTCCGGTGAGTTCACAGTGTCTCACTGCACCATGACTGAGCCAGGTGGCTGCGCTGTAGAATATAGGCCATGTTCATGAGTGGGTTCATCACTAGGATACCGCAACTGAGTTGTGAATACTGGTCCACGTGACTCAACTGAGCAGAGAACAAGACATGGATTGTACACCAGGCACACAGCTCTTCTTTTAGCATTTATGCCCTGGTTTTTTACCAAAAAAACGTTTACAATTATGCAAATGAGCCCGAGGAGATCCAGGCTCCATATGTATTAATGGAGCCCCTCAGACTCATTTGCATAATTTTTAAAGCCTTTTTTTCTTTACAAAAAAAGAGGAAGCTTAAAGGGGTATTCCAGGAATCAGCATAATTCATATACAAATGGGTCCTTAAAATATAAGATTATATGTAATTAGTTGTTATTCAAAATTTTGCTCCCGTTAGCAGAAAAATGCTGATGACCTGGGCAGGTCATGTGATCACCACTACGTTAAGCTGTAGTTGGTTGGTTGCAGTGCATCCAGTATGGCTAGTGTTTTGGGTATGGCAGTTACACATCATTACTATGACTATGATTAAGAACTATATTTAGTTCGAAACGCGTCAGTTTTTTTCACCATGGTACCGTTTTAATATTTTTAAAGGATGAAATAAACTTCAACTTTTTTATTCACAATTTTGTCTTCATACCTGCCTGGCTGCTGGATTACCGTTCGCATTCTTCGGATTGTACACCAGGCACACAGCTCTTCTTTTAGCATTTATGCCCTGATTTTTTACCAAAAAAAGTTTACAATTATGCAAATGAGCCCGAGGAGCTCCAGGCTCCATATGTATTAATAGAGCCCCTCAGACTCATTTGCATAATTTGTAAAGCCTTTTTTTCTTTACAAAAAAAAGAGGAAGCTTAAAGGGGTATTCCAGGAATCGGCATAATTCATATACAAATGGGTCCTTAAAATATAAGATTATATGTAATTAGTTGTTATTCAAAATTTTGCTCCCGTTAGCAGAAAAATGCTCCCGTTAGCAGAAAAATGCTCCCGTTAGCAGAAAAATGCAGGTCATGTGATCACCACTACGTTAAGCTGTAGTTGGTTGGTTGCAGTGCATCCAGTATGGCTAGTGTTTTGGGTATGGCAGTTACACATCATTACTATGGTAACAGAGCAAGAAAACCTGTTAGATCATCACTGGGAGCAGAGGTAGGAGGAGTTACTGAGAACTAAAGGATCTTGGGACTTGTAGTTTCCAGTGGCAGCCATCTTAGTGATTACTTTAGAGAGGCCATACAATTTTGTGAATCATAAAATCAAACGATTTAAGCTCCATTTTGTGACTAATGACATTAAGTTTTGTTACATTCATTTATTTATAGCATTATGGGTTTTTGTAACAGACGTTCATATTCCCGGAATACCCTTTTAAAGAGGAGTGGATTCTGCCACAGTGGGCACGCACCAGTATGTCAGTTGCTTAGTTAACAATCCTTGATCCTGGTGGTAGATATCCTTCAAGATACATTAATAATCACTTTATGACTGTGTATGCTTGACTATAAGCCAGGTATTTTGGCACAATTTTTGTCCACTACTGGGGGGAGACGCTCTGAGTGAAGGTAACGTTTCGGGAGCACCAACTACCTCATTTATAGTAATCGTGCAAATCATTTTTATACAATATACTTAATTCATTTTCGCTTATAAATATACACTCACCGGCCACTTTATTAGGTACACCATGCTAGTAACGGGTTGGACCCCCTTTTGCCTTCAGAACTTGCTCAATTCTTCGTGGCATAGATTCAACAAAGTGCTGGAAGCATTCCTCAGAGATTTTGGTCCATATTGACATGATGGCATCACACAGTTGCCGCAGATTTGTCGGCTGCACATCCATGATGCGAATCTCCCGTTCCACCACATCCCAAAGATGCTCTATTGGATTGAGATCTGGTGACTGTGGAGGCCATTTGAGTACAGTGAACTCATTGTCATGTTCAAGAAACCAGTCTGAGATGATTCCAGCTTTATGACATGGCACATTATCCTGCTGAAAGTAGCCATCAGATGTTGGGTACATTGTGGTCATAAAGGGATGGACATGGTCAGCAACAATACTCAGGTAGGCTGTGGTGTTGCAACGATGCTCAATTGGTACCAAGGGGCCCAAAGAAAGCCAAGAAAATATTCCCCACACCATGACACCAGCACCACCAGCCTGAACCGTTGATACAAGGCAGGATGGATCCATGCTTTCATGTTGTTGACGCCAAATTCTGACCCTACCATCCGAATGTCGCAGCAGAAATCGAGACTCATCAGACCAGGCAACGTTTTTCCAATCTTCTACTGTCCAGCTTGTGCAAATTGTAGCCTCTGTTTCCTGTTCTTAGCTGAAAGGAGTGGCACCCGGTGTGGTCTTCTGCTGCTGTAGCCCATCTGCCTCAAAGTTCGACGTACTGTGCGTTCAGAGATGCTCTTCTGCCTACCTTGGTTGTAACAGGTGGCGATTTGAGTCACTGTTGCCTTTCTATCAGCTCGAACCAGTCTGCCCATTCTCCTCTAACCTCTGGCATCAACAAGGCATTTCCGCCCACAGAACTGCCGCTCACTGGATGTTTTTTCTTTTTCGGACCATTCTCTGTAAACCCTAGAGATGGTTGTGTGTGAAAATCCCAGTAGATCAGCAGTTTCTGAAATACTCATACCAGCCCTTCTGGCACCAACAACCATGCCACGTTCAAAGGCACTCAAATCACCTTTCTTCCCCATTCTGATGCTCGGTTTGAACTGCAGGAGATTTTCTTGACCATGTCTACATGCCTAAATGCACTGAGTTGCCGCCATGTGATTGGCTGATTAGAAATTAAGTGTTAATGAGCAGTTGGACAGGTGTACCTAATAAAGTGGCCGGTGACTCACTTCTTGCTTCGCACTCACTTCTTGCTTCGTTGCGATAAGTTTATTGATCGGCTTACAAAGCCTTTGTCAACTACCTTGTTAACTAGGTTTTGTAAGCCAAAACGTGTTCTATTTGTATACAGGCAGTCCCCGGGTTACATACAAGATAGTGTCTGTAGGTTTGTTCTTAAGTTGAATTTGTATGTAAGTCGGAACTGTATATTTTGTCATTGTAATCCCCGTCAGAACTTTTTTGGTCTCTGTGACAATTGGATTTTAAAAATGTTGGGTTGTCATAAGAATGAATATTAACACTAAAGCTTCATTACAGACGCCTGTGATAACTGTTATAGCTGATTATTGTAGCCTAGGACTAATGTACAATAAATTACCAATATCCAGAGGTCCGTTTTGTAACTAGGGGTTGTATGTAAGTCAAGTGTTCCTAAGTAGGGGACCGCCTGTATATGACTTCTGATCAATAAACTTATCGCAACGAAGCAAGAAGTGATTGGCGGGATATTTCCTTCTATGTACGTTTGGCGTGTATTCGCCTGTCCTCGTGCACCACAACCACGTGGAGTGCCGTCCATACCTGTGATTCCTATAAATATATGTCATGACACACTTTGAAGGGTTAGTTATGGCCTTATCAGTGGTTATAAAGCAGCGGTGCTCTTAGACTTGGTAGACTCCCTGTAAAATACTCACCTTACATGTGCCAAATCTTATCAGCATGTGCCACCAATAGATTTAACTACCTTGTCCTCATTTTGTGTGACATCATTAAACAAGTGTGACTTGTAATATATACATTATAATGATAATAATACAGAGTGACTTACCCGTTTTTAGCTATACAAGAAATAGGGATGTAAGTAAATCTTACCCTATATCTTGAGTGATATGAAAGTGTATGGATGTGTTTAAAAACATTAGCACCTGATCTAGATACCTTAAGCCTTTGTGCAGATGGAAAAAGTCAGAGCAATCTCCTGCAAGGATTGATGGGGTCAAAAACAGCCTCTAATGCAAAGGTGGCAGCGTAAATACCTGAAGACGAATGTTCCCTGTTTTCACCGATCAATACCAGCCCCTAGACTATACTTCTGGCTATCTTCTAGTTAAAAACAAATTTGTTAATTCTGACAATTTAATTGCCCTTTCCAAGTTCACATTACCTTCCTTCAGTGGGAAGCACAAGTCATTTTTCAAAGTGTAACCCTTCCCTAGAGTTCCTTAGAGGGAGTCCTTGTCTGGACATTTGTGTTCCTTCGGGTTACCATTGTTAATTGAAACAAACTGTTTAGCATACAGTGTTATTATTGCGTCCAAACTTTTTGCATTATCTAGACCTTAAAAGGTAGTATTTCTTTTGCATGTAATAGAAAAACTGGTAGTGGCACTAAAAGCAAGTTTTTACGTTTTTATTTTTGCTTGAGTTTTATTTTTTATTTTTTTCCCCATTGCCTTATTACAATTGTAGTGAATTTATATGATAATGGATCTAGAAGTTGTTGGAATCCTATGGATATAGTGGTGAGATATTGCACTGGGCAACGTTTGCTTTCCATTTCTTTTTGCGTAGCGTCAATTATTTATACCCATAGCTCTCTATGCACTTGACATCACTGACCTGCACTTCATGTTAATGAACTTCCACTCAGACTTTCTTTCTCCTCACTCTCCTCATTTGCCCTGGAATCCCAGTAGATGGTTGGCAATGCATTCTATAATCCCAGGTTTAGTCTTACTATGACTGTGATTTGTATCATTTGAAATTTTTTGTATTTATTAATGCAGTGTCTCACTTTGTAGTAATTCATTATAGTTCCCCAATGTACATTTTGTATTTTTATTGGCATTTATACGTTATAGTCAGCATACAGTAATCTTTATTGGATGTTAACAAATGCCACAAATAGCCTTCATATAGCACGAGGATGGCCTGCAGATTTCAACTTTACTCAATAGGTCTGTTACTATTAACCTGGATTTGGATAATTTCTGTGCACGGTGGTCAATAGCAGCAGATTAGGGCTGCATTCACATGTGGCATAAACCAGCCCCCTGTAGTATATAGCTGGCCCCCTGTAGTGTATATAGCCCCAGCAGCCAGCCAGCTGGCCCCCTGCCACTGCCGGGCTGAAAAGGAGAAGACCTGCGGCGGAAAGGTGAGTGTTGACTTTTTTTTTTTTCTTGACTCTACTATAACCGAGTTTAAGTTTTTCAGCACATATTTTGTGTAAAAAAACTCTGCTCATACGGTACATCATTTTTTTCTTTATAAAACTAAATAGGTTTTAATGTTTACTTAAATATGTTATAGTGCATATACTTGAGTTTAACCCGGGACTCCTAATTTTACAAAATTTCTCATAAAAAAAATGGAAAAACCTAATGACTCGAGTAGAAGCTGAGGGTGGGAGTATAGCCAACCCCTGTGGTATATAGTCCGCCAGCCCCCTGTGGTATATAGTCCGCCAGCCCCCTGTTAGTTATATATAGCCTGCAGCCCCCTGGTAGTGTATAAGCTGAGACCTGCAGCCCCCTGTAGTATATAGCCTGCCAGCCCCTGTAGTGTTATATAGCCTGCCAGCCCCCTGTAGTGTATATAGCCTGCCGGCCCCCTGTAGTGTATATAGCCTGCCAGCCCCCTGTAGTGTAAATAGCCGGCCAGCCCCCTGTAGTGTATATAGCCGGCCAGCCCCCTGTAGTGTATATAGCCGGCCAGCCCCCTGTAGTATAAAGTCAGCCCATAAAAAAAAAAATTTAAACTCCTTACTCACCATTCCGACGGCCTGGGCAGCTCCTCTCCTATCCCCCTGGTCGCGGCGGGTCTGCGACTGCGCCTTTTCTTTTCTTCCAAAGAGGAACATGGCGATAGAATAGGAGCTGCCGGGCCATCGGAATGGTGAGTACAGAGTTTTATTTTTTTATATACCCGAGTATAAGGCGAGTGGAGAATTTTCAGCACAATTTTTGTACAACTTTTGCACAATTTTTTATACTCGACTTATACTTGAGTATATATGGTAAATATGTATAGCATTATTCCATTACCCTTTCCCAGGTTTAGCTACAGATGCAGAGGGGGCATTAACTTTTGCAAAGTGAAAGACTTTCCTGCAGCTTCTTCTACTTTGTACCTTCAGCTGAGAGGTGCACACTTCGTATGCCTTTATATCTCCTGAAGCTTGCACCTAAAAACACAATTCTCCTTTAATTAGATACTTTACCCAAACGGAGATATCCACTCTTAAAGTTCTCGGAAATAGAAAGCTGTACATAAAAAGCAAACATTTTGAGTACAATTTTAAGAGTAGATAGCTCTGGTTTTGTGAAGCATCCATAGACAATCCTCATATCATATTAAAGGGGAAATTCTCCTGTTTAATATGCCAAGGTTCAGGAGATATAGCCATTTAACTTTGGTCTTTGTCACTGCATGTGCAAATAGGACGTATATATAGCCGTATGGCAGTTATAAATTGGGGTTAAGCAAAATAGCCCAGAATTGTGGCCCGGTTAGCCAAGACACTTTTTGCAACTCACTAGAGCGATATTGGTGTCTTAAAAAGAGAGTTTTGTTTTAGAGGAGCCTAAAATTGCTCCAATTAACCGCAAAATATTGTCCCGAAAAGGAATGTCTAGTGTGATGAACCATGAACCTCGGCCTTCATAGGTTTGGTTTTAAATGTATAAAGCGGTTGTCTCACAATTGCAACTTTATGTACCAGATCTACTTGAGTATAAGCCGACCTAAGTATAAGCCAAGGCCCCTAATTTTACCACAAATAACTGGGAAAACGTTTTGATTTGAGCATAAGCCAAGGGTGGGAAATGCATTGATCACAGCCTCCTCCAGTAAATGATGAAATGCCATGCAGCCCCATTGATGAAATGCTTTGCAGTCCCTCTAATAATGAAAAGCCCCACAGTCCCCCTAATAATGAAGTTCCCCACTGTCCCCCTAATAATGAAATGCCCCACAGTCCCCCTAATGAAATGCCCTTCAGCCCCAAATAATAAAATGGTCTGCAAACCCCCTAATGAAATGCCCTTCAGTCCCCCTAATGAAATGCTCTGCAGCCCCCCCAAATAATTAAATGTCCTGAAGCCCTCCCCCCTCCAAATAATTAAATGTCCTGAAGCTCCTCCTAATAATTAAATGTCCTGCAGCAGCGCCAGTATGCAAAGACGCATCCATGTGCTCTGCCCACTGGCACACACTATGACGTCAGCAGCAGCGACACTGTCGCATCATAGTGTTTGCCAGTGGGCACTGAAAGTGAGTATGGAAGTTTATTTATTTTATACACTGAGTTGGGGTTTTTCCAGCACATTTTTTTTTTGTGCTTATACACGAGTATGTATGGTATTCATATGAAAGTCATGTATTCAGGGCAGTGCCCACACATACCACCTATATCTTTGTCCAGCTGCTCCTTCAGTGCCAAAACTGTACTTTAGAAATATGCAAATGTGGCTGAATATAACCTTAATAAGGCTGCCCTTCCCTCTTTACAGTAAAAGCTGCTTCAGTATCAGTTCCGTAGTTAGGCCAGGGAGTTCTTGAATCTTATTTCTGTATGATGTAAGGACTCCCTTCCCGTGGAATGTATTCAGTCCATGGGATCAGACCAACCTACAGGTCTTATTTCCACAGGTTGAATGCATTTGTGTGACTGACCTTAGTTTGTGTAGGTGGATTGTAGTGACGGATTCCCTTGAAGTGTGTGAAAACTGTATTTGCACGTTCCCATAGTTGCACATTTGCACTGCCCATCTATATCATCTCTATGGAACTGATGCAGATAGTCGAGAACAAAGAAAATTTTTTTCTCCAATGTCCTAGACTTTGAGTAGAGTAGTTGTACACCTGCCCCAGTTAAACCGAGGACATGGGGTCCTTCATTTCATGATGAGTGGAGTCCAAGTGATTTCTTATTTAATATCTTTTGATATGCTACATTGTGATTGTAGGACCTCATAAGGCAACAATAAATAAAACTACCAGTATTCCGAGCTAAAAGATAAGTTTCTCTCAATTTCATAGTTTTCCTGAGGCTCTTATAACTAGTCACCAGTAACTTCTTGGCTAATATCCCGGGAATAATATTCCCATGTTACCTCACTAGACATAAATGCTGCTTTCAACACTGGATCATCCCCTCTTCTTCTTTGCAGTCAGTGAAGTTTCAGCTATAGACACTGCCCTCTCATGGAACGTCTTCAGTCTTATGGACACAAATGTTTTCTTTCCTCCCACCTCATATTATATTTAACTGTAATGATGTCCTGCAATTCTAGGACCTCTGCTCTTTTCACTTCCACACATCATAAACAAATAGTTTGCAACTTCTCAAGTTAATTTTGTACAACAGAAATGGCAGTCTTTAATCAGAAAGCAATTCCCTCGCAGAAACTTGGTTGATCTGTAGATAAACATTATTTTTATTTATACATATATAAACATTTCCCATTTAGTTCTATTACTAATAAATTCATTATACAATATATCTTAAAGGGGGGTTCCCACGAAGACAAGATTCTTAAATATACTCAGGAAAGCAAAATGACACATTCCCTAATTTACTTATATTAACAAAAATACAGCATTTCACAGATATTATTCTGACCTGTCTCTATCAGTCCTGATGTACAAAATTTTTCAGTTGCCCCTGGATATGACCTTAAATCTTGTGACTTTATAGTAGGCATATTGTTCCCTTGTCTGACTCTGCACTGAGCTGCTCTCTACAGCAAGCCTCCACCCTTGCATTCCAAGACAAGCTCACACACATACACAGATTTCCTGCTGGCAAGCAACAGCATGGGGAGAGTAAAGCTACAAGCTACAGATAGATGAGGTCTTTATCGATGGGAGGGGGAGGGAGGTACAGAGCTGACATTGTATGTTGTGGCTGAGATGTAGCAGAGCTGAGAATGTAATTGTGTGTTATATGCATCTCATGGATCTCTCATCTCTGTCCTGGTTAGAAAATCCCTGCCCCCTCCCTAGCATTTTACACTGACCAGCCTTGGGAGTGATAGCTAAAACAGCAATAAAACAGAGTAAAATTGTAAAGTAAGGGGTTAAAAATGATCTTTATTGTGTAAACATCACTAGGGGATTGAAATTTGAGAATTAAATTTAAATTACAAAAATTGGATAAATTATCTATTGTTGCTTCAATTTGTTCAAATTGGAGGTCCTGGGTTAGGTTGAATTTCATTCATATTCTGAAGGTCCCTATTGGCGTATTGACTTGCTCCAATATTTCAATATTGGTTGAGTACTTGTATACCTTCATAAAACACTGAGGTTATTGTGATTTCAAATGTTTTCATATAATGTGAGCAAAGCATAAAATATGTGCAAATTGCCCATAGCACAAGGGTAGTGACATTGTGAGTAACCTTATTATATGACTCGCTGCAAGCTGTTACTAGCCACATGGCATTGATGAATTAGCTGGTGCAGTGCATTGCATGCTTTTCAACGCTTACTGTACCTTTTATCTGACTGCAGTAAAAGATTGTACTTTTTGTTATTACTTTACTACAATTTTTTTCATTCAGTTTTCACAAAGTGTAAATATGCAATATAAACTGCTTTTTAGCAATCAATACCAGGACAAAATAACTGGTAAACATACACATACATAAACATATCACTTTTATATTATTTTCTCTCTAACAGCCACTATTTTAATGAATGCAACTTGAAATATAAAATCTATTAACTCTGCACATGGCCGTCACCAAAAATTATGTAAATCATTGTATCCCTGAGGTAAAGACTATGAACAAACCCAATTCAGCCTTACCTGCACTCTCTTTCTCACCTCACCCTTTGATTTCTTAGTACCGGCGGTCCCCTACTTAAGAACACTCGACTTACATACGACCCCTAGTTTCAAACGGACCTCTGGATATTGGTAATTTATTGTGCTTTAGTCCTAGGCTACAATAAACAGCTATAATAGTTATCACAGGTGTCTGTAATGAAGCTTTAGTGTTAATATTGATTCTTATGACAACCCAACACTTTTAAAATCCAATTGTCACCGAGACCAAAAAAGTTCTGGCTGGGATTACAATGATAAAATATACAGTTCCGACTTGGATACAAATTCAACTTAAGAACAAACCTACAGACCCTATCTTGTATGTAATCCGGGGACTGCCTGTAATATACATTTGGCAGCCATATAATGCAGATTGACAACCAAAGGTTTGTTCTGTTTGTTTTTTCAACTGATCCAATGATGTCAGTGAACACAAAAAGTCCTAAACTGACCACTGATGAGTAAAAAAAACCTGAAGTTTTAAAAAGCCCATTGAAAAAGAATGGTTCAGTAAGGAAGTTGTATGTGTCCATAGGCCTAAATGGGTTCAGTGAAAAATCACTTATGTGAAAAAAAAACACCAATGTGAATCTACCCATAGAGTAAGTGAGCTTGTGAAATTATCTTAGAGGTTGTCCAGAAATTATGGGCCATTAGCAGAAGATTTTATAAAACAACATAAGAGCATATACTTTCCTCCCTCCTCCCTTCCAGTATAGCATTGTGACTCCTGTTGCCAATGTTCTCTGTATAGGAGGAATAAGTGGTGATGGCACGTCGATGGCGTATGATATCTGCATCCAAAGACTAACCACATCCAGGAGTAGCTAGGAGTATTATAGCTGCTCTTTAGCATAACGAATGTTTAAATCTATTGAAGTCAGTCTTTAGGCGGTCCACTACTTAATGACACCCGACTTACAGACGACCCCTAGTTAAAGATGGACTCCTTTGTCCACTGTGACCTCTGGTGAAGCTCTCTGGATGTGTTACTATAGTCCCAGACTGCAATGATCAGCTGTGAGGTGTCTGTATTAAAGCTTTATTGACTATTCTTGGTCCCATTACAACAAAAAAAAAATGTAAAACTCCAGTTGTCACTGGGGGAAAAAAAATTTTCGTCTGGAACTTCAATTATAAATTATACAATTTCCACCTGCATACAAACTTGACTTAAGAACAAACCCATGGAACCTATCTTGTATGTAAACTGCCTTAAATACAATCCGCAATGGAAAATGCCTGTACTGGTAAAATATAATCGCAATAATATTAATAATAGTAATCTCCTAGATAGAACGCCAAAAGATATTACAAAAAATAATGTATAAAAATTTTAAGTTTTTGGGGCAACACTATTTTGCCTCCTGTAACCGTTTCTATATGAAGTGACCGAAAGGTAAACAAGCATATGCCAAATTGGTATCAGTGCAAACTATAGCTCGTCGTGCCAAAAGAGATCCCTTACACAGCTTTATACGAGTAGGAAAAGCCAGGGCTATAAGGTATAAATATAACAAAAGCTATATAAATGTGTTATCTCTGTGATATCCCTTTTTTCTTTAGGCTAGAACAAACTCCCTGTAAGGCTGTATATCTTGGCTGCTGGGAAAAGCTGGAAAACTTGCTCTGTTTGCATTTTTTCTTTTTCTTCAGTTTTTATGTTTTCAGAAATTATTATTCTGGTCATCACTTTTTAGGATCCAATAATTTTTCTTGTAGGTAACATGATGGGTTGTAATAAGTGAAGCACAGCAGAAATTGATGGTATGGCACACTGCACGCGCATAGACAGGGCACATAGTAAATTTATTAATCCCTAACATACTTGTCTTTCAGAAATCTCTTCCACATTTACTTTGCATAAGCCCATAGAAGTGAATGAGGGCTAACGCACATTTGTGAGGATGAGGGCTAAGTGTCAGTTCACAGCAGATTTTTCCAAAATTTTGTCATCAAGAAAATTCTTGGCAGATTCCCTCTTCCAGTGGGAGACTAACATCAATGGAGGGCCATTGTATGGAAAAAAAGAAGCAACATATATACCGTTTTTCTGGCACCATATTTTTGTTAGCGGTTAGCCCATGCAAGAAAGTTCTCAAATTTTCATCCCCTAGTCATGTTTACAATTTTTAACCCCTTACTTTGCCATTTTATTTCTGTTTTTAGTCCTGTCACTCCTTAGACAAGTCACTTTCTACGGACGAAAGTGACAGAAAAGTAAACAAAGTGGTATCCTGTCCCTTTAGAATGGTAATGGCAATGTTGCTGTCCCAGTCCCCGACATGTCCAATAACAGTACTAACATACACACTACACACTACACACAGGTATGGTTAGACACATCTCTTGCTACCTAATGGTTAAACATGCTGACATGCTGACTTTTTTCAAGTCCTCCAGAAAGCATTGCTTGCACACAGACCTAACATTGTACTGCACTGCACCCCGAGTTCAGACGATGGGAGGATTTTTCACTTATTTTAGTAACATGGATACTGGACAAGGTGTCTACATTCATGTCCAAATCCTGTTGTTCTGGTCATTCTAACACAAACTGAAAAGCTAAATAAAACAGTGCCATGTCATTCCCATGAAAACCCCCTACAGACCCCAATGTATTATAGTGGGATTGGTCTGACTTCTGTGACGGTGGTCATTAGGCTCTGCCATTGGGTCTAGGCTAAACTGTGAACCTAACATTGCAGGCGGCCTTGTTCAGTTGTGAGATACAGACTATGGGACACATTTATCAAAAAAGTACGAAAATTAGAAGAGACATAGTGGCAATTTATAAAAAGTGTCCTAAGGTAGGACAGTGCAGAGTTAGACTAGACAGTCTGTCTGCACCAGATTTATAAAAGTGTCTAATGCTGGATGAAAGGCAAACAGACTGGTTTTCCTTCTAGGGCGCCATCGGGGGATCTCCAGGAGGCAGGGGAGAAAAGGATGGAAAGGAAGTGAACCAAACCGTGAACCAACCAACCAGTGAAATGAAAAGGTGCTCACCTTTTTGCATAAGTCAGTGCGCGTATATGAAGATTAAGTTTCAACTCAGTACATGAGCCATCAGACAGGATCTACAATTTGCATATTTGCACAATAAATTCCTTAAAGGGGTATTCCAGGAATCAGCATAATTCATATACAAATGGGCACTCAAAATATAAGCTAATGTGTAATTAGTTGTTATTTAAAATTTTGCTCCCCTTTGCAGAGAAATGCTGGTGACATAGACTGTAATGAAGAATTAAAATGCTACTGGCCCTTTAATCAGTCCGTTAATTTCCTCCACGCGGTCCGTTGCAGGACAGAAGATGGCCGCTGGTCACATGTCCACATCACATGTCCTGCAGGGTCATGTGATCACCACTAAGTTTGGCTGTAGTCTGTTGGTTGCAGTGCATCCAGTATGGTCAGTGTTGTGGTGATGCCAGTTACACATCATTACTATGGTAACAGAGCAAGAAAACCTGTTAGATCATCACTGGGAGCAGAGCATAAGAGGGAGGAGGAGGAGTTACTGAGAACTAAAGGATCATGGAACTTGTAGTTTCCAGTGGCGGCCATCTTAGTGATAACTCCACCTACTTTAGAGAGGCCATAAATTTTGTAAATCATAAAATCAAACTATTTAAGCTCCGTTTTGTGACTAATGACATTGAGTATTGTTGTATTTATTTATTTATATCATCATGGGTTTTTGTGTCAGACGTTCATATTCCCGGAATACCCCTTTAAGTTTGATAACTTATTGATCCATCTGAAGATTCTGAGCGCCGGATTTCCTCCTCTCTTTGGATTTCTGCCATAGTGCTGGATGATAAATCTGTCCTAGTATAAGACTGTCTAGTCGTACTCTGAACCTCTTATTAGTTGGCTTACTTTACACCAGAAAATCAGGACACAATTCTGTCGAGTCAGCAATATTTCTAGTGCACAGTCCTTTTTGGTCTGAGGCCACACCCCTCTTGCCAAGCTAGTTGTAGGAGAGCCAGAAAACTGTCTAAAACCCTTTATAAATGTGGTGCAGCCACTTTTTTGGTGCAAACTATGACAGATTTCTGTTGTGGACAGATTAATAAATCTCCTCCATAGTCTCATGCTGCACTACCATACAAGATTTTTACAATTAAGCTCCGCCTCCACACTTATTTCCACAGAGACTTACAGCTTCATAGTGGAGTATAGATGACTATGATGTTGGTAAAAAAGGCTTGGTGACTTCATTAAGGTGATGAGAGATCTTGGAAAATATCATGAAGTAAAAAAAAAAAAGGAATTTTTAAATTTACAAAAAATAATTTTGACATTCTGACACACAAGTTACAAAATACGTAAAGCAAGTATAAGAACTGTATATTTCTCAGCCCTCTGGAAATGTTCAGTCGCACAGCTCATCAATTTGTCTCTGTCTGAGGGAAAATTCAGTATGTTATATAGTGTCTGTTTTTAGTAGATTTCTTGGAGGGTAAAACATTCTTTCAGATTTCAGCACCTGTATATTTCTATGTAGCCGCACTGTTTAGAGTCATAGAGTGAAATAAGGATTTCGCTAAAGTACCAAAACAAATCTCCGAGCGAGAGAGGGCAAGAAAGTGTGTTATTGTTAATACTCGTGCACCAAGGGTGACTTGTAATGATGTAGTGTGACTGCCTCTCCGGCGCTCATATATCATGCTCCGTGAACTTGACATTCGCCTTTAGGATGAAAGCTGCCTGCTTCAACACATGGGTTTGTTGATTCATTTTAGTGTGTGAGCAGGATAAAGTAACATAATCAGGTATGTTTAATAAAATGTTTGGCTGTACCCGTGCGCAGCTCAGAATAGCGGGATCATGATGCTGACATGCCGGTCTCCTGATGAGACTATGTTATATTATAGCAGTACTTGTAGCTTCCCATCATCGCTGGGGTACATACACATTCTTACTCTATTGCGTATTTTAAGTTTCATATCATTTTCCTCCTACACGAAATCTCTGAATACATATATAAGCAAGTATCCAGGCTATGGCCAGCACTCTGCAAATTGCTTTTAGAAATGTAGGAATCGCTCCTGACATTTTCTGGTTTGGAAAACAATGGATTTAATTACAGAATAATTCTTGAGCATATTGTGTTATCCCCATCTGTTACTTCTAGAAATTTTTGATTTAATGTTATCGATTGGGGCATGGTACTTCCCTTTCACAATGGGAATGGTAATACACATTTATCAATTTAGCCAAGAATATTCTGCAGGAAAAACAGTAAGTAAGGCCGTCTGCAAACGGTTTGTGGATACAGACCGTATCCTAGTCAGATCCCATGGACCAAAGAGTGAAGTGGTCAGGAGTCCTTGCATTATGCAAAAATATGACGCAAGGACTGTCTGTCTGCTGGGAAAATTGAACTACTGACACTTTTACAGTTGTTACCATGTCAGTCCTTGCATCGTATTTCTGTATGACACAATGACACCCATCCACTCCACTTTGATTGGTCTGTGGGATCGGACCAGCACACCGGTCCTTTTCCACAGGCCGGACACGTTCTTGTGCAACCGGCCTGATAAAACAATATGATCAAGAATTGTTATTCAATGGATTAGACAAGTGATTATCAGGCATTTCAGAAGTAGTACAATGACAGCCTTTTAAAGGGATTCTGTTTGCAGTTACAAAACTGCGTAACATGTTAGGTGGCAACCCCAGAGAGCTGTCTACTGTGGGTTAGTAGCAGCAGGACACCCCTTTAAATTTGCTTTAATTTGCTTCAAACACAGATGGGTCTGCAGGACTGTTACACTAACATTGTAGGGTTGACAGATTCCTTTCAAAGAAATCGGAATCAAGCATGATAAACTAGGAACACTTACTGATAGATCCAGGAGCTGTGACTATGGTAATCTTCTTGTATTTGTTATCCATGGCTTCCTTTTCTTCCAATATCAACCTTTTTGAGGGGGGAAGTGCTCCTGCACCGTGTAACAGCCTGTGAACCTACAGCACGGAGGGGGTCTAAAACACTCGTGGAGCACTTGTGGCACTCATAGTTCATTAGCCTAATTATAAAGGGTTATTTTAAAAGGAAGGAAACCACAGATAACAAATATAAAGAGATTACCACAGTCACTGTCTCAGTAAATGGCACTCCTCTTGTTTTTGCAGCAATGATACATTTTTCAGCCTCCATGTTAACAGTCAGTGGCTTTACAGAAAAGCTGTATTCTGCCTCCGTGCCCTGACAATAAAGTACAATTTTTATTTTTTAAAAAAATTAATTCATAGTAATGATTTTGCTATTTTTTTTTTATCCTGTAGAAAGTAATTTTGGCTATGGTACATTATATTCCAGGACGGCCTGTCTTTTGGACCCTCCTCAAGTTGAAAGAAAAAAAAAACTTCATAGAAAAAAAATTACAACTGCAGCTGTATAATGTTTTGTATGCTAATATAAAGTTACTACACCGATCTACTAATTGATATCCAATATCAGTGTATATCTAAGAGTGCTGGTGACTCTGGGTTCCTGAATAGCCCCTATATTATGAAATGTACAGAAGTACATATTGCTTTTTCTAACTTTTCTGTAACATGTCAAAAGGAGAAATGTCAGAGGAAGTAGAAGAAACCGCCAAGGCAGACATAGGCCGATATAGATAGTGGGATGTTTTTTCCAGCATCCTTCTGGAATTGGACATGGAGAATGTGGGGTTGAGGGGATGTTATGTATGAATTTAGGTAATGCTGTGATACATATACAATACTCACTACCTTTAAAAAAAATGCTTTATTCTCAGTGGAAATTGATTATCAACTAATTGTACTATAGCAATGTGATATTAAAGGGCGTTTTCTGCAGTTTTGACGATACAAAGTTGCAGACAGTGTAAGGTAGTAGCCCTGGAAATCTTTGTAACTATATCCTTTGTTAGTAGCTGCAGGACTGTGAACAATTAATTTATTTTTTAGGATTGCAGCTGGATTTGTTGATCTCTGGCACACTGATGTGTGAGATCTCTTCACTAAACAAAGCAGAGCCCCTCCCCTCTGCTATGAGTACCTACTTTCCACCTATGGTACCCCAGAAATGGGGATATACAGACAAAGGAACACTCAAAATAAAGTGAATAAATAATCAGAATAAATAATGATAATGAGTCACTGCTGTGATATCTAACCTAAAGCCTGCTACAGCATGGACTCATAGCACATAGATTATACAGAAGGGACTCATAGCACATAGATTTTACTGAATTACAAATGCTTCCACTTACTTGAAATTACTTTAGAACTGTTTTTTCTCTCTTCATTTTGCGCTTTTTTCCTCTTCTTTTTGGGTGCATTTTTGCGACTATGCCAGGGTCTTCAGAAATTAGCCAATGGGTGTGTCTGTTCCTAAATGTGTCTTTCCAAGACAGATAATTTAATTGTTTTGCAAAATTTTTAGAGCAAATTAGAGACTTTTTTTTAGATGTACGAACAAAGCACAATTGACCCCAGGCTTAGTTCCATAAATACACCTAAAAAGTAAAAAAAAAAAAACGCAAAAGAGAAACCAACAAATAAAGACATGTATCACTATGGCATATTTAGAAACATGCATAGCACTGGTAAAGTATCCCGACTTCAACCAACTTTAAAGTCACAAAAGAAAACAAATGATAGATGTGACCTAGTGAGTGTTTATCTAGCACTTCCACTAAATCACTAGTGACTGTTTTCACCAAGGAAATGGAGTAACACTTCTCCTTATGGAGACTTTACCAATTAAGGCCACCTTCCAGGCATGTGGAGGCTTATAGCCACTGATGCTGCACTAGGGGATTCTGGGAAATATCTTGTAAGCCAGCCCCCTTACCATCAAGCATGACTTTCAGGAAGCCTAATTACATGATGTGGGATTAAAGCCAAACCAGTATATCTATTCCAGAACTACACCGCTGACGTTCCAGCGATTTTATTTTTACTTGCAGAATATTGTATACTAGATGTGACTATTAACAATGTAACAGCAATGCCCCCTCTTAAATGATGGAATGTTTAACATCCTCTTACTATACAGGAGATATATGTATATACTATATATTTGTATGCTATTACGTACAGGGGATATCATTTTTTTTTTTCAATTTAAAAAAAAAGTACCAAATAAATTGTCCTGTATGAGGCTCAGTTCCCACCTTTTTGTTCTGCAGGTTCTGTACCTTTTTTTCCCTCTGCTAATACAGCGGAATTGTTACAGAAGGTAACCCCTTCCCTACGTGGAAGTCCATGGGGAACTAAAGAATGTGACATGGTGTTGGTCTCAATGTGGATGTTTTTTCCTGTGCTCACTTACCAAAACTGTTCTTGTTGCTCATGGCAACCGATCGGAGCTCAGCTTTAATTTTCTAAACAATGAAAATGAAACCTGAACTTGGATTGGTTGCCAGGAGCAACTGGTTGCCATCAAAAGTGCACTCAGACAATTTTGTTAAATCTCCCTCATTGTTCTTGGCACTACACTGCTGTCGTGAAAAGTGGCAGAAAATGAGTCGATTTGCATGGAAAGGGGCGTGGCTTAACCTTTACATTCCAAAGATTGCATTCCCTATCCAGAATCTGCAGCAATAAATTGGCATTGTGCAGGTTCTAAACTGCAATGTATATATTCCATCCACCATGCTGGTACTGTATTTTCACTAAAATCTCTACTCACCCCAGACTGCGTGTAGAAGGCCCTTGGCTCCTACCCCTGAGGGTGCGTTCACATATTCAGCTTTTCATTTGCAGTTTTTAAAGCCAAAAGTAGAGGTGAATCATAATCATATCATTGAGAGAGGCTGTTTCTTTTCTTTCCCCCGCCCCCACTCCACTCCTGGTTTTTACATCAAAAACTGCATTTGAAAAACTGAACGTGGGAACGCACCCTCGCTGGTCTGTCAATAAGGTGCAGGACTTGCTTAAGGCATAGGTGGGTTGGGGCATTTTGCAACACTTTTTTTTTTTTTTTGTTTTTTTTGTTAAAAATTGTATCTAAGCCACTAATTTGGAAAAAAGTGTCCAAAATATTGTAATGTTAATTTTTTTTGTCTATTGTCAAAGAAAACCTATCTATTTTTTATATCTGAAATGGCATATGATGCAAATACTTTGCTTGAAGACACACAAAACATTGACATTTGATAAAATATTTTACATGTTATGCTATTCAAAGCGTTACAAAAGATATGGCAAAAGCTAAACATAAACATTTTTTGCAGTTTAACAGTAGTAAGATATTCACTTGACTCTAATAGAATGTAAAATCTAATAATCCAGCTCTGTAATCTCTGATTCTTCGACCATAAAAATACTTTATACATCATCAGCAAGGAAAGCATTTTGCTGGAAATCTTTGGGTTCACGGTTCCTCCAAAAATCATAAGATTATGACCTTTGTTTCAATGTCCTGTATGTCATTTAAAATTCAGTGTAAACCTCTGAAAGGAAACGGACCATGTTACACAAACAGCATTGTTACGCGTCAGAGTTTGATCTCAGATTACAGAAATATGTAACCAAGTCTTAAAGGGGAAGTGGACTTGTATGTAAATGTGCACAAAAATGTTGACATCTTGTGAAATGATGATTAAACCTATAAAGTCTAGACTTGGTGTATAAAAGTACAGATATTTTATGGCCGCTTCTAAACTCGATCATTATCCTTTAATTTGTGTTCAGGGTAACTGTGCTCTAATTACTGGAGGAAAGAAAAGAAACTCCTGTGGCAGAGCCCTATTAGGCCACTGAGATTTGTGCAAGGCCCCAGCCCATGTGGTGTGTATTAAGGCAATGTTGGTAATTTCACTGCTGCTAACTTAAAATCCTCAAGGGGGAGTTAATTACAGGAAAACCATTCCAAATATCAATAAGCTGCATATTTTCCACGACAAGGGGTTTCTCGGCTCAGGTTGAACAATTGCAAAATGTTGCACATATGCTACCTTGACAAACTGGAATGGTGTTTCATTTCGGGCTGTATTAGGGGCGCTCCTCCTCACAGGGCAGCCTCGTAGCTTTGGGGAGTTTTATTTATGTAAAGACAAGTGTTCTCACGAGGGGGGTGAACATTTTTCCTAGCACCTCTTGATTGGAAGTATGCAACACAAGCCTCGGGGCTGTTCTAGACTTCTCCTCCTTTGTATTGTACTGTTAGTGTGGAGTAGTACATCAGGGCTGCTGGGGACATCTGTAGCTCACCCTTTACAAGTCACTGGAAAAATAAAAGGTCAACAAATTGCTGTTTTTGTGGGCGCTAGTTCTGGATAGCTGTACAGCTACATAACTCGGAGAATTGCATGTCTATTATATTAACTAGTTATTGCCCAGACCAAAAAGGCAGGCAATGTTGGTGTTCTCGAATCCATCCTCTTTGTTTCGTTTACTTCAGCATTTGCAGGTTTCCAGATGTTACTTGCCTGTTAAAACGGAATGTTTGATTAACGTTCGGAATGACCGATTAATAATTTTTAATATGTATAACAGTAATACAGGAATACCTGTTATATAATACTCATGATATTCTAGAGCCAACAGTAGTTTCCCGCCATGCATTTTAAATTTCACATAATTAATGTCCATGTATGAATTAATAGTGAGTAATAAAATAATATATTTATAGCTTTCATGATGGAACATTTGCCCCCAATGCAGCATATGGGAAAAGTCCCCTAAAATGATGTGAAAAAAAATAATTTTTAATATAGATTCTAAATATAATTAATATGTGTAATATAAATGTGTGTGTGTGTGTATATATGTATGTGTATATGTATATGTGTGTTTGTTTTTCTTATTTACGTATATAGTATTATACACTATTTAATAAATTTGTTTATTTTATATTTGCTGTTTTGTTTTATTGACAATGTATCATACATTTACATTTGTGTTCTGTGTTACTGCATGGTGTGCTTTTATTTATTGTTATTACCCCTAATAGGTGTTTTCTTTACTTTCCTTGTAGATCCAGAAGAATCGGCTCTTGTAAAAGGAAAACAATCAATCAAAGGCCAGGTTGTGGGAGGGCAGATCTCTGAGAATGATAGCCTTCTGGAAGGGGATGATGACACCTTGTCATCATTAGAGGAGAAGGACTTGGAAAATCTGACAGGTAAATTGAAAGCTAGCTCTGCCAGTCTGATGTTACTGCATGGGCTGTTTGTCTACGCCATTTACTTGTTAGCTTTTATTTCTTTTTTTTAACCACAGCAAAGGTGTAGTCCAAGCTCATTTACAGGGTTTCCTGCTGCGTTTCCCTTCCTTTGCACACAAAAGGAATGTATGTTTTCATTGTGCATCACACACACATACATATATATATATTTATATTACACACACACTCTCTCTACATAGACCATGATTGGTTTATAGTTAACGTCATTGAACTTGAAGATATCCTACCCTTTAGGGCTCTTTCACATTGGCATTGTTTTTCATGTCCGTGCTTCCGTTTTTTTTCCACGGATGACTCACAAATCACATGGGCTGCAATGGATGCACAACTGATGCGGAGCACCAACACCCATGTGCAGGAGCCCTTAAGGGGTTTTCCACTTGAGTGGTCCTGATGACCTATCCATAGGATAGTGTATAGGAGATAAGCTGCACTTCCCAAAACCGGCCACTACATACACAACACTTTAGAACCAGACTTCCGACTTCCAACTATTGACCCCTAACGTGATATTGATAACCCATTACATAGATTTTAAAACTTCTGTGATCTGGAGCAGAATTTCTGTGCTTATTAATTGTGGTAAGTTATTATTGTGTGACTGTTGTCTTAATGAGTTGTACATTAAGGATCAGTTATGTTCACTGTTGTTCAGCAGTGAGTGTTACATGTGACATTGTAAAATAGAGGTAGAGATCCTGATCAATAATCAGGAACAGTTCTTTAATTCATCATAGTGTAAAATATATGAAACCTTTCACAGTCCTGAAGATATGTGCTGCAGTATGCTTAACCTATTGGTGCTACAGTGTAGAAGTAGCATTTCATTGTGTTCCTTGAAAATCATAATTTCCTTGTTATGGCAAATATTTTCCACCACATTTAAAAAAAATAAATAAAAACTTAAATAAATGGTCCTTTACTTTTACATTGATCATATGATAGTCACAGTCTTATGCTGGACAAGTGAATGGCAGACTAAAGAATGTGGGTTCCTTTTTATTTGTGAACTCCTTCCCTGCTGTATATACTAGTAGATCTTCACTGCTTATTTTACAACACAATAAAACGTTTCTATAAAAAAAAATGTATGATTTAGTGTAATATTATCACATTTTAGGTTAACGCAATGACTCCACAGAATGTCTTATACAGCTTAGTGAAGGTAGAGACCATAAATTAGCCATATTTCTCATTTACAAGGCACGTCCCATAATATCTCTTAATTTTTTTATCTAAAAATTCCTGTAACAGGTATGGAGAAATACCTGCAAATGCTTCAGAACAGACAGGCCTTGCTGCAGCAGCCCCTCCCCCACAACACTGCAGCCCATAAGTCTCTAATAGCCATTGTATTCAATACCCCAGAGAGAATTATGTGGCCTTCTATACTGCAACTTAACATTCATGGACAGTGAATAAATGAAGCAGCTGAGATTCTGATCTTCTATATGTGCAGAGTATGGGCACAACATACAAAGTATCTTCAGCAGTCAGCATCTCAGTGCAAGGATGATGATAAACACATTTTTTGTATCTAAATCATGTATAAACACATGTATGAAGAAAGGGTCACGTGTTGAGGAGTAATATTTAGATTCAATATTTAAGCATACTATAAAATGTAGCATTTTTCATTGTTTTCAATAATGGACGGATCTTAAAACTTTTTTTTCTTTAGTTATAAGTGATAAAATAATATATCAGTGTAATGTATATTTTTTTAAAGTCCATTTTATTCTTCCTGTACATGTACCACCCCTGGTATTTTCATTATAATAAGTTTTTTTTCTTTCATATGTATCCACTGGATAGTGGGAAACATATTAACTCTGTGGAATTTCTAATTACATTAAGATTTATTATTACTACAACTACTACTATTAGTAGTATTATGATTTATTATCAATAATAATACAATTAATACATACTTGTTATAAAACACAGTTTCAGAGCTCCTTTGGTTTCATAAAATGGAGGAGTTTAACAAAAGAAAAATTAAAATCTTCTCTTCCTTTTTGTTATTCTAAAGTCCAGAGGAATACACTGATACTGTAACAGAGGTGACAGGGATTTAATTACATAATCCTGACAATGGCAATAGGATTAAGAGGTAATCCTCAATAATAAAGTGATGTGGCTTGGAAATGAAGTGTAAATTGTCAGCTCCCCTCCCCTCCTAGAGCAGGCTGCCCTTGCCTCTTGCAGCTGCCCTCTCCCTCCTGTAATTGAATGTCGGGGAGTGATTGGAAAAATGTTATTTTGCCTCTGGATTACATGTTAATGCACAGGGTGCAGAAGAACACAGAGCTGCTTATTTCATTCATTTGTGAGGAAGAGCACTGGGAAATCAAGGCAGCTCTGTAGCTATCTGCTGCCCATCTGCAAACACAATGTATCTGTAGACTGGGAATAAAGGGCAGAGCCTGCTCTAATCTCAGCAGAGAATCTTCCTCATTGTCCACATGGCACACATGAAGATTGATGGCAGATTAAAGACACTCACCCGTCTAACAATCGATGGAAATGACAATTCATCTGAAATTCTTTGGCAGTAATTCACCAAAATCATTACCTGGCCCCTGTGTTCCTCATCCCTCAGCACTATATTAATCCAGAATTTCAGTGTCACTCATGGACTGCACAGCCCTCTGTATAGAAATATTGTATGGGGGGATCAATAGGTATATGGCAGTCATATATGGCCAGAGACCTAGGGAATGACACACACCCTATATGTACAGCTATATGTGCCCTACAGATATAGGGGTGTGATAGATACAGAAGACTATTCCCTACTCAGAAATAGATTAATTGCATTTGTAGGTGTGCAACTGTATATTATGCAATGTTCTACATATGTTATATCATACTATGCTGTATAGACTATATATCATACTATGGTCTACAAACCTTAAAACATATATTGCCTTGTGTATAATTGTGTATTATGAGACAGTAAAGAAATAATGACATCGTGTAGATATAAAAATGCATTTGTTATCTGTAAAGTTTTTGATCCTACTCAGCTGTACACATCTATTTACTTTGTGTAACTACATATTGTATATGAAATGCAATACATAGTGTGTGTATGTATATGTATGTATGTATGTATATATATATATATATATATATATATATAATGTGTTTTTTTTAATTGTGGAAACCGTCTTTGAATATTTTTGTATATGTAGACAGCCTTCCTGTACATTATGTATTTACATAGTGTGTAGATGTACAGAAATTACATGTAAAGTGTATTAGTGTACACTAGTAGTTACAATTATTAACTACATGAAAATATGTATGTACATGTACTACATAATGTATTATTACATGTGTGTGCAATGATTGTAGCCATATAGTATATTAAACATGTTCACCTTTATAGCAAATTATGAGGCTGTTCTGTAGATCTATGTAGCTGCACAAATAAATAATACCATCATATCATAGTATTATGAGTATAACTATAGGTTGCAAGACTCCTCCACAGAAATTTTGCCATTGCATACTTTTTATATTTTATTCTGGAATTATGTTTATACATGTAAACTGTTTTATATATTGTACCAAACTTCTACAGAAGAATTGTACATTTACATGTGTGCAGCTATTGAACATGTACATGTATGCAGCCACCTCTTATTGTATGGCATGATGTATGTACTGCTCTACAGAAATGCTAATGCATATGCTCATGTCAGTAGCTATATAGGACTACTACTGAATTGGTGCAGTTACATATGTACATGTATGCAGCCACCTCTTAGGGTATGGCATGGTGTATGTGCCATGCTGTATGTATGTATAATATAAGAGTGCTCTACAGAAATGCTAATATATATGCTCATGTGTGCAGCTGTAGAATATTATTCCATATTGTATGTAATTGTGTGTGTATATGTATGTTATAGGTCGCATTATTAATGTATACTGCCTATATTGTATTAGGCAGTGCTCTGAAGTAAGACGGTGGTTTTCTTTACCATATTGCATTATGCTAAGTTGCACTACTATACTCCGTAAAATGATGTGTATTTTACATCTGATCTAACCTATCCTGCTGTATCGGGAGAGAACTATGCTTGTATCTAGAGGGAGGGCATGTGCATGAGTACTGACCTTGCCCCTAGACGCCTACATGGACACATTTGCAGCTAATATGCCCTTTATAAAGTAGGCTGATAAACATGATTCCTGTAATGTGAATACAATAATGTGTTAATACATGTCCGTATATACCAGAGGATAGCCTGTGTTTGAGCAGTCATAAGCTCTTTCTATGTAGTGTACACTATTTATACCTTATATATTATACATTGGATCATTTCTCCTATTCATATTCCTATATACCCGAGGATAGTCTGTGTATGATCAGTATGAGCTCCTTCCATGCACTGCCCCCCTATACTGTGTACATACTATTTGTACTTTATATATTATACATTTGAACATTTCTGCTGTTTATATTCATGTCCCTATACACTAGAGAATAGAATGATTATCATATTCTATAACTTATACGATATATATCATACACTGGATCATCTCTGTTTATATACATGTCCCTATATACCAGAGGATAGCACACATCGTCTCCTCTCCATGTAGTGCCCCTGCACTTTATATACAATATTCTATAACTTATAATATATATAACCATTCTCTTTGCTACTCATATGCATGTCCCTATACACTACAGAATGGCGTGATGATTATATTCCATAACTTATACTATATATACCATTCACTGGATCATATCTGCTATTCATATAAATGGATACACTAGAGAATAGCGCGATGATTATATTCTATAACTTATACTATGTACATCATACACTAGTTCATCTCTGCTACTAATATACACGTCTATATAAACCAGAGGATAGCCTGATGACGGAACACTTTCTCTTTCCTCTACATGTAGTGTCCTCGTGAAGGGTGTATATACAATGTTCTAGAACGTTTACCATATACCTCGTACAGCGAGTAATCTCCTATATTTACATACATGACCCTGTATACCAGAGGGTAGCCTTCTCCATGTGTGTATACAATATTCTATATCTTATGCCATATATATCATATACCAGATCACTCTCTGGATTAATGCTCATTTGCCCTCTCTGGTCTCACCTAGTTCATTTTTTTTTGGCAGGTCCGGTGAGCCTGAGCACCTCAGCTCAATTAATAGCCCCCTCTGCGGTGTTAAAGGGGACCCTGTCAGTCACCTCTTTTGAACTCTACTTTGAGGTGGATGAGGATGATCCCAACTTTAAGAAAATCGATCCTAAGGTAAGAGACGGTGACCAGCCGCTTAGAGCAGCCCTTGTGATGGATGAGGCTGTCAGGGCTAGGCCTACCCCGGGCACCATCTGCAGAACCATCCACTATCCAGGCCTAGGGGTCTATGATAAATTACAATGCATCACATGTAATGGTATCAGCTCTTCTAGTCAACTGGACTCTGTGGCACTTGTAGTAGAATAGGGTCTTTGCTGGACCTGATCTCACTTCTGTCCCTACAACTCTTTACTATTTACTTATAGGACTAACCGGGATCTATCCCAGTCATCAGCATGGTGTGTGTGTGTATAATATATTTATATATATATATATATATATATTTATAACACCCCTGTATTATGACCCCCTTAATCAAGTATACAAATAATGATTAATAATAAATGGTTAATAATATATAATTACTGAAGGTTTAACAATACATAAGTGGCCTCGATTTACAATTATCTATAAAAATGTCTAAAAAATATTTAAAAGTGAATAATAAAATGATATACTTAAATAGTAATCTCATAGGATCTCGGGAATATAAGAGAGAAAGTTGCTTCATTATTTAGTGACGGTCGCCATTGCTGGGGAGTGTAGGATTTATCGCAGGCTGCGGTGGAGATACGATCTGAGAGATAAGATGGTGTGTGTTCACACTGTGCTGCTTGTTTTTACAACCAAACAGTAGCCGCTGCCTCCCGACAGCTGAGCTGTCACTAAGAGATCTGTCACTTTTTTTTAAACAAATTTCTTACAAGCTGAAAATGTGCAAATAGTAATCAGAAAATATCTTCCAGAATTTGTAACCTGACCTGCTATTACATTATATAATAATTTACATGGTTTTGATTGCAAAAGTTTACAAAATTATATTTGATTTTATATATTCGATATTTGTATTTGATTGTAACAATTTCGTTAGATTAATTTGTATCCGATTTTTACTGCTTTCGATAGAAATTAATTATTGCAATCTGTAGCCATACAATACTATGTAAGCATGTATCTTTACGAATATATAATATAAATCTGCAACCATCTAATTATAATGTGTAAGAATAGAATAGAATCTAACAATATCATTATCTGTTAGAATATAATATAATCTAACAATATCATTGCAATTCTGTAAGCATATAATAAATATAATCTGAAAGAATGTACTAACTATAAATAATATAGTGTGTTGGTGAAGACCATAGGACCCCGAAATCTTCCTAGAACTGATAGAATTGTTTCCAGCACAGACATTGACAGGACAGAGGGCTGATCTTGAAGTTTTTATTAGTCAGTATTCAGACGTGGAGGGTCAGCTGCTGGGCACAGTCTGACCTTGGCACTATTATACATAGAACTTTTTTTTTAGAAGAGACATAATATAGTTTAAATAATTTTTTGTTCACTTAGTGACAAACATTCAGGCAAAATAAAAAATAAAGAGAAGATGGCTACATCTGATATGAAATGTACCTTCAAAGTCCGATTTGCTTCATGTGACTGGATTCACATAGTCTGGAAGGAGAAGGTTCCCCCCTCTCCTCCTGTGCAACGAAATGTCCCCCCTTTCTCTCTCTAAAAATGAAAGAGAGATCCCTTTAGAAGGAAGGGGCGCTGGGCCTCGGTCCGCTCTGTTACAGTCCTGGGAAGAGTTGTCATGTGGGGGGCAATAAATACAAAGTCTGCATGTCACTCCCCCCTCCCCAGGAGAGATTATTGCCGGGGTGCTGTGACCACTGTCCCCAAGTGCATCATCCTTACAAGTGCGTGTCTCCGCCGCCTCATAGCTTGTCCAGGCTCTTGGGGTTGGTGAGGATCTCCCGGGCGAGCCGCCACGTCTGTTTGGCCGCACTCTCCAGGGCAGAGTGGGGTTTGCCCTGGAACAGGTCCAGGTTGGGCAGGAAGTAGTGCGGGCACCTGCGGCACTGCAGGCAGGAGATGAGCTGCAGGAGGATGCCGTTGAGCCGGTCCCCCAGGCAGGCCTCGTCCCAGTCCGTCTCCCGCGGGTGCTTCTCGCACTCGTACAGCAGCAGGGTCTTCATGTGGTAGTTGTGCAGGGGCTGCCCGGGCAGCTCCAGGTGCCGGTCCCGGAGGGTCTTGAGGACGGACAGACACTTGTTCCTGCAGCCCCCGAGCAGCAGCCGGTTCTCCGCCTCCGCGAACTGCAGCACCCAGGCGTCGCTCTCGGCGGAGCTCTGCTTGCCGGTCAGGGAGTAGCACTCCTTGCTGAGCAGGTTGAAGCCCTCGGCCTTGACCTCGGCCACCCTGTTGGGCCCGGGCCAGGGGATGTGTGGCAGGGGCCACTGCGCCGCGCTGCGGGGCCAGATGCCGGTGCACTTGAAGGCGGGGGTGATCTGCACCACGTAGCGCTCCCGGATCCGCAGCCGCACCTCACTCGTGTCCGCGATCATCTTCACCACGTCCCGGTAGCTGCACTTGTCCACGGCCTGGGCCACCAGGGTCTGGAAGCGGGAGCGGATCTTCCTGGCGGACAGGTACCCGGAGGCCGTGATGAACTCCACCCAGAGGGACATGCTCCTCTTCCGGCCGTCACTCAGCTTCAGCACCGCGCAGCCGGGCAGGGAGCCGTCGTCCACGAAGTTGAAGACCCCCATCTGGTTGAGGTAGAGGACCACCTCGAACTCTGTGGGGGAGACCACCTCTAGGCCCTCGTAGCGGGCGTCTATCTCGGTGAGGGAGCTGATGAAGCGCGGCTCCTGCACCTCCACCTCCTTGAGCACGTCGGACACCACCTTGCACACCTCCCGGATGGTCTTGGCGATGGCCGCCTTGCGGGCCTGGCAGCGCTCCGTGTAGTACTTGTTGAGCTGGTACACCAGCTTGGCCTGGGCGGCGATCATGTTGGGGCACAGGTCCGGGCTGTACACCGGGGGCTCGCAGTACGTTGAGGGATCCAATGCTTTGGCTGGTGGTGGTGACTGCGGGGGTCCTGTCAGTGGGGACGTGCTCAGCACATGCTGCCTCCCGCTCTGCAGGTGTAGGCGAGGCCCCGGCGCGGGCAGTGTCTGCTCAGGACTGTCACTACTACTGCCCGAGTTACTTACTTTTATCAATGGTCCCAGGGCCCTGTGGAGGGGCGGGGCCTGCTCCCTACAATAGAGCGCTGAGCTGTCACCGCCTCAGCCAATCAGCGGCAGCGCCGGCCCCGAGCAGCGCACCCTGCTGGTGGCAGCGGGAGAGGCCGCTCTCTGTCCCGCACACCTGCAGCCGCGGAGCCGGGACCTCGCCGCAGGTATAGGCGGGGAGGAAGGGGTTAACACGTGGCATCCCCCCGCCCCACATACACACATCCCCCGATCACACATCACACATCTGCTCCTGCTGCTGCCTGACATCAGTCTGATCAGCCGGCAACAGCAATAAAAGCGGAACTATCCTCCTCCCTGTGTGTCTCCGTTATTATTGGTAATGTCTGTCTGTATGTGATGGCTACATGTCACACAGGGGAGGCGGGGGCACATGCCAAGCTGTAGGTCACTCACTGATGGGCATCTGCCTGGCACTGCCTGCGCTGCTATCCCTCCTTCCTCTGTGCGCAGGTAACAGGCACCTTACCCCGACCCTTTACCACTTTCTGGTTTTAATCAATGAAATGTAACAATTTTATCAATGTTTTATTTAATAACTTTGTACTTATTGATAATTGTATGTATGTATCATATATGTGACCCATAGAAATCACCTGTGTGCTATTTATTCTATCTATCTATCTATCTATCTATCTATCTATCTATCTATCTATCTATCTATCGCTAAAACATAGTGACAAATTATCCAACATATATATATATATACTTACATAGAATTTGGGCATCATGTATATACTTATCTACCGTATCTAGAACTGTCAGTTTATTCCGTATGTGTCCTTTCTATCTTATGCATTAGAATGGGAATATGGATTTACTGTGGTTTGTCTACATTACATGTGTCTATATTAACTCAAGAAACATACTAAATTTCTACAAAAATAATAATTTCCTGAAATAAATGTGTCGTGTGTTAGTAAATTATATAAATTCCATTTAAATGTGTCACTTTCATATCGTTTATAAATCCTGTCACACATTTCTGTGCGGTATTTGTTAGTTCTTAGTTACTAGATTTTTCGCGGTTTGTTTTATGTATTTTTTTTAGATTATACCTTTTTAGATTTACTGTATTCAGTTTATATTACATTGTACAAATAACATATAAAAGTTTAAGAGTCATCTTAATAACTGATAAATGTTCAACTGCAGAACTAGTTTTTTCATTCCATATATCAATGTGTGTGTATAGAGAGACAGAGGTGCGTGTGTATAGTTGTAATCCACCACTGTTACACCACTGTGTGTGGGTATGATATATATATAATTAGTGCGTATGATATGTATGATAAGCTGTTAGTATGAAACCTATTCTGACGTGTATAAATGATATAATACAATCTAGATGGAGAAATGCCCTAGTGTGTAGGTTAGTGACGCCAGGCATGTAGCTGCAGGGCATCATGTGGCAGCCTCGGGGCACAGGTGGAGGGGGTGTAGAGGCTGCTTGGCATTAGCTGCCTGTGTATTGAAGCGGTGCTGATGCTGGATGTAGCTCTGCTCCTCCGTGCTCCCGGCCTCCATGTCCAGGCTGCTGCGTGTAGTCGCTGGATTGTTGTGTCCTCCTGTGCCTTGTGTTATTAGCGGTGTGAGGGCAGTGCCCGGCGGTGCCCGCTGCTGCCGCTGTGTATTCATGTATAAGGGCAGCGCGATGTCTCCTAATACACAGCACATAGAGTTATAGAACTAGTGCCCCATATACCTGTCACCCCAATCCACCGGGCAATGCTGCCAGCTATGCATCCAAGCCAGGCTTATAGGAACGAAGTCGGGCTGATATTCCAATTTATTTTTAAACTCCTTTTTTCAAATAGAAAAATTGAAACACTATTTTGTGTATAATATGTATAATATATATGTATGTATAAAAATAGGTTTACACTGTATGAACAGTTATGCAATACATAAAACATTAATTTGTTTACTGGTAGCTTTGCTTTAATAATGTTTTTTTTTCTTTTTAGTTTTCATTTTTAATATTGTTAAGCATATTTAAATTTACTTTTACAGATGAATAATTTACTTTTGTGTGTGTTAAATAAATATATCAAATATATTTATTTATATTTACCTTTACAAATGATTAATTTACTTTACTGGTGTGTGTATGTATGTATGTGTATATATAAAATTTGTAGAATTATATTTTTTCTCCTAGATGTTATAATTAAAAGCCAACATTTTATTCATCCATATAGATTAGTAAAGCTAATTTTTTCCTGTAAAATTTTACTAAAATGTGAGCATTAAAAAAAACACACACATATTATATTATATTATATTATATTACAGAGAGTCAAGACTCCCATGCTGAGAAAGGTAATTGTAATGCTAGGACAGTGCTGTACGGTCATCCTAACACTGTATACACCACTCAGCTTTGTTCTTTTTTTTTTTTTTTTAAGGTATATAGTGTTAAAAATTTATTTTGTTAATTGGATCAAGGGACACTGAAAACATCTTCTAGAATACTGTTTTCTAGCTTTGTTGGCTCTGAATCCTATAGATGTTTCCTCTCTGGTCATGTTTAATAGAATGGTCATTATGGCAGCAGCGCTGCTGTGTATCAGAACATATGGTAGACGATTATTATTATTTTCAGCAGTTGGCTCTTTAGGTATATTTTTTTATTATAATTTTTTTTTACAATGTTTTTTCTAATCATGTAATTATTTCCTTTATGGTTTCTGAATCTGCAGTTAAATTGAGTAACACACAATATCTTTCCTCATCTTCCCACCATTACTTTGCACTGTTTTCCTGCCTGCTCCTCCTGCCAGTTTATACTTGTTCTCAGTATAATATCTGCCATAATGTTATTTCTACCTGTAGAATGGTGGGTGTTGTTTATGTGCAGAATATTATGTTTTATCAATGTCCAGCTGATCAATCCCACGCTGATTAATACTCTTACTTCTCTACAGTTCTAAAAGAACAATGTATTTTATTCTACTAATATTTCTTCAGATTTTTGCTCCCATCATATGACAGAAGTGCATTTGCAGCAGTTCATGTTTATCCCAGTATATGGTAATGGATGCTTGATGAATTCATCACTCCTACATTTGCTTCTCTGTAACCAATGCAAATGTCTTCCATGCCAGGACAGAAATAGCCCCCCACCTGGGAGTTGAGCTTTAGGTGGAGTCTTATTCTACACAGGAAGGTAAGGCAGCTCCAGTATACCGCAGTACTGCAGTGTCAGGTATATACAGCAAAACCTCCGTCTGCATATTAAAACCCTGCGAGCTGTTTCAATTGAAATGAAAGCTCTCATTTTTAGTGGAGGGAGAATGGGAACCTTTTCCTAACTTGAGAAGGGGATGTAAACCAGCTGTCTAGGCCTGGCCCTGCCAGTCTGTCTCTCTTCTGTTTTCTTCTTTCTATCTCGTTTTATTATCTCTGGATCCTAAGGAGCCTTTCTTATTTTCTGCCTGGTTTTGTCTGCAGTTGGGGCCTGGTTTGGTGGGATGACATTAACTCTAGATGGAGTGGAAGTGCTTTGATCTATAGCTCTGCCTGCTTTCAAATGATTTGCTCCCTGGATCTGGACACTCTCCATGCCCTTTCACTTCACTATCAGATAGGGACAGATAATGACTTGAGGTGCTACCAGATGCATAGTTCATCACTGTATCAGGGCTGTACACAGATCCATCATGGCTCGATTAGACCTACTTTTTTTCCTGCCATTTTGATATGGATTCCTCTACTGATTTTATGTGCATGATCCTGCCATAGCCTTGTGATAACCTCTGTCACACAGAGTCTGGACGAGCATGCAAGCCATGAATATGTAAGCGTGCTCTGGATTTCTGAAGCGGCAGCGAGTGGCGAAGGAAGAATTAATTTACTAATTGGTTCTCAGTTACTAAATGAATTCTACATAGCATTTGGTGAACAACATGAAAGAGCAGTGGTATCAATCTTTGGCTCTTCAGCACTTGTAGATTCATAACTGCATTACTTCAGGTTGTAGATGTCTAATATTATACCTTCTGTTTTATTTTTATTTTGTGGTATGATATGGTCCTTAGGAGTAGGTTAGATGATCATATGTGACCTGAACAAAACCCTATGGCTCTTGTACATATGTATTTGCAACCTCATACCTGTTCCCAGCCCTCTTCTTCATCCAGGATTTCATACTGAACAAAACCATTATGCACTTTTGTATTGCAGCCAAAGCAACATTTATAGGTTAATCAGCTGCACCCACATCTCTCAATGTCTAATGATAGTTTATTGTGTGTGGCAGGCTAGATTTGATATATTTGGACACTGAACTTAATAGGGCAAGTCGAATAGTTAATCCTCTTCTAGGAATAATGTTTCCTTTGTATTCCATTTCCAAAAGTGTGTATTTAAAATTTCCACTTGTCATAATTGATTTCATTTAATATTGAGAGATTTGGTTATTAATCACTTGCACATTTCCATTTTACTTGTGGATATGTGTTATAAGGATATAGTGGTGGAAACTGGAAGAAAAGTCTTACTTTTGATGTTTACATCATGGTCAGTAGATATAAATTTGTTCATAATAGGCATTCCTTAGCCAGTTATGTATGTAGCATGAACTGTGTTGTTTCTTCTCATAGCCAATGGACTACTATTGGATCTTTATTTGCATCCTCTAGGACAGTGATGGCAAACCTTTTAGAGACCGAGTGCCAAAACTTCAACAAAGACCCGCTTATTTATCGCAAAGTGCCAACCCAGAAATGTAATTTGTGATTTATACTCCCTTCTCCATTACAGTTTTCATTCATATCAGCACCAGAGGCACCAATATAGCAGAAAATAGTCCCAGGTACAGCTGTCACTTTAAAACACCTCTTTGCACAGCAAGTCCTGGGCTGTCTGGAACTGCAGGAAGATACCTGGAGTCATCTCTGGTGATGGCCTGAGTGCCCACAGAGAGGGCTCTGAGTGCCACCTCTGGCACCAGTGCCATAGGTTAGCCATCACTGCTCTAGGAAATGTTTAAGTTACAAAATCAAGAGATGTTCCCAGAAATAGGACCACATTTGTCCATGGGTTATATTTGGTATTGCAATCTAGCTCAATTCATTTGAATGGGCATAAGCAGAAACATAGACACAGTCCATATGACAAATATATTGCCTTTTTCATGTCCTGCACAACCCAAGTAGTGTAGTAAAAACCTTCTATTGTGTGCACTGGAAACTGACATTTTTTTTATTATTGTTTATTGCAAAGTACACTAATAGATTGCCCTTTAGTCTACATACACTTTGGTCCTGAATAGCCAAACAGCCTGGACTCTAGGGATAGAAGATGTCATAGATAGATACCTTCAGACTACATACATTGATCATCATAATATAAAAAAATTAGTTAAAGTAGTGTTAAAGTAGTAGTCTCCTACAACATTAATAATCTCCTATCCATGGACAGCCATGATCCCATGTCATGCTTCACTGCTGTCGTCACTTTTTGGGCCAAGGTGATAGGAAAGTGTTTGCTAGAATATCCACCAGTTGAGCAGTGACATTATGTCTGTAAAATGCCCTTATCTAAACAGCTTCTTGTAATTTACAACCATCGTGCTACTGAAAGACTCTTTATAAGCTGTTTGTATAACATATTCAAAGCTTAAAGAGGACCTGTCGCCTCTCCTGACAAGTCTGCTTAAGTAAATCTGTATATTGCCCATGAAGAAAACAATTCTGTGCCTTGTCGTTTCTGCTGAATATGTATGAATTACTTGACCAACTCCTGTAATTTCATTGAGGAGCATATCATAATGTATCTTCAAATGGATTTAAGCAGATGGACACACCCAGAGGGGGTAACACCCAGTTGTCAATTTATTCTTAATTAATAGCAGATGTAGGAATTAAGGACACAATTTTCAAAGGCAAAAATGTAAATTTATGTTAAGAGTAAAAGATATGTCCTTCTTAAAGTGAAGGTCCTTTTCCTTTTTTCTATATTTTATTATTTAGGTCCAATATTGTATTTCAATTATATTGGAAAGGAAAATATAAAATTGATAAAAATAAAAATAATTCTCAGCATGGTGTTCAATGTAAACTACACTTCTGCTGGAATGATGAGAGTTTGAGTGAGACCAGTGTGGGAATCAGTAAAGCAATTCTAACTTTTTAAAAAAATGATTATTTATCACATTTGTAGCTGGATAAGCTTCCAAATGTCCTTGCAGATAACCGATGGCCATTGGGGTTCAAGTGGCAGATAGCAAATATTTTCAGTAGCCCTTTCTTAATAATAATATATGATTTCTAATAAGTTTAAAAAATGTTTTTTTAAAGTTTATTATTCACTGATGTGTCTAAACTGCTATGAGTATTAAAATCTTTTTTATCTTTTTGTTTTACATTCTGTAATTATTTTTATTTTTTTTACTTTATGTAATATACACGAGCAAAACAGTTGGCGAATCTTTGTTTATAAGGCTTCAGTAAGGAATTCCATGTGTGGGTGACTGAAGGGTTCTTCTGTTGTGTGTTCCAGGGCTTGCCCCAACTGATAACACCCTTGTTGGCGTGAAAGTGCAATGCAAATTATGACAGTTACAACCCTCTGTTTTGTTTAACTTGTCAGTAGATTTCCTGGCTCTGAGCCCATGCAATGGTGTTTCCAGCAAGTCCATACTCACCCTAAATCCAAAAGGTCACATTTATACTGGCAGGCCAAGGCAGGGCCTAATTGATGAGGAGGGCAGAGACAGAATTTACTGTTCTGCTGGCTAGTTTTATATCGTTGTCCTGAAAGCATTAGGCAGTGGGAGCCCTTTCTCATGTAAAGGCCGACCCCAGACAGAAACTGGCAATCAAAGGAAGCAGTCACGGGAACCAGTGCAAGCAGGCTATTGATTTTTCTGTTAAGTCTAAGTAGTTTGTTGGATGGGTTATGGGTGATATGTTGTTATTGATGACTTCTAGAACACTGGTGACATGACAGCCTCATATTTCCCTCAGCATTGACAACATGCAACTAGTAGTGTTTAATAAATCCCGGCTCCTTTACAGCAATGCTGCTGAGAGAATGAGTTTATAGTCTGGAGACTAAGACTATAAGCTTTGTGTATGTATGGATTTGCTTATAGACTCAGCTTCTTTGTACTATGCTTATTTACTAATACTTTGCACTTCAGGTCCAAACTTTGTGCATTTCGGAAAAAGATACATTACTGTTTCTGTTTGTAGCTCTGACATTCTCTTCATCTTTTGGATTCAATGTAACATGAGATTAACAATAAAAATACACCAATTTTCCTTGTGAATCAAAGTTCTGCACTGCCATGTAAAAAGTCTGGAGTTTGTGCCATGAAGATAGAAAACAGCAGCGGCCCTGCGCTTCCTTGAAATATAGGCGTGCAATTAAGATGTTTGGACTGCACATAAACACAGCATGCATAAATAGTTAGAGGAAGGTTAAGTTACCCCCGAATGGTTTGGGTTTTACTTCACCCATGTTGCTCTGCATTTAATCAGAATACACTGCCACAGCAGCACACCAGTAACACATTGCCATTCCTAATCCGCTTTTAATTCCTGGTTTCCTTTTCCTGATTTCAATGCTTTAAAATAGGAGACTATAAAATGGCTCTTAAAAGTTGTGTGCACATTATGATGGAAATCTTCATAGTTTGTCCCTGCTGCATTTACCACTAAAGCAATGAAATGCGTTCCCTTACTGCAATAATGAACAACATGCCTTGGGTTAATTACAGTTTATTAGGGGGGATATAATAAAAGAAATAGATAACATTTTTCAGAGTTATTACTTGTTTTGACATTTAAATTGGTAGATTTTTTTTACTTTTCTATTAAGTGCAGACTTGTAGCAGATTACATTTATGCTAAAATAAGAAAACAGACATGCCTTTTTTTGTGACCATTATTTGTTACTTTTTTTTTTGTTACTGCAACCTTTACTATACATAGTGTTTTTTTTTCTGGCTAGATCTTTGTCAGGGTAATATGGCACATGCTTTTGATTGACTTGCGAGAAAAAAAAGTAGAGCAAAATGAAATAAAGCAGGAGACTAAATGTTTTGAAAAACTTCCCTTAAATAATTCTTATGCTGGTCTCTTGTATAACATTGCTGGTGATGTTACACAGGGCTGCTTCAGAAGAGGGCTGCAGTGTTCGGAAGCTGCACTGGCTGGTCAAGGTTTTTGCATAGATTTGGTTGTGATGCTTTCTGATGATTCAGTGATCTACTGAAAACAATTACCAACCATGATTATATATATTTTTTTCTATAAATTTCTTTTTGTCCTGCATTGGCAATACTTAGCAACATCAATTTTTGGATATATATTCTGGCCCTTTTCGAGGACAAAAACAAATTGTATTTTGTACGGTTTTATCCATCATATATCAGTACTTCATTCTACTCCTGCGCTCCCGCAGACCTGAGGTAGAAGAACACATTGGTTTATACATTATTGTGCCAAGTACACAAAGTTTTCATGATTTTTTTTTTTTAGGACTTTGTAGATGATGTATTACCCAGAGAGAGGGAATAAAAACTTACAAACCTATAAATTTGAAAGACTAGAATAGGAACCCATTAAACTAGAAGTCATTAATAAGTTAGTGTTGGGTAACACATACTGTGAAACAGAGTTTATGTTGCAGTTTTGTAGCTTCCCCAAGTTCAGTGGGGTTGTTTGTTGCTTCCGACATTAAGCTGCTCTAGAACCCCTCCCTCTTAGTAACTGTTATAGCAAGCTTCTGGTTGAATACTAAAGCAGTAACTCAGAAGGAAGGGCCTGTGTAGCAATTCAATGATAAAGCTTAGAGCATAGTAGCGTAAAGACTCTCCCTTAGTGCACTTGGATAATCTATAGTTGCGAAATATACATATACATTTTCCAAAATCCCGATTTTACTAATAGTATTAAAATATCAATGCATAAACCAATCTCCAGGACTGCTATCTACTCCCTCACTCCAGTTTTGCACTGAACCTATAATAAAGGCAAGATGGATCATAGGTTCATGTGCACCATAGCATGTGACAACATCTACTCTTCATAAAGTTCACTGATCGATGCTACGAACATCACATGGGACTTTAACAGGAGATTAATAAAAATCCATGGTGGTCAGTGGTTAACACTACAGCCTTGCTGCGCTGGGGTCCTGGGTTCAAGTCACATCTAAGTCAACATCTGCAAAGAGTCTGTATGTTCTCTCCGTGTTTGTGTGGTTTCCTCCGGTTTCCTCCCACACTCCAAAATCAACATACTGGTAGGTTGATTAGATTGGTAGTCCCATTGGGGACAGGGACTGATTTGGCAAACTTGTGTAGCGCTGCGTAATCTGTTGACACTATATAACTAAAGGAATTATTATTAATTATATACCCATTGTTGAAGGGCAGTTACATTCAGGAAACTGCTTAAACTTTGGGCTGCGCTTCTGATGGATATCCCAACATATTAACAAGAAATAAATAGATATCCCAACATATTAACAAGAAATAAATAGATATTCCAACATATTGAGGAAACGGTGGATATTCCAGCATATTGAAGTCAATATCATAACTTTGTTCCTGTAAAACAAGCAACTCTCTTCTTATCACAGTATCATAGCAGAGAAGGTTGTAAAATACATCGGTCCATTATGTCCTACCTTTCAATGCTACTGTGTTGATCCAGAGGAAAGCAAAATAAACCTTACAAGACTGGTGTCAATTGGTGCAGAGTTAGGGAACAATTCCGCCCTGAACACAATATGGCAGTCTGAATAACTCCCTAGATCAGTGGTTCTCAACCTGTGGGTCGGGACCCCAGCGGGGGTCGAACGACCAAAACCGGGGGTCGCCTAAAGCCATCGGAGCCGCAATTTTACTGTGTTTTTACTGCGAGTTGCATGGATTGGGGCCACCACAGCATGAGAAACTGTATTGCGGGGTCACAGCATTAGAAAGGTTGAGAACCACTGCCCTAGATCAACATTGACTATTAATTTAAAAAAAAAAAAAAAACAACTTTATTCCCCAAACCCTTAATATTTATGCTCTATAGAAAGGCATTCAGGCTTCTTCTTTAACATGTATAAAGTATCCACCATAACAATCTCCTGTGGCAGAGAGTTCTACAGTCTCACTGCTCTTACAATAAAGAATCTCTGTCTATGGTGATGGTACAACCGCCTCTCCTGTAGACTAACAGGATGCCCTCTGTCTATGGTGATGGTAGAGCTTCTTCTTCTCTAGCCGTAGAGGATGCCCACTTGTACTGGCCACACGCCTTGGTAAAAAAAGATCATTGGAGAGATCCTTGTACTGACCATGTAATTAAAGGTAATCAACCACTCCTAAAACAAGACGCAAGTGATTTATGAAAAAAACATTAGATTTATGGCAAAACTAAAGCCAGTGTGCTATATCAATATGGTTTAACCCCTTAATGACGCATGACATAATAGTACGTCACGCTTTGGTTGCGGGTGAATGGAGAGGCTCACCGCTCTCATAGACTATTATAGAACAAGACAACAAGTTTGTAGTTTTTACACTGGAGGTAAAAACTTTTAGTATAAAAATAACTGGAAGTCACCTTACTGTTCTATAAGCATAACACATAATTCTCATACATTATTTACCTCTTGTCTGTTAAATAAGTGCTACAAAATATAAAGGCGCTATGTAAAGGTTATTATTATCAGGCAAACATCAGATACCAAGCTCCAGGTTTCTCTGCAGTCCCATTAACCTTGGACCTTGTATATAAGATGGTGGCTGATGACTGGTTCAAGGCTGGACCATTATACAAGCTCTTATACCTCTTGGGCCACCCCCTCATTCTAATAGACTGTAAGCTCTTGTGTCACCCCCTCATCCTCATAGACTGTAAGCTCTTGCGAGCAGGGCCCTCACTCCTATTGTTCCATATGTCTGGTTGTACTCTGTAATGTAGTATTTTATTTGTATATGTCCCCTATGATTTGTAAAGTGCTACAGAATATGATGGCACTATATAAATATAGATTATTATTATTAGAGAGGGTAATCTTTTTCTCTATATGAACCCTCTGGTTTACTAAATCGTAAAGAAACTTCTTTAATTCACTTTTTGTTCCTGAAGACTATTATAATGGATGGTCTTCACATGTTTTTTGATGGCCAAGTTGTTCTATTCTTTTAATACATTTAGGTATCATACACAGTGATTTGTAAGGGGTCATGACAAATACCTCTCCAATGACCACCTTTTGAAATCTCCCCCTTTATTCAGTTGAGATTTTAGAATTTCCATCATATATCATATATATTGGTCATCTTGGTTGAGTAGACCCACTGTTCAGTGCATCGTGGTTGCAGAGTCATTTCCGTGTAGTCCTGAGACTATAAACCGGTTTATATGAACAACTTTTGTATTGCATAAATGTATTTACACACAGCTCAGGATAAATCATAAATGTATTTACACACAGCTCCCAAATATTTTTTAAAATGTCAGGATAAATTATAAATATATTGGGGTAAGAATTGGGGACTATATAACCAGTTTGTAAAATAAAATATTGAACGATCTGCACCCATTTCTTCTATACAATGGAGCTGCCTATGAGGAGCGCACAGATTTTCACATCATCAATCTCTTGTGGATTATAAACCTGTAAATGGAAGAAAACCATTGCACTACCACAGATATTTTTATGCTACGGTTGAATCGCTTTTCAAATGTTTTTGCTGTACTGATATAATTGTGAATTATGTTGTACAAAGCGGGGTGAAGAAAAGGTTATGCATTTAGCCACTCTTCCTTTTCTGAGATTTTCCCTGCAGCAGACTGTTCATTTGTCATTGACCCAAATTGAAATATACATTGGTTCTGTGCTCAACCACTCAATAACGATGAAAGTATCCGGAGAAAAGGGTATCGGGAAAATTAGTCTGAATGTAAATTGTGACGTGATTGCTATAGGGAAATTCTTTATTAATTTAAGTAGAAGAGCTAAATAACAATGCCCAGATGGAAACTACTGTGGTTTGTGAAATTACTAATATTTATTGAGCTTTTCACGTCGTACATGCAAATCTCATGACATTGTGACCTTCCCTGCTCTCCATATGACTATTATGAGTGATGAAGCCAGATATCCAAACTGATTTTTTTTTTTTTTTCCTTCTGTACTATTTTTACTTCGTCCCTTCGTATGCATACACTGTAATGTCTCCATCCGTCTGGATTCTATACTTGGAGCATCGGGGGAAAATCCTGTACTAACTCCGTCCTGGAATGAAACGGTGGAAAAGGAGACAAATTAAATTTTCATGAAAGAAAGCCCTAATCAGCAGTGACAGTGGAAGAGAAAGATGATTGCCACTTGGTCATTGTGCAGAAGCACTTACTGTAGATTTGGTGTCAGAGCTTCTGTTAATGATGACTAATGTCTTTCTCTGAACAAGTGCCTTCTCCTGCTGCTGCATCCGTCCAGGGACACTGAGCACACAGGGGTTGTGCCTGGAAATAGACGGCATGTGCTGAGACAAAGGCCACTGCCACACAGTCTGCACGCTCAGCTACATTTTTGGATTGCTGATTCGTATAAAATCACACACCGCTAATTTTAAATGAATTCGCTTTGAAATAATCGCAATGGCGCACAACACTTTACACCTCTGGCCTCTATGGCCATCGTATTCTTAGTTTTAGAATATCACGGATTTATTTGTTCCCATAAAATTCCCAGCTCATATTATACATGTGCACCAAAGATTATTATTTGTTTAATTTCTATTTTCATTGCAGCAGATTTGGTATTTTATATTTACACTTGCTTTATGCTTGACTTGTGAAGTAACTTTTAACCCCTTACTTCCAGAGAGAGACATGACGCAGCCATTTTACAGTCTGAGAACACAAGAATCCAGCCTCTTTATTAAGTAGGAAGTAATGGCAGAGGCATAACGTTCTCATTGGAAAATGGATGATTACGTTTTATGTAGCGTGCTGTGCCGTGTGCAATACAAGGAAGGCGGGGGGGGGGGGGGGGGGGGGAAAAAAACACGACTGTTGAGAAAGCATCCGCACTGTACATGCTCCAGACATGAACTCATAATTGTCGCTGGAATTTTTGCCTAATCTAATCATGGCTGAAAGCAGACGTGTATTTCACAGTGCCCGGGATTTTAACAGTAATATTTCTTATGTAGTTATTTGTGTGTTTAGGTTCTTTAAGGCCCCGCGGTTTAGAACGGTGTTGGGAAAAAAGCAAAAAAAATCTCCCTCCAAGTCACTCTTGCCGTCTAATTCTCATGATGTGAGACCTTTTCAGGGACACATTTCTGTTGCCTGTCATATTTTTCTAGTACATCTTATTGGTGTGACAAGCCTGGAAGAGCTTGAGAACACAGATGTCGTTGCAGGCAGACAATACTAATTACACTGGGATTTTTTATCCCTTATGTCTGCATGGAACAGGCTGTGTCAAGGCTTGACCACATGCCTCATACTTCCCTCCCGCTGATTTTACTACACTGACCGTAAAATGGATTTTACTTAAGTCCCATTTAATAATGCATCTAATAAAATTTATATTTTTCTTACAGGTGCTGCATCTTCTTTTTGTACAGGAGATTTATTTTTTTATTTATTTTTTTTAGCGCTCCTTTACTGCAATAAGTCTTTAATCTCCTTGTCTGCTGTATTATAACATTTTACTGTTGTCCAGCATTCCAGTGCATTGTGTCTTAGGGTCTACATGGGTTAATTTGGGGTTACTGTGAGGCTAAAAGGTTGGGAAATAGAAGAGCCAATAATGTTTTGCCACAGATGCTGATAAAGCAGATACAGGAGCAACTTTATCAGAGATGTATTATGAGATAAATCTCTAGTCTCTGCCGTGCAGTTATAGTAATTATGACTAATGAACCGTCCAGTCTGGATAAAATGGCATGCCCACAGGGAGCGAGTCCACTCGGTTGTGACTTATGCAAGCTGAACACAACATTGATGTTGCTCGACATTCTCCTATCTAGCAGCTTTGTGTGCTTTGTAGGAATCAATGAAATAGCCTTGTATATTTTCTAGCATATTTTCATATTTAAGCTGTTTTTTTTAATAATTTGCTTTTCAACCTTCTCCTTTTAACAAAGAAAAAAACGCAGACAGACGTTTTTCTCAATTTTTAAAATTTTGTTTACAATTATCTTTTTTTTAAATATAAATTTCCTTAGTGTTTTTTTAAATCTATTTGATTACAGTTACTATAAAAACAGTAAAATGCATAGTTAAAAAAAAAAAAAAGTATAAAGCTGAAAGGACAAGAATATATTATTTCAGTGACGTGAGATGCCGTGGAGATTCATGCCATGAGCTGCACGGTCTGTCTTTAGTCACATACGAGCTATTATTGCAAATATATCTATAAACACTTAGCTTGGCAGTATAGACGAGACATAATTTCAGTAATCTCAATTGAAAAGAATATTAAACAAAAAATTAAATAAAATATATGTTTATATAATATACCTTTGCATCATTGTGTACCTAATTTTATTTGAAGTCAGTTTCTTTAAATTACTATTACTTACATTTTATGTTCAAGGTTAAATTCACATTGTACAAGGATGGCAGGATGCCTTGAGTTCAGATCAGTCTGGCTATGGATTTTTGAAAGGCATAGCTATCGAAATATTGTCCCAAATCCAAATATTGTATTCTAATAAGAATTCTCCCATTTGATTAGACATTTCTCAGGCTTCTTCTCACCTTCTTGAATTTTTATTATAAATCTGGAAGTGCTTATACCCATATGTCAGCTGGCCACCTTACTCGGCTTTAGTTTACAGGGATATGATATATACTGAACGTATACCAAATTACAACAAAATGCAACTGCTCAGGAAGTCTGGAAATTCTGTTGAAGCTGTATTGTGTTTGTTTAACATTGCAACTGCTATTCTCAGATACAATTTATAGAACGCCTACAGTTAAATGCATATCTTGGCTGTGGTTTCTACTAAATTTAGTTTTGTACATTATTCTGGCAGCAAACCAGCTTCATTAATGGTCAATAATGTTTCTGCGTGGCCTCCTTAATGTGCCATTTCATCTGTAAAAATTTTTTTAAGGTACTCTCTAACTACATACCGTAATTAAACTTTACTCTCTATAGAGAGTAGAACTAAGAGCCTATTCCTGCTTGAAGAAAGTTGGCAAAATTGTGCATTTTCACATCTTTGAAAGGGCAGTGCTTTATGGCATTCATATGTTAGAAACGGTGGTGGTCTTAGAAGTAGCGCCCCCGCTCACTATGCAGTGATACATACTTTCATGTAATGCCAGAATTTATGAGATTTGAAGAACGTTCTAAAAAAATCAAATTAATCCTAGAGGTGTCAATCATTTTATGGTACTTCCCCTGAGGTTCAAGCAAGACACCCTTTGTTGTTTTTTCTTTGAAAAATTAACACAATTTTTCCATTTTTAGAATGTCTGTTATAAAATGTAAGGCCTTTTTATTAAGACTTTGATACAGTGTGTTGGATGCCCCTGGACCATTACTGGATGAATTCAACAGATTATTGGTAGTGGTGGCCCATGTTAGTCGTAGTTGTAGATAGGCAATCTGCCCTGTATAAGAAAACACTATAAACATTTTCTGTATAATAATGTAATTTGATCCTGCCCACAGCTTGTTTGCAAAAAATCTTATGATAAGGCACCTTGTGCTTTGCTCAACTTGTTTGCTATTTAAGTGCTATGGATAGGGGATAACAAGCTGATCATTGAGGGTCAGGGAACAGCGGTGGAGCGCTCCAATCAATTGTATGGGAATGACAAAAAAAATAACCTAACCCTGAGCTTGGTTATCAACCAACTGCTTCCGTAGACCCATGAACAGTGAATGGAGTGGCATTGTGCATGTTTGTCCACCCATTAGTGAGAACGAAATGCCATTCTCTGGATTCCTCTGGGCCCCATTCTCAGTGGAAGTCCCAGCAGTCGGTTAGTTATCCCTTTATATACTTTAGACAAATCATTTAACACAAAACCAATTGTTGGTAAGACTAAGCAGCCAAATCCACGGCCAATACTTACGACAACTACGTGACATCCATATATATATATATTTTTTTTAACGGACAGTACGCTTCAACTAAATGCTAATTTTTTTTTATGGATTATTGCCTGTGACCAATTTTTTAGAGAGGCGTTTCTTGATCAAAATATTTTATTCCTTTATGACCCATTATCATCGTTTGGGTTTGGCAAACAATAACTTCAACAAGTACTGCAATAAAAATAATGCATATTTTATTAAAGCCTAATGATTTAATACATAGAAAATGGTCCTAAAAGCTTTTATTTTCTAGTCAATGTAGTTTGCACAGTACTTTAAAAATATCAGGTAACATATATTTCTTATGCACGTAACTTTTTTAATCTCGGTTCTGTTGTAACTTGGCTCTCTGTTAGAAAAAAAAATATTACTGGCGAATACTATAATAAAATATCGCTGCTTTGCCACTTAGTGCGATTTCTCCAAATGATCATCAGAGGATTAAAGTAAATATTGGTACACATCTGTGTGATTTACCTCCTGGCAGGCTATGCTTTTATTGTCGAGCCCTAAATCCCTGCTTTGGGATAATAATTTTCTTACACTTGATGTGTGAAGGGGAATAAATGGAAATGTGTGTTCAGAGAGGATATTTCATGCTGGAATCTGAAAAGTACATTTGTAGCACAAAATAAAATGATGGCTGTGTTGTAATGTTCATGTTAGGGGAATGCTCAACATCTCTTAAAAGTCCTAATCCTAAAGCATCTGTAGATCTCAGAGTTATAACACATCTTTTTTGTTACTTCTTTTTGTCCAAAAATGCACAAAAATCTTTTTACAGCCTAACGCTACTTGTACAAGAACCTTGTTTTGCCTCTGTGCTACCCATTAATTCAACACATAGAACACAAAAATTCTTTTGTATGGATTTTAGCTCATGCCTCCGTTTATGAACCATCTATCCGAGCCTCAAAAATCAGAGCAAGTCCTATTCCTATTTTGGTTTGTGACTTGGGCTGTCTTTTTATATTGTTGTCAGGGACTTAACACGCCAATGACCCACTGACCACAAACAATTGTCCGAGAATCCGTTGTTTGTGGCTTGACTCCACAAGACCTCTAATGGTGCATTGGAACCAGTCCCGAAACATGTGCAGAAGGTCTTGTAAGTTGTGATGAGGAAGGGGACCTATACGAGTTGTGGCTTGTTTTTACAGAACACCCCAAAGATGCTCATTCTGATTTAGATACTCATCAACGGTACATCCCGGAGCTCAGTTTTGTCTCTTCAGACCAAGTGTGAAATCTTGTAATAGATGCTTAGAGGGACAACTTAATGAAACATGTAACTAGTAACTCATTTTTGACTTAATGACTTACAGCTGACTTAAGATTATGTAGCCTGAAAAAATGGAGATGCTTTAAGGATAGACAAATTTCATATTCCCCTCAGATCTCTATTAGGTTTTAAAGCTAAACTTGTCCCTGCTTTACGGTAAAGTCATAGACTTCAGTTAACTGTTGGCTCAGCCAATTTGATTTCTACCACCATTAAGTTGCTTGCTTGGCTAGACCAAGTGTGCAGTTACATGTTATGTAGAGGGAGCAGTGGATTATAATATAGGCAGTTAGAGCAGTAGCCCCGGGCCCAAGTCTTCTAGGTCTTCTAAGGTAATATTGAATTTGTGATCCAGTGAAGTGGCGCACTCAGAGTAGAATTAACAAGTAGATTTATTATAAGTCTAAAAGCCCAACGCGTTTCGGGGTTAGGGAAACCCCTTTATCAAGTGAACAAAGACTATGACGGAGGTTAAGTTCAGGTACTCCGATCCATAATATATTCACCCCAATCCCAAAGCTATCCTTTAAGGTGTGACACTATTAGCGCTTTCTTTCCCTGTCCTCTCTTGCCATACTTTATCACAAGTCTTCTAAGGGGCTCATGGTCATCCAACAAATACTGAGAAGGACCTTTAACCATGAAATCCTCGTACACATGTTCCTGCCATCAATACACAAATAAACAAGAGGTTTGATTAAAAACAGGCAGAAGGGACACATCTACCATTAACCAAGAAGCTTGATTCTAGTACCATAAGTAGGAAGTGAATTCCACACTTGTATGGGGCTATAATATTCATACGGCCCAGGGCCCATGGCAGTCTTCATCCGCCCCTATGTGAAGCGGATAAATAAGCCATTGCATGTCCCCATATAGATCCCCAACTGGAGAAATAGAACAGACAAGTTAAAGATCTCAAGCACAGAGACCCTTGAAATTCTTTTTTGTTTATATGCTAGTTAGGTACGCCAGTATATACTGTAATGGCCAAAAGCAAATAATTATTTAGCCCTATGGTTTCTTTTTACTATTTATATACCACAAATAGGAGAAGGTTATGAAAGATTATGAAAGGATCTGTTGGTATAAGTTTCCTCGGGCCTTCCTTTGTGTAAAAAAACAAAACAAAAAACTTTTGGTAGTGGAAGGCTTCATGGCAGGCAGCCCAGCTAGTTACAATAGAAAAGACTGGCCTCTAAGCTTCAATTAGGGCGGACACCAGTCCTTGACCCTTGCAGGGCCTTCTTTTGGTGGGTCAGAGAACATTGAGGCCCTTGTCCTTTAACAAGAGCTTGTGATAGACCACATTCCTGTGCACTTTAGGTATCAAGTTCTGCTTTTTTTCCCTAATAAAACTGACTAATATATGACACTCCTCTGATAATTGCTGTATAATATTTTTAACCAAAAGAATAGGAGCTATAACTTGTGCGTCTACACTCCAGAAGATCCATATTATCCTTCTGCTTGCCTAAGCTTGAATGCCATGAGGGAAATGCTGCTGTCCATGCTTGCTTCTCTACCCTACTGCTTTTTTACCGTTTAACAGCTTAATATTTTTTTCTTTTCCTTTACAAAGGATTCCAGGGAGTTTGTGTAAAAAGGCTCATTCATGATTGCAGGAGAGTTCACCTTTAAGTCTGGAAAAAGAGTGAAAAGAGGCTATTTTATACACCACCCTGCTTCCAATCCAATTAAGAGCTCAATAATAGACGGATTAGAAGAAGTTTACTCCTTAGTAGCAGGAAAGCTTTTTAAGTAGTGTATGTTGATAGCAAAAGGCTATAAGGGGGAAAGCGGAGAGAATTATTGAGATAATAGGCAGTAATCTTAACTCGTCTGATGTTTGCGCTAGCCACAATGTAGCGGACCTTCATAGCCAAGAGAACAATAATTCTGAGTCTTTAACTGTTTTGTTGCTGAGCTTTAGATGTCTTTTCAATTTTCTTCACTTGACTGTTGGGTGGTTGCATACTTTAGATATACCACCTAGCACAAAACTGATTTTTTTTTTTCATCCAGTTAGTGTGCAGCCTGTTCAATGGCTGAATTATAAAGAATTGCCAAAATAAAGATTACATCAAAAATTTGCGGGTGAAAAGCTCCAATAAGTAACTTTTTTTTTTCTTTGGAGAACATGGCACTACAAACTTCCGAACAAATTGCTCTAACTCTGCAATATTGTATTTGGAAATCTAGCAATTTCTTCTAGTTTTGTCAGGTGTGTAATTTTTTCTTCTTCCTGTGGTTCTGTAAACAGCAGCCCAGGCATGGGAGTAAAGCTGCTGTGACAATTATCATTTCTTGGTCTCCGGGCCATAAGTTCCTCCAGGAGACCACCCTACAGTCTCCTGTATTAGGTACACCCAGCTCATTGAGCACTATCCATGTAATGTTGAAGGAATGGTTTAAGAAACAGCTCTTCTTTCTATTTAGAAAACACTACACAAGCATCATGGGAAAAATAGCGGTGACAGAGGAGGTCCCCCTTATCCCAGTTGATGATCCTAAACACTATCTTCCACTTGGACTCCACTTCTGACTATACTTGGCAAATCTCACTGCTTCTACACCAGGAAATTGTCATAGCAGCGGTGATAAATCCCCCCCAATGTCTGTATTCCTGCCCTCTGTGCTGATGGGGCAGTTACCACTGGCACCAACAACTATGCCATGTTCAAAGGCACTCAAATCACCTTTTTTACCCATACTGATGCTCGGTTTGAACTGCAGAAGATTGTCTTGACCATGTCTACATGCCTAAATGCACTGAGTTGCCGCCATGTGATTGGCTGATTAGAAATTCATTGTTAACGAGCAGTTGGACAAGTGTACCTAATAAAGTGGCCGGTGAGTGTATATATATGTATGTGTGTGTGTATGTATATATAGCTATATATATATATATATATAGATATAGATAGATATATAGATATATATATCTCAGCAGATATTTTGAATACAGTTGTTTAATACATAAGATGCCATTGTCCGTTCCACTGATCTGATGCTGACTTGGAATGAAATGTTGCTAAAAAAAAATTTTTTAACAGGACGAACCTACAATGACTTGAATCAGTATCCAGTTTTTCCTTGGGTCATCACTAATTATGAATCTGAAGAGCTGGATTTGACCCTTCCAAGCAACTTTAGGGATTTGTCAAAGGTTGGTGCTGTTTCATTCTTCTCTTGTTACCCGTGTGATTGTCAGATATTTATTTATTTATATATATTTATTAAAAGTATGCAATTTCATACATTTCTATTTTAGATTTGTTACTTGACTGTATTCCACGTATGGTAGATATAACCAACATTAAGTATAAAGGAAAGCATTGGAACAAGATAGTGTGGCATCTTGCTGATCTAAGCAAGAAGAGAAGCCTTTAAACCACTTCTCAAAAATCTTTCAACATCAGTCTTGTGAAAAACAGGCTTCCACTTTCAAGGCAGATCAAAGTTTAAAAACAATAAAAGTAGCTTATTCTACACACAAACCCCTCTAAAAGGTGCCCATGGCATCAATTTTTAATTCCTTTTGGTTTAAGGAATTATTGTACACTGACCGTGTACAATTAGCCATTATGTTGGATAGATGTACAGGTGCTTACATGTCTTTTTTGTTTTGTTTTTTTAGCTTCCAGTCTAATAGAAAAAGAAACCTATCCCAGACATAGGCATACACATTTGTTCTAAGTTATTTTTTAAGAGTTTTAAGCCTTTCTACTTATTCCTTGGCCATATTCTCTGGGCGCTACTTTTTTAAAGAATTGCATTTCTCCATGTGTAACATTCAGCTAAATAATGATAAATGGGCTGAGCAGGGATTGATGAGATATTCTGTTAGTATATAGTGCTCATAAACTGCTATAGCCAGGTAGAAGGCAGAAAAGGCTTCTACCCACTGCTAAGCATGCAGTCAGTCAGTTCTTGGAAAAAATGTGCAGGTTATTACTTGGCAATTGCCTTGTTGGGTTTAATGGGTGCATTGTCAATAGGTTTTTTTGTAATCTCCTCCTCATGAAGGCTACATAGCATCACAGTTTTATTATTTGACTTTATGCTCTTAGTGAGGAGGGAAATTTTTTTTTGGAGCAATGTAGTGTAACAAAATTGAGGTACAAAATCTTATGAACATGGATTATGAAGTAACAGGAACCTGTCATGTTAATACTGTATATGGTTTATGATTTGTAAGCAGCCTATTTCAGCAGGATGTGCTGAGCAGATTAATGTACAGTTTTTTGGACAGTGTTAAGTGTCAATAATGCATATAAAAGAAACCTGTCAGCAGAAATATACCTAATTAACCTTCTAAATGATGTTTCTTTTATGGCCCAGTGGGCTAGCATCACCCATAAAATAAACTTTAAAGTAGGGTGTGAATTGGTTGTTATGTAGTTGTTATGGAAGCATAGAGTTCTGCACTGAAGTCAAATTGACCTCTTGACTACCATTCTTCTCTTGATTTTTTTTAATGCGCCTTTGTGTGTAGTTGAGGCCTCTGCATCCAGGGTCTTTGCAACTGGCTCTTCCCAAGTATAGTATGTGTCATGATGTCAATCACAGCAGAAGGGGCGTTCTTAGGCAAGAAGAGCTTGATTTGAGTACTAAACTCTCTGCTTCTGGGGGCGCGTCTTAGACAAGCCTACCCTAGAACATGTGCAGCGGAGCTCCTGCTGAGTCTCCTGTCATTTCTCCGCTCACTGCCCGAATACCCGCTGACAACTGCCCCACTAAGAACTGGGACTATACTGGCACTTGTCTGGTTGATCCATGTCTCAGAGATGCCAAGCAAAGGGAAGGGCAGCAGTAAGACTGATCGTGCGACAGATCTTCAAGATGGCGCCGCCGCGTCTTTTCCTGCAACTTCCACCCCTATGAAGATGCAGCGTGACATAGATGATAAGCTTGGCAGGTTTGCAAGGCAGACAGGGGACACACGCCGACAGCAGATAAAGAGGAGTGGCTAGAAGGTAGAGGGACAAAACGTGACTGCCTTATTGAGCAGTGGCTCCAACAAAAATTTAGCAAAAATGCTCTATCCCCTTTATATGCTATCAAGAGGGCGCATTGAGCCCCTACTAGTCCGTTTCCACCCAGCTGAGGCCCCTGTCCCATCTTTGCCAAAGGACAGAGACAGGGATACTATTCTGCGCTTTACTCATTATCATCTTGATCTCACAGTGAAAGGCTCTTAAGATCTCATTGTTCCCTGATTATTCTATGCATTTTTAGAAATAGTGTGCAAAGTTTGCAGGTCTTAAGAAACATCTTCGGGACCTGAATGTGGTTTACTCCAAGTTATGCCAAGCTTTGGGTGGTGGCTTTGTGGTCCACGCATTTTTTTTGAGGATCAGGGAGCTGAACTGGAATGGCTAGATCATCATGATGCCAAACTGTGAATACCTGCTGAAGGGGACTTATACCGGGACTACTACTATGGCTAGTTCTGAATAAACTTTTGCCTCACTCCCCCACTTTTGCCTCACCAGTTCCCTATGCTGCACTGAGGAGACCCAACCAGGTCAAAACAGTGCTGTCTACAGTTGGGAATATGCTCCTTCTGGAATAGATCTACTGGTTTGGCTTGATCTCCCATCATGTTATTAGGCTTCCCCCACAAAAATATAGCTCCTCCAGAAAGTTGAGGTGATGCTGCTTAAAGGGGTATTCCCATCTGGGCATTCACATTTAATCAAATTCATTTGCCATGTGAAAAAAATTCTTCAATTGGATGTTATTAAAAAAAATGTTCCTGTGTGAAAATAATTACTCATAAACATAGCCATGTTGTCCCTTAGAAACAAGATGGCTTCCTCGGTTACGACCACCTCACACTCTGGCAGCGGTGGCCAGACTTGTGCTATTGAGCCCTGCCGGACCACCTGGATTCAGCGATCATTACCACAGGACGGCTGCGGGACATGTAGTAACTCCCAGACATTTCATACATAAAAACTTTTTGTTTCTTTATACAATCCCTCCAGCAGAGGTGGCCATATCCAAGGACACAGTCTTGTTTCTAAGGAATCATATCACTACATTTATGAGAAATTATCTTCACACAGGAACGTTTTTTTTAATAACATCTAATTGAAAAAATGTTTATATATGGCAGATTAATGAAACTGAATGTGAATGTCCAGATCTCGTCTAATGATACCTTTTAATGAAGGGTTGGTATGTAGGAAAAGAAAATTTAAGAAACTTTGGGCTCCATGGTTGAACACATGGGGTAGACGTGTGCAAAATGCTATGGGTCTTTAGCTAGGGTGCTCCTTTGATTTGGTCTGATTTTTCTCTCGAAGCAAGATGATGACTCTTTGGTTTCTCACGGGTGCTCTTCCTTTCCCTGCATTGCAATCTGATTGAAATGTACCTTTTTGCTGTATATGGCAAACTTAGAATATATAATATATATAATATAAATAATAAAGAAATAAATTAAAAAATCTCTGACTATATACAACTAATTTACATCTCACTTGAAAGTTGATTTTGAAGATGATGTCACTATGATGGGCTTTGAATGGCCTGGAAACTAATAATATGCTTGATAACATACTGGTAGTAGTCTATTAAATCCATTCTGCTGATGGGTTCCCTTTAAATTACAGCTCAATATGTGGTTCTCCCTGCAATGGATAATCTCTCCAGTATGAAAGTTAATTAGTCAATTACCAAGTATTACTACCCATTTTACTGCAGATTGAAGAACAAGCTGTAAATAAATAAAATATTAGTTAGGCCTCATGCACACGACCTTAAATATGACTTCTAATGTGCACATTCATGGTGCGGTGCATGAGACCTATCTCAACCCACTGTGAAGGTGCAGAGTGGCCGTTCATTTTCAATGGACAACGACAGAGTGAGCAGTGCTCAACCCCCAATGGCCTCTGGGCCGCATACAATAGCACTCTACCCGTTGCTTGTGGCCCAGATATTGCACATGACCTTATACTAAATACTGAAGCCTTATACTAAATTTTTCCCTAGTACATGTTTGATGATCAGACCTCTTTAATGTGACAGTTCCCTAAAATCAACATAGAACAAAAACAGAATATAGTAAGAAGTAAGAAAATACTATGAAGGTTAACCTGTTGTATTCTCTCATGTATTTTAAAATTCTAATTAGCTGTTATTTCAGTGAAAAAATAATTTCTTCCTCCCTAAATGACACTTGGATAAAATGTCTGGATCACATTTGCAATTTAATTCTTGAGCTGTGGTTTGTTTCAGTGCTTACTAATAAGCATCATTTTATTAATTGCTCTGTCTAGGGACACAGGAGAAGCTAACACTCCTGACACTCATTGTGAACAGAGACCAAGTATTATACATAAGCCAATTAACAATGACTAATCATAAGCTTTCCACTAAGAAGTGTTGTATTGGTCTATTGTAGCTCAGCCGGTTGATGAATGTAATAGTGGCATCTTCTGGCACTTTATTTGCATGTGATTTGTGGAAGGCGAGTATGCACAGTGATGATTAGATTGCAAGCATTTTTTTTTGGCTCAAAAAGTGAAACTCCAGCTTTCAAGGTACTTTTCAGGCTGTATTCCAGAATTGTTCTGCATCTCTCCAAATATACAAGCAATGCCAGTTACAATTTCATGCATAGGTAACGAGCATACACTGTATGGTAACTTACATCTATATGTGGCATAGTTGAGAAGAGAATTTGTCAATGTATTACTTCTCAGCTGTATGTATGTTATTCAATTTTGAATAAAAAACTTATTTTAAAAAAATCACTCACTTTCTCTCCTGTACCTGTCCAGCTCCTGCAGACAGCAATATCTCACAAATTGCAGTACCATATTAGACTGGCGTAATTTAAAGACTAATTAGAATTTTTAGGTATCACTCCTGCTCCTATAACTCCTGCAGCTGAGATGGTCAGTTTCATTTTGATTTATATATCACCAGTACACATCATGGGGAACATATACAAACACAATAATACATTACAGAGCAATAACATGGTCATTTGAAACAATAGGGGTGGTGGGGGCCCTGCTCACCAGCTTATGATCTATAAGGAGCAATGTGTGGCACAAGAAGTGTACAATCATGCCATATTTATAATTCTATATTTCATCCTTTCAGTCATTTTCATCATTTTCATGTATGCCATAATTTAGTATCTGTAAGCAACAGATGTGTTCATTATCTATATGACTCTCTGGTCAGTATTTTATTACCTTTGAGATTTTGTCTGGGCTGGTTGACCATCTAAACATCTACTGTGTATGAGAGTGTCCTGACTCTTCTAGCCAAGCATACCTACTGAAATCCGTGGCTTCAGGTAGTGTTCCACTAATATACATGCCTTTGTTACTGGGCTTATAGGGCTGAAAGTTAAAAGCAAGATTTTTTTATTTTTTTTTTAAACAAAGAATTTTTACCTAAAAAAGTATAGCAACAGTATGTTCTGGTAAAGAGATAGTGATGAATATAGTGAATATAGTACAAGATATCACTTTTATTTCAATGAATTATTTTTAAATGTGCATGTGTCTCTACACCATTTTAAGTATTATTGTTTGAAAAAATAAATAAATAAAAAAAATATAATATAAAAAAAAAATATATATGTGTGTATATATATATATATATACACCCATATAACCTACTTAATGTAGATGTAGGCATTGGTGGGAACAGACAATATGAGCATATTACAGTACACATGTCTGCGTCATAGCATAGTCTATGGTTAGGAACGTGTAGGATTTGCTAGGGTTACTATTTCTACATGGAGATACTTCCCAGCCTGTTATCTTTTAAGAGTTTCTTTAGTTTGTGGGTCCAGATTTTCCTTTTTTTGTATTTATGACTTTGTATATTGGGGATGACACTCACACTACAGACACAGGAGGGAGGCTGGGAGCTTAGGAATGAGAGAACTTGTAAGAGCTGTCTGTCTAGTATACAGACCAAGGCTAGATAAGAGACAGACTTGCATCTAGTGACTAAAGTGGAGACAGATTACAGTAAAATGAATTTCTGCATGACTTTGGGATACATACTCTAGAAAGGCACAATGTGTTGGATGCTTTTATTGCCTCAGCAGCCCTCCAAAAATATTTGTATAGTACATAAAATATTATTAATTCAGGAACAGATTTTTAGTAAAAAAACATCTCAAAATGCCCTGCAGTCTATTAACAGGCATAGTAAATTATTGACATAATTCAGAATGTTGTGTTGATGCCGATGTACTGCTATGATTTTATTACGTTCCATGTTTGAGTTTCTATGACTCAGCACATGTTTAGTGGAAGCATTCCTTCCCATATATACTGCAATAATAGACTTCTAAGCACAAAAATATGCAATCCACATTTCCAACTCTTTTCCCAGTTGTAATATTTTTAGCTGATGGGATGCAATGTGTGTTTAGGTCTTCTGTAAATCACAAATTCTATTGTTGTGTTCTGGACAACATTCTGTTACAATTTGTAGAAATGTCTTCCCATAGTTGTGCTGAGCGCTACATGAAGGATTCCAGTGCTATCAGAGCTGGAGATAAAATGGAGAGCGGAATATGAGGATGCATCTCCACTGTATACAAAGCTTCGGCAGCTGCGGTCATGTGTTTTACTGTGAGTCACTGCTGGAGGTATAACTGCGCTTTAAACAAACATTAAAGCTTACACTGATATAGTCCTTGGGGGAAAAAATTATATACTGGTATATATATTATTTTATTCAATACCAAAATACAAAACAACTGATATAAATACAATGCAATACACACCAATTATCATTAAAATATTTCATTAAAAGAATTAATTGCAATTCACCCTTACCCAGCCAAATTTTATCAAGGACTTTTTCCCGGTATTCTGCCTCTTTAAATCGTATATACCCAACAGAGCAACCTGAATTGATCTAGGAAAAGAAATGAGCAGCATATTCTCATTAAACTTCAATGCAAATTTAATTCCAGGGAATACCAGGCCACATGCACAAAATCTGTATTCTCTCCAGAACACGGACATCATATAGAATTTTCCCTCACCTTTGTTTTAAATAGCAGTGTACAAAACTAAAGGTGTACAAAACTAAATTGAGCCATTCTATGGGTCCAAGACACAGATATAACAACTATTCCATCGTCCTTAGTAACTATCCTAATTACCCTTTTCCATTTCCGATTTGAAGACCATTAACCTTCTCTGGCAAAAGCCTGTATAAGAAATGTATAAATGTGTGACGTTGCTTTACTTAGTGAGGTAGTGCATCTCAACTATTCAATACATTTATTTGAAACAACCCGAAATCTAGATTTATCAGCTGTTTTAACGTAAGCGTGAAACAACTTCCTAGTATCCCTTCTTCCTAAACTTAACTTAATCAACTTCAAAAAAGCACCAAAATTATGTCAACTAACCAGAAACCTTAACTGTTCTGTAATAAAGTACCCAAAAAACCATGGGACCCCTAGACCTCGTGTGTGTGTTTCTTTATGACTGTATTAAATGATAATATTTTGAAATTATACCACTTCTGATGTTTTTACAGATACATTAGGAAGGTCTTTTGGTATTCTAGAATCTACGGTTAGCGCATGAACTCTGTTTAAATATGTAACAGAACATCCTATGTTCTTAAATCACAGCAAAAGAACAATGCTGATTGTACCCCATCACCGCCCCATGCTATCAGTCATGCAGACTGTTTTCCATTTGAAATAAATCTGTTCACTGGGAGACTATATAGTACTTTTTTATACCTTCATTTTGACACCCACTGCTCAGTAACCTGATAGATAACCACACCTTTAGCCCAACCAAAATGAAACCTGATCACATTGGTCACTTTCCGTCTCCACAGTTTACCTACCCGAATTATTTGCTATTTTATGTAGCACTATGTCCACACATTTCACCTATACCTCTGCTCCTTCCTTGTCAAATCTTCACTTAAGAAATATGCAAATGAGGCTGAAGTGCTCTGGGAGGCGCAGGCAGAGCACCTCCGAACTATGACCCCCCACAGCAATAACACAACCCGCTGCTGTTCTTCCACCGCCCAGCGTATTCTCTCATTCTTCCCCTTCAGCTGTGTCACTACGGCATATTTGTAAAGTGAAGTTTTGTCATAGAAGAAGCAGCTGGACAATAAAAACAATGTTATAGGTGACATCTGTGGGCATAACTCAGCAGTTGGCTCAGGTAGGTGAATCAATGAGACCATCCTTTCTTGTTTGTAGGATCACAGAACAAAAAAGCCAGTTCAGTAGATCCCACAGAATCAATTATAATCTTTAGGGAGATGATAAGAGGGACTCCCTTTGTAGCTGTTTTAGTCTAGTTTGTGTAGGCTAAGCACATTCCTAGTTATTTTGTCCTCCAAGATCGGAGCAGAAAGAGAAGAGTATCACAACCGAAGTGTGGTATCAGTAATGTGGCTGTTTTGACACTATTATCCTCATTTTCAACACAAGAAAATGAACTCTTTTAAAATGACTTTCTATGAAAAAAATAATAATCTTTTTTATTTTTATAGTCCCATGTATGACCTTTTGTGTTAGATTTTTGGTAACGTGTACTTTACAATTCTCTGATTGTAAAATGGGATAGAAAGTACATTTGTAAAGAGGTATTAATGAGCTGACTTGATCAATGATAGGCTGACAAGGTTGCTGTATCATGTACTAGTTACCTGGAAACATCCCCCTAGAGAAACTACAATTAAGCCACCGCTTAGTGCAAGGAAATAAACAGTTAATTGATATTCTTTAATATCTTATTATCAATTAATTGTATCCCAGGTCTCCAGTTCACTGATTTTTGCCTCTCTAATTAAACAAAAAAAAAAAAGTTTAATTAAGCAGTCTAAAATATTTATGGTGCGGCTGGATCCCATATTTGGTGCTGGAGCTTAGTAAACTGCTTTTACGGTGTATTAAAACATAGCGGAATGGCCTCATCTTTTATAGCAGTTGTCAGGAAAATATAGGCCAGCACTGTAAAATGTATTAGCCCAATACATTGTCTCCTTTTTATTATGAGGAAGCTATGATGTACGGCTCTGTCACAGCAGATCTATTGTTCGAGGGTTTGCACTATTTTCTCTGCCCCGCCATTAATTTATAGCAGTAAACAATATGTAACCGTCCGACTGCAGCAAAGCAGAATCTTTTAATGAGGTGGATGTTATTACCACAATAAATCAGAGCATTCATGTTATGTATAATTCAAAGTGTGTATTCCCACTGTAAGTTCTCTGAGTAAGCTGATAGTGTGTCATTGTCAGAGCCCCGCTATACCTATTTACTGTGCCGTTATTTTTTATCCTTCTATCTGGAGGTCGGATTTTTTTTGCACTTTTTTCTTTTCTCTTCTTTTTTTGCTTTTCTTGCTATTCAGTGGTAAATGAAAGTTGAAGAATGTTCCATCAAGGATGAGAAACGGAACTGTAACAATTACATCAGGAATCAATAGTGCAGGTTCTGTGGCAGCATCGATCTATGCATGCTGCTGTTTTCACAAGAGGCAACAAAATCAGTCCTAATTGGTTTTAGTGGTATCTCCAAGAAGCGTAATTCTATAACCATTGATTAGAGGTGGGTGCGCAGTTCAAGAGCTCCGAGGCACATGGCCATTTGTTAAAATGCTGTGGGGAGAATTGCATTTTAGTATTTATTCTATTTCCCATTAACTCCCTGCTGGGCAGACTGATGGTTGTAGCATGTATCCTGTAACTAACACAAAGCCAAGAACGCACATTGACCCGTGATAGGTTACTGAGGTAAATGGCTTTAATTATTAGCTTTTCTGGATTATTTCTAGTTTATATATTAATAACTACAATTTTCATATGGTTTTACTGTGCTCCATACAAAATTATGCAGTAAAAATATACTACATAATATACAATACAATTAATTACTTTACTATCTATTTTACTTTCTGGCCACTATGCAACATTTTTCCAAAAAAATTCTTATTTATTCGCAATTCTTCTTTCTGATGTACCACTAGTACTTGAAAATTTGGTGTTGTTTTGTTATCTGCAATCTTTTTTTTTTTAATTGGCAATGAGTCTTTCTAATGAGTTATCACAATAGGTAGCCCTTCTAATGTAGAATATGGTTATTGGGGGTCTGCTTTATGCATTGAAGTGGTCATAGTCAAAATATACTTCTCTGCAATTATTAACTTTGTCTCCTGAATATATCAGCTGCAGTGGAATCATATTCAGATTCATCATCTTTTTAGACTAATCTTGCATTACAAATAAAACCTGAAATAAAAACATTTTATTTAAAAATAAAATTGGTGCCACAATGCCAATCGGTCAGATTGTGATGATCAGTCAGGTTGTGACCATGGTCTAAGGCTACATTCAGACTGCCGTTGCCCGCTGTACCGTAGCAAGGCGGGCATAAGGCAGTGCCGGGGAGAGGAGGAGGGTGAGAGCGCCACTCACTTCCGCCCCTCTCCATAGGAATACACAGCACACGGCGCCGTATTCCATCGAAAGATAGGATGTGCGCGCATTGCCGTGTATGGGGGGGGGACGTATATCGGACATATATACGTCGGCCATATATAAGTCCCCCGTACGGCAGTGTGAATATAGCCTAAAGATGTAGTACATGCGTGGATGTTTGGCATAGTTCTTGGATTTATAGACGTTGCCCTCGTGCTATTGTGATCAATTAAGAGCTATAGGCCATAGAATTTTCTTTTTTTATTGTGCTCCAAAAGTAATTATGTTAGTCCTTGGTAAAGATCTTTTCATAAAATAAAAAAAAATATAGGCGACTCCTTTTTTCCTTCAAGTTTAAATGTTCAAATTAAATGTTTGAATTTGTTAACAAAGCCTCGGGCAAATGTTTACTTTTTGGTTTCCTTTATTACAACTGTTTTAATTGACTGTCATGAATAAATGTAGTATATTTCACAATCAAAGGGATTTTCCAGCTAATTATAGCAAAATTAAATGGGTAAGAATGGATGTCCCAGTAAAAAGAAAAAAAAATCACCTCCCCCAATTGCCCTCTGTATTGGTTCAGATCCTGCCCTAATCCATGCTGGTCTCTACTTGCAAGTGTTTTATCATAACAGAATAAATTTCTATTCAGAAATCTATGACTATAGCAGTGGGGGCAAACCTTCTACAGACCAGGTACCCAGACTACAGCAAAAACCTGCTTATATTTCACAAAGTGCTGACAGGTAAATATAAGCAGTATATTGCTCCCTCCTTTGTTACAGTTTTCAGTTGTATTGGCTTTGTGAGGACCAACAATACAGTAGAAAGGAGGAGAAATTTGGATTTTTATTGTTTGGTGTCCCCTGAACAGGAAAAATTGTCGTCCCAGAGCAGGAGCTACAATGATCCAACTCCGCCTACTCTTTCCTGCTTCTCCTGTAGTCCCAGGCATAGTCGCCATAGATGTGTCGCCATAGATGTGTCGCCATAAAATAGCCCTGATCTTGGAACATCCTGGGCAGCCTGAAACTCTTTGCTGCTCTGAGTGACACCTCTGATACCCATGCCATAGGTTTATCACCACCAGACTATAGCATAGACTCACCTTAACCAGTGATTGGTTGAGAGAATCTGATAAATAAAGCTGAATGTCTGTATATAAGTCTACTAAAGGAATCTTCACCATCACGTTTACAATCGCCAAATTACTACATTTAGAATCAAATATTTTCAACCCGCACTTTCCAAAAAAATTATTACCCACCATATACAGGAGCCATTGTCTGCTGCTCCTGTGGCAGTTAGAACCTGAGCCACGATTGGTTAACATTTTGACACAGGTCATTAATATGAGCTCTGAGGTTTGATTGGTTACTATACAGAATGCGCATAAGACAGCTTATGTGTGAGGTAATATCTATAGATATGGAGAGTGAGTGACAAAGAGACAGGCAGGGAGAGTGATTATATTAAGTCCTATTTAAAAGACATTGTCCCCTGGTTGGTGGCCCCTTAACTAGTAGCATATCCTTAGGTTACTAAGGTTTAAGACTCAGACCTGGTCCATCACTTTAAATCTGTTGAGACCTGAAATAATTTCTCCAACCTCCCAGTGCAGTAAAGTAAGGTACAGTATATTTACTTTGGCTTTAACAGTGAACTTCCCCTGAAGAAGAACTAAGGGCCAACTCAAGCAGATAGGAAGTTAAGAAATTGATGGAATGTGTAATGCACTGTAGGATGTTACCAGGATACCAGGTTTGGTGTCTTTAAAACCAGGCATCACAAAGACTTTCTTCAGACATGGAGGTCCATGTGATGACAGGTTCCCTTCAAAGGGAATGCAATGTGATGACTTGTGTCTTCGTATGCCACTACCTGATTGTACTTGGAGGGAACTGCGTGATAATGGTTATCATATTTTCTGTGGTAGAGAAATAATGGCTTTGCAAGATTGACAGGTGTGTCCTAAAGTAGACTTATAACCCCTCATTTACATGTTCCATTAACATATGTTTGTGTACGGGCTCTTTAAAATGGTGTTGTTTTTCACATCCGTGGTTCAGTGATTTCCACGGATGCCTCACAAAGCCATTGTTTTCAATGGGGTGTTTTTCCATTGTGTTGTTATTTCACTGTTCCGTTGTCCGTGAAAAAAATTATGAAACCTGTTTTTTTTTTTTTTTTTCATGGATGCAAATCACTGAAGCCCATAGAAGTGTATGTTGGACACAAAAAAAAACCAGATTTATTTTTTCACTGATGAAAAAGCAGGTGTAATGTGTTCATAGCAATGTAAAAACTTCAGGGTTTTTTTTTTTTTACGGATGGGGAGACACAATGGAGACCAAGCGCAACACAAGCTGAGAACTCACACCAGTGTGAAAGAGCCCAAAGTCTTAAAGTTTATTTTGCTTCAAATTTCAGTGGTTTCACCTGCCAATATTGAGATAACTTGCATTGATTTTAGTAGAAAGTGGGAGGTCTTCAAGTTTTGAAAAAAATTTTTCTGATTGTTTGGTATTCAAAGAAGAAAGCAGTCCTTCACCACATTGTGGTTGTGTGTCTCCCACAATGTGGAAACTTTATCAATTTCTTTAAATTCTCGAGAACATATTCGTAACCTATACTGTAGTATCATGGGCCTGTACCTGGCATAACATCCCCTCATGGGATTAATTATATGTTGCTTTTTGTAGCTGTGAGTTGTACTGTCACTTTATGGTGTTGAGTTGTCATGTTGATGTCTCTAGAGAGATGTCGCCGTGGTCTTGTCACTTCTTTGTCACTCTGTTTGTAATTGCAAGACATTCAGGCTCCAATTTTAAAGCCACATGAAGGCTTTTCATTAAACAATCTGTGAATGTAACAATTTTCTTCTATCTTTCAGCCTGTTGGAGCTCTGAATCCCAAGCGAGCAGCCTTCTTTGCAGAGCGCTATGAGACCTGGGAGGATGAACAGGTTCCAAAGTTTCACTATGGCACACATTACTCTACTGCAAGCTTTGTCCTCAGCTGGCTCTTAAGAATTGTAAGTCGTTTTCTGGCCCTGTATTTAGAGGCCACCATGATTTATTGTGTTGGGCTGCATTTACATTCGTCATTTATAAATCGATGTATGCAATGGAATTTATTTTTGAAAAAGGTTTTGTAAATTATAAGTAATAAGAAATTAAAGTGTGTTTAATAAAGACAAGAGTGTTCGATACATAGAGCTGCTTGTGGCACATTCAGGCCCCGTAACCCTCAACCATTTTTGTTATTGGTGGGTAATGTTTCCCTAGTCATATTTAAAGGGGTTGTCTGTTTTTAAATACATTTTCCATTTTTTACATTTTCTACGCAAAGTTATGTTTGCACCTCCCATTCACAGTTTTGAATGGCAGAGTTTAGGAGAATTGGCTGAATTCCACCACTGTGTGTCTCCTCCCCCCAAACTTTGAACTTTCTCCCTACAGGGTGGGGTCTGCTGGTTGAACTTGACCAATGCATTTTAACTTGGTTTCGCACTTAACAGGCAGGAGCTAGGAGGCTCTTAATCCATGATCAACATAACCGCCTACTGTATAGTAATTGTGTGATGAGATCCCCTAGGTTTTAAGCACCCAGTTTGTCACACAATTTTCATTAAAAAAATCAAAACGGTACAAATTTTAAATCACCCCCTTTCCCTAGAAAACTGATAACAATATGCAAAAAAAGACCCCTTATACAATTCCCCACTGCTTAAAATACCTGGTCTCTAAAAATATAAAAATAGTAATCCCACACAGTAAACGTGGTATCTAATCAATGAAAACGCCTGCATCTCCTCCTACAAGAAAATTACACCTTATCCAGTTATGGACACAATGGGGCACATTTACTTACCCGTATGAGTCCCGATCCCCGATCCGGTCTGTCCGACGATGATGATGCACTGTGCCGCGATCCACGTAGATCGTGCGCCTGATTTCCTACATGTGTCACTCCCCGCTTAGTTCCGCTGGAGTTCACCTTCTTCTTCCTGGTGTATGTAAGTCCATGTCTTGCGACACAATTTAAAAGTTAAATCCCGCGCTTAGTCTGAATCAGTTGGATCGACACAAACCCCATTTAAATGCTGCGGAAATCGTCGGAATACCCGAAGAAAGTGCGGTCCACGGACCCTTAGTAAATGAGCCCCAATGTCTAAAAAGCTTATGGGTTGTAAAAAATGTTGATAAGGGTTTAAAAAGTAACAAACGATTATAAATTTGGCACCTTTATAACCAGATTGAGCCAAAGAATAAATTGGATGCATTGTTTGGACCATACAGTGCAAGCTATAAGGATTTTAAAAGGTAGGGAGTAGAAAGTGAATAAAAGGTCAAACAAAACAGCTTAATTGATAATTGGAGTAAACCACTTTAGTGTTTTTAAAGTACATGTGTTTTTTAAAAATATATATTACATTTTTGTAGAGACATTTATCTTTAGATACCACATCTCAGGGTCTTTGTTCCACTGTATTTGTTGCTTAAGCTCTTCATTTGCATTGCCGTGTAGCCGGTCTAATTTATCTGGTCCTAATAATGCCAAGCAACCATATTAAGGCTCCTCTGTAATGAGTTGCTGTTTGGTGGATTAATCAGGAATTGTGTTTATTGATAGCATGTTGCTTTACAATAATGTATGTTTCTGTTAAGGCTAGAGGTAATTCGTCTAGGAGAAAGTAATTTCTTTGGGAGAGCATTAGCAGCCTACCATTAATTAAAGCTTGTTAGAATGGTACAAGCAGACATAAATCCTTGATATAATTTATGGGGCCTTGCTAATTTTAGGTAATTATCTACTAATATGGGCTTAAGTGTTCTTTAACTAAGAAGAGGCTTTTAAATCCTTTAAACATTTTTTTTTTGTATAGAGATTATTGAATGAATAAAACAAAGGCAGTTTTCCTCCCTTTTTAAATAATTTGCATATACCGTATATCTCTACAAATGGACTTGCTCATACATTGTGTTGATATGATATATTTGACAGATGTAAGCCGATTGAGAAGAAATTGTTACTAGGGGCAGCTCCACGTTTTTTAATTTTTTTTTTACGAATCTTGCAATTCCTTTGCTGGGATTGCAATTAATATATAGATCTTGTCAAAGCGCAGCATAAATGCTTCAGATTGCATCCCTCGCCTTTTCTACATATACTTAATAAATGTGACTAGTGTGAAAGACGCTCCTTTTCCTGCAGTACTGTGTTCTTATGGTGTTGACCAGGCACCACCTTTATGCTTTAAATTCTTTCTCTGTTATCCGTTATCAATCCCATGATGCCTCAACAAAGCATCAGATGGCAGCTAGATACAGTGGCATCTCTGCCTGCTAGGTTATATTATTATTATTTACAGACAATTAGTATACAGTTGGAGCTGTCATCCTCTACTGTACACCTGTAGGCTGTATAATTATCAGCAGTAGAGCACTTTTTTGCCATTTTGAAAAATATAAAAAAATCTATAAAAAGTGAGCAAAAGTTCGTACATTCCTAAAAATGATATCATTGAAAATATTATCAAATTTCACAAAAAATGACACCACCCACAGCTCCGTACACCAAAGTATAAAAAAGTTATTAGCACCAGAAGTTGGCAAAATCAAAAAAATAATTTTTGTACAGGAGGTTTTCATTTTTGTAAATGTATGAAAACATTATAAAACCTATACAAATTTGGTATCCCCTTAATCGTACCGACCCAAAGAATAAAGTAGACATGTCATTTGGGGCGCTCAGTGAAAGACGTAATATCCAAGCCCACAAGAAAATGGCGCAAATGCGTTTTTTCACCATTTTCATTGCATTTGGAATTTTTTTCCTGCTTCTGAGTACATGGCATGGAATATTTAATAAAATAAAAATTTAAGGTACAGTATGGTAACTTTTACAGTAAAACGGATTTGAATTTAACATGTTTCTTCCTTATGTTTATGAGCAACAGTTTTCCTGCTATATACCTGCATGTCATAAGAATTTAAATTAAAAAAGGACCATGTTAAATTCAAATCAGTTTCTTTAAAAATTTTTACCGGTGTTTTGTGCGCGTTGGAAAAGGGGTAGTCTTATACGGCGAATATATCTTAAACTCTATATTTTAACAGGAAAGTAGGGGGGTCGTCTTATACACCAGGTCGTCTTATACGCCGGAATATAAGAAATTAAAGTGTGTTTAATAAAGACAAAGAGTGTTCGATACATAGAGCTGCTTGTGGCACATTCAGGCCCCGTAACCCTCAACCATTTTTGTTATTGGCGGGTAATGTTTCCCTAGTCATATTTAAAGGGGTTATCTGTTTTTAAATAAATTTTAAATTTTTTACATTTTCTACGCAAAGTTATGTTTGCACCTCTCATTCACAGTTTTGAATGGCAGAGTTTAGGAGAATTGGCTGAATTCCACCACTGTGTGTCTCCTCCCCCCAAACTTTGAACTTTCTCCCTACAGGGTGGGGTCTGCTGGTTGAACTTGACCAATGCATTTTAACTTGGTTGCGCACTGGCATTACCATTTTGGTTGCCTTAACAGGCAGGAGCTAGGAGGCTCTTAATCCATGATCAACATAACCGCCTACTGTATAGTAATTGTGTGATGAGATATCCTAGGTTTTAAGCACCCAGTTTATAACACAATTTTCATTAAAAAAATCAAAACGGTACAAATTTTAACTCGCCCCCTTTCCCTAGAAAACTGATAACAATATGCAAAAAAAAACCCTTATACAATTCCCCACTGCTTAAAATACCTGGTCTCTAAAAATATAAAAATAGTAATCCCACACAGTAAACGTGGTATCTAATCAATGAAAAGCCTGCATCTCCTCCTACAAGAAAATGACACCTTATCCAGTTATGGACACAATGGGGCACCTTTACTTACCCGTACGAGTCCCGATCCGGTCTGTCCGACGATGATGATGCACTGTGCCGCGATCCAGTCATCCTCTACTGTACACCTGTAGGCTGTATAATTATCAGCAGTAGCTGGGTTAAGAGTTTGTCCTCCCCTCTGTGGAGAACTTGTATAATACAGTCTAGACTATTACATCAACCAAGAATGAGTCACCATGTGATTACATGAACCGAATATACAGAAAGAATCCAGAAGTTTTCATTTACAAAGAAACAAATAATATATGATTAATAAAAACTAGACTGGATTGCTTCTTTAACTCTTGTGTTGATGCCATTACTTTTTTTAAAGGGATATTCCAGGAATAAGCATAATTCATATTAAAATGGGTCATTAAAATATAAGATAATATGGAATTAGTTATTTAAAATGTTGAACCCCTTAGCAGAAAAATGTTGCGGACATACGCTATGATGGAGAATTAAAATGCTACTAGCCCTTTATTGGGTCCATTGATTTTGCCCCTGTGAAGCAGACACAGTATAGAAGATGGCCGCTGGTCTCACATCTTCATGGGCAGGTCATGTGATCATCTCTATGTTCGGCTGTAGTCAGTTGCTTGCTGTGCAGTGTTGTGGTGAGGCCCATGTTAGTGGGGCAGTGTGCATTGATGTCTGTTACACACATCATTACTATTGTAACTGAGGAAGACAGCCTGTTAGATCATCACTGGGAGCAGAGCATAAGAGGGAGGAGCTGTAACTGAAAACTGAGGGATCATGGTAGTTTTAAATGGTGGCTATCGTGGATATAACTCCACCTATTTTAGAAAACCCATACATTTTTGTGACTCTACAGAGTCTATATTGTACCTTTCATGTATGTAGGTTTTGTTGACTACACACCTTCAAATGCCCATTTATTCTACAGATACATGCATGCATATTCAGCTGAGCATGCGTGTGCTATAGATAAGGAAAGGAGTTTTTCTCCATCTTAAATTATGTGATCAAACAAATAAGCTAGTTGGCTGGTCACACAGATATCATACTAGGGTGTTCTCAGATTGATAAACTTTTAATTGTATCAACATTTGACTAAATAAATAAATGAATGAAAATATATAAATAAGAACCTCAATATTCTGTTTAATGCTTGTACTGCAGTTTGTTAACATTATAAAATTGTGTATTAATGCTCTTACAAAACAATTTTTTAACAAACTGGAATATTTTTTCTAGGAGCCCTTTACGACCCTTTTCCTGAATTTCCAAGGGGGTAAATTTGATCATGCTGACAGATCATTTTCCTCAGTTTCAAGGGCATGGCGTAATTCTCAACGAGACACTTCAGACATCAAGGTAAAATTATTTGCCTTTTATATTATTTAGATGTATGTTTAGTGGATATATAACATACATGCCATGTTTTGTGTTTCACATGCAAGTTATTGACTAATCATTAAAGGAGCTTTCCCAATAAACATATGTATCTCTTGTCTCCGTATATGGGTACAAACTTTGATTGGTTAGATACCCCCACCACTACCAACACCATCAAACTCCCCCTGAATTTGCAGAATGGAGGAACATATAGGATTTTCTCATCCTGTAAACTATCCTGGAAAAACCATAGAAATTCATTGAGCAAAGGTATCATAAGCTATATGAGCTATCGCCTCTGATGTCTTTAGAGGCATAGGGTGTGTGTTTATGTATATATATGTGTGTACAGGCGGTCCCCAGGTTACGTACAAGATAGGTTTGTTTTTGAGTTGAATTTGTATGTTAGTCGGAACTGTATATTTTTTATATTTGAAAAAAAAAAAAACCCCCCCCCCCCCCCCAGTGACAATTTGAGGTTCAAAATTTTTTGCTGTAATGGGACCAAGGATTATCAATAAAGCTTCATTACAGATTGTTGCATTCGGGACTAAAGTAAAGCATCCTGAGAGGTTCACCAGAGGTTGGAGTGGGCAGAGGGGTCCTCTGTAACTATGTGTCATCTGTAAGTTGGGTGTCCTTAAGTAGGGGACTGCCTGTATTTGAATGTATATATGTGTATATATGTATATACATATATATGTATGTATATATATTATAGTGTAGTGATGGTGAACCTTTTAGAGTCCAAGTGCCCAAGCTGCACAGAGAAAACCCACATATTTATCACAAAGTGCCGACAAGGACCTTTGACTTATTGCTCACTCCTCTGGCACAGTTTTTAATGGTATTGGTGTATTGAGGATTCCTATACGGTAGAAAGTAGGAGAAATCCGGATTATCATTGTAGCTTCCCTCAGGACCCCATGAACAGGAAGAATCGCAGGGCAGGAGCTCCAATGATGATCCAGCCCTGTCCACACCACTTTGATCCTTCTGAAGTCCCAGGAAGTGTTGCTTTGCATAGAGCTGAATGTGACACATCCTGGGCTACCCAGAACTGCAGGAGGAGGCCTAGAGTCATTCAACTTGTCTTTGAAGCTCTCTGTTGGGGGAAGAGGCCTGGGTGCCCACAGAGATGGCTTTTAGTGCCACCTCTGTCACTAGTGCCATAGGTTAGCCACCACTGTTAATAGTGTATTCTACCAATTTGGAGAAGGTCCCATAAATTGCACTCCCACAGATTGGTGATGGATTCCTTACGCTGTGAAAAGGGGAAATATTGTATATATATTTATGAATAAAACCTCTTTATTCTCTAAAGGTGGACAATATAGTACCTGCTTCACTTTTTCAGATAAAGTACAGGTGGTTCCCTATTTAAGGACACCCGACTTACAGACATTCTGTAGGAATTTTGCAACACTCCTTTTATTGTTTCATGGTGCTAAACTAGGGTCCCATCCCTAGATATGTGTAAGATTAGAAAAGATGGCACTTGGATTCATGTATTTTTATAGATGCTTTTATTCTCTTAACAATCCACTCAAATTCTTGTGATGTTTCGGTCAAAACGTGACATAGATACTGTGAATAATATTCAAAGTGAAATCAATAGTAGTATACAAAATATATAGAGAATACAAAACAATCCATATGTTCTGACGGCAGAGATTATTGTAATAATTTTTTTATATAAGGAAGATTGTGCATAACATATCGCACCAGAGATGGCGAGGAGACGGAGGAAGCAACTGATATAGAATAGGTATATAGATGGGTATAACATGGCGTACAATACATCATATTACAGAGGCATGTAGCATAAAAGCACATTGTGTCCTAAGATAAAGGAGATTGCAGTCTAAGGGATACCATGTATATAATTATGTAGGGTATAGATCTTACAGATTCATCTTAAGGTCCGAAGGTTATGTGCAAATGTAGGTTACCGGATTGAAGAGAAGCGAGTGTAGATAATTGTGTAGAAAGCGGTATCCGCCGCGTGTGAACCAGGCTGACAGGCAGCTGCAATGTGGTCTGCATATGGGGAATTGCAAATGGTGTCTCATCTATATGCTGTTTAGACCAGCCATGTGACTGGAAGTGACGCTATGACACAATGTGCTTTTATGCTACATGTCTCTGTAATATGATGTATTGTACGCTACGTTATACCCATCTATATACCTATATATATATATATATTTCCTCCATCTCCTCACAATCTCTGGAGCGGTACAACCATATGTTATGCACAATCTATATACTTGTGTATCTTCCTTATATAAAAAAAAAAACCTATTACAATAATCTCTGTCATCAGAACATATGGATTTGTTTGTATTCTCTGTATATTTTGTATATAAGCATTGAGATCACTATCCAATTTATGTATTCCACCCTCCAAAACTACTATTGATCTCACTTTGAATATTATTCACAGAATCTGAGGAAGGTTGTGTTTTGACCAAAACATCACATGAATTTGAGTGGATTGTTAGGAGAATAAAAGCATCTATAAAAATACATCAAAGTGAGTGCCATCTTCTCTAATCTTACCCGACATACAGACGACCTCTGGTTCCATTACAGCAAAAAATTTTGGCACTGGGGCAAAAATCATTTTGATCTGGAACTACAATTATAAAATAGACAGTTTCAACTTACATACAAATTCAACTTAAGAACAAACCTATAGAACCTATCTTGTGCGTAACCTGGGGACTGCCTGTACTTCTTCAGGATCCATGTAGCTTTTTGACCACTGACCCCCCAACCTTCTTTTATCATATTTACCACTTTAAAAGATTGTTTAAAAGTAAACTGTGCTCCTTAGGTCATCAAAACTCTTAGTCATTGAGTTATTCATGATGCACCTCTTACTCAATGTCTAGCTACTGGCTGAGGAAAGCTGCATATGCAGATTGAAACTGTAATCCCTTGACTCCTCTTCAACGCTCACTGCGCATGTCAGAACGCAGGGGATGACTGCGCATGCACAGGATTTGTATGTAGTGGTCGATTGTGGAAGTTAGTAGGAAGGGAGTGTGGATGGAGAGCTGGGAGTTGCATTGGCCATGACTCGGAGGCATTTATATAGACCCCCACATGACTCTGCAGTCTTTGCTGACATGGTGACAGTTATACCTTCCCATTATCTAGTGACTGACATTCGTGCTTCATTCATATTGTCACATTTTAAGTCCTTACTCCATCCCTTTGTATTAACAGAATATCTATAGTAAGCTTAACTTTAAACAGGAGCACAGTTTTAAGGCATTAATTTGTTGTAGCAATCTAAAAAAAAAAAAAAAATGGAAAAAACTCATCTCAAACTTGAGTGTACATTTTGCAATGACCACTGCCTGCTGAAACCTGTCTTCTGAACTGGTGGCGTGTAGTGGTTTACATAATTAGCTTTAATATGTTATCAGTTTGTCTGGACCCAAACATCTGTCCAAACTTTCTGTAAAGTAACACTTTATATTAATTTATCTGTAATTTATCGCCTTTGTGCGAGAAGCGGCATAATGATGAGAATGGGAATTTTTGGACTGCCATCAGTGGCTTATCACTTACTTTCCCTTAATTAGTGTTACCATATACGATGGAATTTTCATTTAAAGCCTTGCAACAGTGTCAGGATGACGAAGGTGATAAGAACTTAATCCCCTACTGATGCACAGCTCATTCACCATGGACTACAATACAGGGATCATGTACCTGTTCTTCTGACCTTCCAAAACCCTTCTGGACCACAAAGTGGCTGCACTATTTGCCCTAAGGCAGTGTTCAGCTTTGTGTTTTTTATCCTGGAGGTGACTTTTTGTCATTTCCTATTTAAGCCGATAGTGATCTATATTACTTTTTCATGTTCAAAAGATAAGAGATCATCGATTTATGCAGGATTATCCGGAATATTTACACAATTTATACATTACAAATAGTATAGAAAGGGTAAACCTTCCCATTAGTAAATGAAAATAACCTTTTGTCCTGTGTTGGGTCTTAACTTTTCAAATTGATGTTTGCTTTTCGCTGCATCAAAAACTGTATAGACTTTTTTTTTTTTTTTTAATTCGTACACTTTATTTTATTTTTATTGCTAATTAAAATAAAAACTTTGTCTCCCTGTACTATAATTTCCTTTGCTTATGTTGCTTCTTGTTTAAATAAAGTTTAAATAAAATCTTTGATTGTTTAGCATGCTGATAATTATACTTTCAGGTTTATTTAATTTTTTGTTACCAAAGTTTCTATTAATTAATGAACTCTTTGAATTATTTATAAAAAAAGAATCCACAAATATATAAAAGAATATAAATCCCCACCTTCAATAAATGATGAATACACATTCTAATTTCAAGACCGGTAATTATTTTAGAATGTGTGTTTCAATTACCGGTAATAGGAAAAAGGAATTATCTAATTTAGTTTGTTTTTGCATAGCATATGTACTCTATGGTTGTTACCTCACTGTGTGATGTATTATGCATCCAATCAATGCTTTTTCCATACTTGGAAGTTGAGAGCAATACTATACCTTGGTCATGTAATTTTCATCTTGGATTGCCTGTGATGAGTAGCTATGCTGCTGCTATTTTCATAAGCAGAGCAGGAATCGGGCTCTGGGTCAGGTCATCAAGGAAAACCCTGGGTTGAATCCCAATGACCCGATTATACCTCATCTTGTGTCAGAGGGGCTCCTCCTAACTCAAGATGGCTTTATCAAATTATTTATTATGATTTAAAGGAATTGGTCTGTTATGAGATGTGGACCTCCTACGTTGAGCACGGGAGGCAAGAACATTTCCAGTGAGCCGTAGACTTGACAGCTGTCTATGGAAGCATTTTCTCTAACTAAAAGCCTCAATAGAGTTATGCTTCAGTGCAAACATATTATACTGAGTTATAGAGATGTAGGTAATCTAATTCTGAATTCTGGTATCGAAACAACTGTAGGCTGACCTGAAAATGTAATTTACAAAATTTAAATAACGCATTGTTTTAAAATACCATTTAAAAATTGAAACTTTAACCTCTTAACGCTCATAACATCTATATACCACATGGAGAGTTAAAATTTGAAGAGGGCTTTCAGAGTGAGCCCTCTTCATAGATGCATGGGATTTGCAGCATATTGCAGCAAACACCCACCGCTAACAACGATTGGTGTTAGCCCCCTGATTGCCGCCAGTGGCAGTTAAAATTCAGATCATTGCAATACAATGAAGGAGAAATCCTCATGCAATGTAATTTTTATTCCACCAGTGTTCAGACAAGCAATGTTTCACCTTCTCAATGGCATTATCAAGCTTGATGCCTGTGATGTCATCGGTGAGTGAAAATGTTTTGCCATGACAGCCTTAGTTCTTTGTGAGACCCTAAGCCAGTGGTGGCAAACCTATGGCACGGGTGCCAGAGGTGGCACTCGGAGCAGCCCTTTTTGTGGGCACCTGGACCATCGCCCTGAATCTTCCTGCAGTTCCAAGCAACTTAAAAGATGCTGCTTTCATTCATATTTTGATACTTACTTCACTACTTGGGACTGTAGGAAGATGAGAATTAGATAAGGTCGAATTATCTTTGGAGGACCTCCTGCTGGCCCCAGGATTCTCTGTGTACAGAGGGACACTGGAAAGAAGCTACAATTATGACACCTTTCCATCTTTCTACTGTGTTATTCTCCTCAGGAGGCCAATCTGATTGAAAGTTGTGGAACAGGGAGCAGTAAGTTACTGCTTTAATTTTTGGTTGGCACCTTGCGATAAATATGGGGGTTTTGGGTTACAGTTTGGGCACTCAGCTGCTAAAAGGTTTGCCAACACTGCCCTAAGCTGTCTCATTTTAGCAGATCTATTGCAATGTGCTATTTGCACATTGTGATAGATTATGTGCAAAATAATAATAATGCCATACTGTAGCAATGCAGTATATGGTAGGATCAATCAGACAATCTTGCTCAGTGGTGACGAACATATGGCACAGGTGCCAGAAGTGGCACTCAGAGCCCTTTCTGTGGGCACCCAGGCCTTCACCCGAGCACAGAATTAGCTAGATGTGACTAATGGCTTTCTCCTGCGTCTAAGACAGCCATGGACATGCCATGCTAAAGCGACACCTCCTTGGCTGCCAGGACTGGAGCTCCTGCTCGGGGTCCCTTAATTGTTTCTCTTCAGGGGTACCTGGAAGGAAGCTATAATTTCTCCATCTTCTTTCTGTTGCATTGGTGTCCTCAGGACGCCAATACGATTGAAACTTGTGATACAGCTGGGATCAATAGGTTACTGCTTAAATTGTCATGTTGGCACTTTGCGACATAAAAGTAGGTTTTGGTTGTAGGTTGGGCACTCTGTCTGTAAAAGGTTCGCCATCACTGATCTAGGTGTACCCTATGGGGTATAAAAAATCATAAAAATAAATAAAAAGTTTAAAAAATTATGAAAACCTAAAAGTTATCACCACGTGGCAAATTTTTTCCGTTCTATCAGAATAATAGTTATTCCCAGCATTTGGAATTTTTTTCCCCGCTTCCTAGTACAAGGCATGGAATATTAAGAAGTACACTAAGAAGTACAATTTGTTCTCCATAAATAAACTCGTATAGCTCTGTACATGGAAAAATTAAAAAGTTTTATAGATTTTTGAAGGTCGGCAACGAAAATAGTCTTTGTCTTTAAGGGGTTAAAATGTGAAATAATAAAATCTATTTAAAATTATTTATAAGAAATATTTCATGTTCTGATGTGGAACTTGAAGCACTTGGGTCCTTTTGTAAAACCTGTTATAAGTCCTCCTCCTGCTATATGCCATTTATAGTACTGCAGTTGTCTTATTTTGCGGTAGTAACTTTTCATAACTTATTAATACGGAACCTGTCACCATGATAATGCAGTGTAATCGGTAAGATGTATGATATGGATGATTTGACTTGACAACGTAGAGCAGTGGTTCTCAACCTTTCTAATGCTGTGACCCCGCAATACAGTTCCTCATGCTGTGGTGACCCCAAACCATGCAACTCGCAGTAAAAACACAGTAAAATTGCGGCTCCGATGGCTTTAGGCGACCCCCGGTTTTGGTCGTTCGACCCCCACTGGGGTCCCGACCCACAGGTTGAGAACCACTGACGTAGAGGAACCTGTCCCTTTGATTGGAGACACTAAACCACCCACAGTTTGAAGCTGTACTCCATGCATCTTGGGTACATGCACGGGTAAACAATGATGTCCATTATGTTCCGTTGTTCATTGAAGAGCCGTCCAGGTGCCAGAAGCTCCAGAGATGAGTTGCATATGGCTCATTGGACTGGACTGGCTCATGGGCTAGGGCTAGGCAAATATAAATGTTTTCTTCTTTTGAATGTTGCCACTAACGTCTCCCATCTAGACTTCAATAGTTAAGCATTGCAAAGGGATCCCTTCCAAGGAATAGGAGTCAACATGATTATTACATTTTTATAGCTTTTATTTCTTTGTTGATTAGACTGTTGTACGCCATAATGTGCTCCAAATATCATTTTGATTTTCTACATTGTATCCATAGGAGCTCATACCTGAATTCTTCTACCTGCCGGAGATGTTTGTCAACTCGAATGATTACAATCTTGGAGTGATGGATGATGGTACAGTAGTGTCTGACGTGGAGCTTCCTCCCTGGGCAAAGACTCCCGAAGAGTTTGTTCGCATTAATAGATTGGTAAGCGTGTTAGATCTTTGTATGCTTCATCTACATTCATTTTTCCACATCCCATTAACTTTAATGCTACTGTAATATGTCAGAGAATTTTGGGACAAAAATTTGTGCTGAAAATATACATAATATGCTATGTGGGGAGTTAACCTAATGGGTCACACACAGTTCCCCTTAGACTCAAGTGTAGAAAACGTGTTAACAGAAGTAGAGTCACACTGCTAGTCAGCATCCATCCCAAAGTAGAGATATACAGGTGAAACACTGACATGTGGATTGTTTGGCTGGGGTATCCCCCTAATATTAGTAGCTCAGCTACTACTTTACAAGGCAATAAAGACATTGTTCAGCCGTTGAGATCGCACTAACAATGTAAATATCATGGGATCTCTTATTTTACACATCAACACTCCATTGCTATGGCAGGATCACAAAGTTTCCTCTCTACAAAGACCATGATTGACATATGCCCGTGCAGCTACATTTCCACATGGCAGAAATCTTCTCTTTCACAGTATAATTAAAAAGTCTGCCACTGAGAAGACGTGCTGCTTGTGTACAAACAACGTAATAGAAAAATAGCACCCAGTAGTTGAGCCGGCGAGAAGACATGATGCAGGAAGGGAGCCTGCTGCCAAACAAATTGATTCATTCTAGACTGTTTAAAACCCAACATGCCTCTTAAAGAGATTGTATGTCTGTAGTTATCCAAATCCAGATGACGTTTCCCTACGACTTCCCAGTTTACTCTTTCCAGCCCGCAGATTATATGCAATGATTATAGCTCCTGAAAAGCACACCGCTTTGATCTGTGACCTTTTTGTGGTGCTAATCGGGTTCCCAATATCATTATACCTTACCCATTAATCATATTTCCTGCAGCCGTCAGGCAATCAGACAGGCACAGCCCCTGCTTTCTGGCCTGTGTTGGCAGGTTTGTGTGTGTGTGTGTTTTTTTTTTTGCAGATTATTATAGTACTATACTTTTTGCTCCTTAAAAAACCAGCACCATATCAAGCTGTGCACGACAATTAAAGTCAGATGGTCCTCAGGTTCACAGGCAAAGTGCGTTTCAGCTGTCTGTCTTCCTGCAGCTAACCAGCACCAGCGACAGACGATAAACAGATTGTACAGTATGGGGCATCATATTCATGTAATGACTTGTCTGTATGTGGAGGACTCTTGTAGATTTACTTGTTACCTTTAGATAAGGTATGTAAAATGTATTTCTTGTATTTATTTGGGAATAAAAGTCACCATATATACACAGCATATTTAAAGGACAACTACCACCAGGATCAAGGATTGTAAACCAAGTACACTTACATGCTGGTGTGTGCTCTCTCCTCTGGAAGGATCTACTCTTCTTATAGCTTCTTATGCTCCAAACAGCATTAACAACTATAGAGGGCAGAGCTCAGGCTCATTCACATCATTTCTAAAGCCTTTTGTCCTTTAATAATAAAGGCATAAGAAGCTAAAAGAAGAGCAGAACCTGACAGAGGGAGCAATCACAACTGCATGTTAGAGTGTTCGGTTTACAATCCTTGTTCCTGATGGTAGATTTCCTTTAACAGCACAGAATGTAAAGCAAGCATTTAAAGGGGGATTCCCACTTCAGCAAATGAATGTTATTGTTTGTATAATGAAAAATAATAAAGTTTTCCAATATACTTTCTGTATCAATTCCTCATGGTTTTCTACATCTCTGCTTGCTGTCCTTCTATGGAAAGCTATATTATTAATTTCCAGGGTACAGAAATCTGACCATGGTCACACAGGTGCACGGCTCGTTATATCACACAGCTCTGATTACTCTCTGATACTAATGAGTCGTGCACCTGTGTGACCATAGTCAGATTTCTGTCCACTGGAAGTAAACTTAGAAGCTTTCTATAGAAGGACAGCAAGCAGAAATCTAGAAATCTCTGAGGAATTGATACAGAAAGTATGTTGGAAAATTGCATAACTTTTTCATTATTCAAACAATATCCATTACTTGTTGAAAAGGTAATAACCCTTTAAGCTTATGATTGTAGTTTCACAGGACACAAATAGTGCTGTACGCCACGTACAGTGCATCATTGTCCCATGAATGTGGGCATGAAAGTCATGGCCATGAACCCATAGAAGTAAATTGGGATGTGCATTAGCTGCTGCTGAAACAGCTCACAGAGGTCCAGAAACAACAACCGTGTGCATGGAGGCTAATCAAGCTGAGATGTACTTCATGGGGGAACATGGTCACCCACCACCACACACAGATCCCCCACTATGTATCTAGTGATGGGAATGGACAACTATCCTTTCAGTAGGCAATGAATGTTAATGTATGAAATACCCATTTAGCGTGCCTTAACACACTATAGGAGTTGAATTTAAATATCATTTTCCATGAATTTTCATTGAATATTCTTTAATTTTGAAAGAATTATTATTAAACGTAAAAAAAAAAAATATTTGCTTGATTTTTCTGTAATTTGTATGATCGTCCTGTAAATTCAAGATACCGTATATACTCGTGTATAAGCTGAGTTTTTCAGCACAAAAAATCTGCTGAAAAACGTCCCCTCGGCTTATACACGAGACAAATACACACATATATACAGTACCTACAAGTAGTATTCAACCCCCTGCAGATTTAGCAGGTTTGATAAGAAGCAAATAAGTTAGAGCCTTCAAACTTCAAACAAGAGCAGGATTTATTAACAGATACATAAATCTTACAAACCAAAAAGTTATGTTGCTCAGTTAAATTTTAATACATTTTAAACATAAAAGTATGGGTCAATTATTATTCAACCCCTCAAACCACCAAAATTCTGTTTGGTTCCCCTAATGTATTAAGAAGTAGTTCAGACACAAAGAACAAAGAGCTTCACATGTTTGGATTAATTATCTGTTTTCCAGCCTTTTCTGACTATTTAAGACCCTCCCCAAACTTGTGAACAGCACTCATACATGGTCAACATTGGAAAGACAAAGGAGCATTCAAAGCCCATTAGAGACAAGATCGTGGAGGGTCACAAGGCTGGCAATGGGTACAAAACCCTTTCCAAGGAGTTGGGCCTACCTGTATCCACTGTTGGGAGCATCATCCGGAAGTGGAAGGCTTATGGAACTACTGTTAGCCTGTAGTAAGACCTGTGCCAGCCTGATCAGGTCTTATAAAAGACGATTATTAGCTGTAATTGCAAACAAGGGTTATTCCACAAAATATTAAACCTAGGGGTTGAATAATAATTGACCCATACTTTTATGTTTAAAATTTATTAAAATATAACTAAGCAACATAACTTTTTGGTTTGTAAGATTTATGCATCTGTTAATAAATCCTGCTCTTGTTTGAAGTTTGAAGGTTCTAACGTATTTGCTTCTTATCAAACCTGCTAAATCTGCAGGGGGTTGAATACTACTTGTAGGCACTGTACTTAAAAAATATCTAAAAAATAATAAACTTATATACTCACCCTCCGGTGGCCCCGAAGTGCAGCGCTGCTCCCCCGATGTCCGCGCGGGTCCTCTTCTGGCTTCCGCCTTCTTTCTTCTCTAACTTCGTGCTGGGCGCCGCCATGTTTTTCTCCCAGGAGGCATTTAGTATGACGTCAGCAGCGGCGCGTCATATTATGCCCCTGCCGTCCCAGGGAGAACAATGGCGGCGCCCAGCACGCAGTTAGAGAAGAAAGCTAGAAGATGACCCCTCGCGGACCATCGGGGGAGCAGCGCTGCACTCGAGGGGCCCTGGAGGGTGAGTATATAAGTTTTTTATTTTTTTTTTCTTATTTTCTTTTTTCTGTATACTACTGGGGGCAGGCTGTATACTACTGGGGGCAGGCTGTATACTACTGGGGGCAAGCTGTATACTACTGGGGGCAAGCTGTATACTACTGGGGGCAGGCTGTATACTACTGGAGGCAGGCTGTATACTACTGGAGGCAGGCTGTATACTACTGGAGGCAGGCTGTATACTACTGGGGGCTGGCTGGCTATATACTGGTGGGGTCTGTGACCAATGCATTTCCCATCCTCGGCTTATACTCGAGTCAATAGGTTTCCCCAGTTTTTGATGGTAAAATTAGGGGTCTCTGCTTATACTCGGGTCGGCTTATACTCGAGTATATACGGTAATTCCTTACTGTGTTGTTCTAATTTGGTTTTGCTGCTGTTCCTATTCAGCTACTGACTTGCTGGTTTAGGAAATATTACCACTGCAGGCAATCACTGGTCTTCCACAATGTCATCCATACCACTGAGGCCGGTGATTTGCTACGACACTTGGCTTTGATGGCACAGTATTATGAAAACAGTTTCACTGCTGCCTATGGTTGTACAGATTACTTCCTTTGTAGTTGGAGGCTGCAATGCCAGAGAGAAGTGCCTTTAACTTTTAATATTAAGATCATTTTATATACCCCCGAATATAACACAAAACTCTGATAATAGACAACCCCTTCAACTGCAATTCCACATATGACCTGTTATGCTGTAATGTATTAGAAAGGAAGCAGCAACATTTTTCTAATTCTACACAGCTACTTGAATTTGGAAAGTCATCCAATAAATATAGACTTCTGCAAATATTAACTGCTATGATATGGATTGTATAAATTATTAATGAACTCAAGGGCGCCTGCCCTAAATGAAGAAATAATGCACTTCTTAGAATTATTGCTTCCTCTTCATCAATATATTGAATAATAGAAATGCTTCTTTATATAATAACATCTATCAGTCAACAGAATGCAATTTAACAAAATTGTGTATCCATCCAATAAATCCATTGGCAGGAACTTGTAGTAGTGGGATTCAGTAGATTGCCCACAGTGTGCTATTACTTACTCATTGGGGCACATCTACTTACCCGGTCCATTCGCGTTCCAGCGGCGGCTTCTCCGACGAGCGTTCGCTCTTCCGGTGATTCATGAAGGTCCTGCGTCCGATGTCCACCAGGTGTCGCTGCTGCGCCGAGGTGCGTTGGAGTTCACTGATCTCTTCCTGGTGCATGTAAGTATGGCGCGTGCGACCAATTTTTTTTTTATAAATACAGCTGTTTTTACGAATCCGACAGGTTTTCCGACGGCCACGCCCCCCGATTTCCGTCGCATGCAACCCGGCGCGATTGCACCGAAATCTGATCGTGTGCGCCAAAATCCCAGCAGAATTTTTTGCAAAACGGAAAAAATACCAAAAACCGACGTAAACACGCAAATCGGGCCGTTAATAAATGTGCCCCATTGTGTTGGTGCCAATGTGGTGCCCCGTCAAAGCCACTCAAATCAGATTGTAACTAGTGATGAACAGACCCACACTGCAATGTTCAGGTCCGTGCCCCAAATCTGGGCTTCCGCCTAAAGTTCAGGTTAACCCTGTAAATGATTCTAGGGAAAATGGTATTTCAAGGATTTACACTAGTGGTCAGTGCACCTTTGTTAGCCATATGGTCGGGTACCCGTACCAAACTTCTGTTAAATTTTCGGCTGAACTAGATCAGGTATAGGTCTGCTTATCCCTAATTGTAACTTAATAAGTCTGAACAGCTAGGAGGAGTGCTTGTGCATGGTGACAGATCCCATAGATAGATGTTTTCTGGGAACTCGCTGCGTTTAAACGTTGCGTTTCAATTGCATTGCAATTAAATGCAATTCAAATACAATGGGGAGGTGCTCGGCCCAATCGCATATGCATTTCCATTCAAGTGTATGCAAATGGCAATGAGCATCACATGTTTTGCATAAAAAAAAAAACAGTTTTTTTTTTTGGAAATGCACATGCAACTGTCCAGACATCCTCTTGTTGCATTTTAACTGCATTTCTAATTTCCCAATTGAAAGTCAACGTGTGAATGCGGCCCTAATAGATCTGGGTCCCCACTTCAGGATTCTTATTTCTTGGCTGTGCTGTCAAGAAAGTCTACATTGTTGTTCCTTCTTTTTCAACATACTTGAAGCATGTCCATTCTCCCCATACTTCCTTTGCACTGCGAACAAATGTTGCGTATGCTAAGTACAGGCAGGTTACGTACATGATAGGTTCTTAAGTTTAACTTGTATGCAAGTCAGAACAGGTATATTTTATAATTGTAGTTCCAGACAAATATTTTTTTGTGCCAGTGACTATTGGGTTTTCCAAATTTTTTGCTGCCATGGGAACAGGGATTATCAATAAAACTTAATTACAGACAATTTACAGCTAATGATTGCAGCCTGGGACTATAGCAAAGCATCCAGAGAGCTTCACCAGAGGTCACAGTGGGCTGAAAGGTCCGTCTGTAACTAGGGGTCAGGTGTCCTTGAGTCAGGGACCGCCTGTATATTCTAATGATGGTAGAAAATGTGAACCCTGTGACAGCTGTAAAGGCTGTAAACCCTGAATACGTACTCTTCCAAGACAAAAGTGAAAAGACTCTTGCTTGATCCTACAGAGAGATGATTTTATATTGGCTGTGTTTTTTTTCATCCTGCCCCCATAAATTGGAGATATTGTTTCTGGGATGGAAATGGCTGATTTCCAGTTAATTCTATATAAGCCGTGTAAGACACGGATTTGTATGGCAGGCCTGTCAGCAGTGAAATACATGTCTAAATTTTCACCATTTTAGCATATGATTTACAGCTTAGTGGTCTGAAGACTAGGAATGGGACATATCCTCCAGCTGTAATCAAATACATATTTCATCTTTTGGAAACAATGTTTCCCCGGGGCTTCATATAGCATTGCAATTTCTATGCCAAGGGTTAAATCGGCAATGCATGTTTGACAACCTCATGATATGTTATAAATGCCATATAAAGATGATAATGTTGAGCAATGTGGAGTGGATGTGTTTTTATCAGCTGCGCCTCTAAATAAAACACATGGCTGCCTAAAAACTTATACCTGAGGCTCTTTCACTCATATCCAAAACTGTTGATGAGCATGACTACCACAAGGGTACACAGCATTTTATAAAACTACATAACTTCTCGCTCCTCTCCCTTATACTGTATGACTGTTTTGGTGCATATTTGCATTACCCAAAAATATAAATTCTGAAACCTCTTTTCATATTAAGTTACACTCTTTGTTATTTCTCCCAGAAAACTATGTTTGCAACTCAAAAGAAATGGGGACCTGATTAAACTACCTGTATATCATAGACACACATTAAAGAAATCAATTAAAAACACAACCAAAAGGGATGTGTTAATGACCAATCACATGTTTATTTAGTTCTTCTCAAAAAGACCCAACAGCAGATTAAAAATGCATAAAAAGGACACACAAGGCATGCTATGTGGGTCCTGTACCTGCATCAGGAATGGGGTGCTTAATAGTCCTAAACACCCCTGATTACAATTATGACCACCCCTCACCCTAACAAAAAACAATGAAACTCGCCTTTCTCCCTGCTCCGGTTCACCTGCACAGCCACTTGTCACTAGCAGTCTCTGTCTGTATACAGAAGCGTAACAGTGATGCAGTGACTACAGCCCCAAACCTCCTACAGCAGGAGTTTCAGGCAGTAGCAAGTGCGCGGATATGTTTGGGGTAGCACCACCGTCCATTGTATACAAACAGAGAGCATTAGTGGCAACGGGTATTGTATAAATCACTTTTTTTCTTTAGACAATCAATGCATCAAAAAGTAAATACTTAAATAAATGAAGGTCAGCGATTGTGTATCTAGGTATGTAAATGCTCGCAAGGTGTAAAACTGCAGACGCCTAGAAATGTACAGACTCCATTATCAGAGAAAATGGAACAGCCTGCAAGGAAGCTGGGGGAACCAAGAGGGTAAAGGAGACCCAACTAGTGAGCTTTGTTAGTGGCTAAGTTGAGAACTGATTGTCACCGTTCTAATTGTCAAAAGTCTCTAGTCTGCAAATGTAATCCCTGAGTTATATATTTCTCAGGTATTCTAGCATCTCCATATACCTGCATTTCCTTCCTATTGTATGTGCCATTGAAATAATTCTTTTTAGGCGCCATTCAAATGGTCATATTACTGAACTGAGTGTTGTCTACATACTGTATATGAATATCACATTTCTCAATCATTTTGAGAACTTTTCTGCAATTCCCATGATGGCATTAGATGGGTAAAATAGTCACTGAGGGCCCCTAAAAAATAAACATAGATATAGCTGACCTGATCCCCTGCTATATTTGTACCACTGAATTTACAGACAAGCATCCACATCCCTGATCAGAGAATGCTGACAACATTACTAATAATTGACACTACACATGCTGATGCGGTCTAATACACTAGTAGGTCCATCAGTGAAACAGACATAAGTTGGGTCTGATACTTTACAGGATATGATCTGCTCCATCAGGGAGAAGACTTCATTATGACTTAGGGAACCTGTCACCAGGGATGTTTTTTTCACTAAATACAGGTTGCAGAATTCTATTACAGCAGCATTGCAAATATGTCTTTCTGCTTTCCCTAAGCATTACAATGTAATTGTGTGTTATAACTTACCTTGCACCCTGACATCTGTGTAGTCCTAGTGGTTGGCTTTGGTTTGGATGCATTAAAAAAAACAAAAAAACAAAACATGTGACTTGTCTGTGCTGCAGACTCCTCGGCTCTTTGCCCCCACCTTTGTGCTCCTGTACTCCAGAAAACACTCAACTCTGCTACATTCAAAGAGAGAGCTCTGGCACATGACCTCCTCCTCTGTGAGCAGGGACATGCCAGCGGCAGGTCTGTACTTGAGGTGAGTGATTTGGACAGCTGCCTAAATCTCCCAGCTAATAGTCGACAATTCTGAGGTTTCTAAGGATTTTTGTCCCGCCTCATGGCAGATCCCTGATGCACACAATTTCAGTTGTCCCTAGACACAACCCTCTAACTTCTGACTTGGGGTCGAGCCACCATCTTGGATTTATGTGTGAGATCGTGCAGATGAAATTTCTGTGTCTTTCTGCTCTGAGCCTGTAGCCCTGCCCCCTGCACAGAGCTCAGAGACACTCTCTGATTACTCGCACATTGTGAGGAGAGAGAGGAGTTGCAAACTACAACCTAGATAAGTGATCTGGGAGAAGGGGGGAGGCAGGCACATATCTGTGAGATGTAGCAGGGCTCACAGTGTAACAGTCTGTCAGCTTCTGTCAGCCTATGTGTAATAGGCATCATGCATCTCATCATCTCTGATCTCATCTCATCTGTCTCATCTCTCTCTATGGGGCAGATTTATCATTAGGCAGGATTTTGAGCAGTTGTCTATGTGTTAGACTGCCAGGTTTCCAACAGTCAGATTTATAGTCCGGTGTATGTGCAGTGTTAAATGTCTTCTGATGTGCGTATCAGCTGTGTGTGCTCTATGCAAATAGACTGCACCAGTCACACGTATGTTTAACATCTGCCCAATTTCTTCCTTTTTTGCAATGTTTTTGCACAGGAAATTCTCAGATACCTCATTGACATAAAATTGAGCAAAAACCTCCCCGTATAGTAGCAATGGACCCACATACACCACCTCCTATGTGGTGTAGTTTTGCGATTAAATTTACGTTAAAATTCTCAGCTGATAAATGTGGTGTTGCCCGGTGTTACACACTCTGTGGTGTATTTTTTCTGCCACTGCGTGACTTTAGAGTTGCAGTTTTTTCTTGCTAAAAAAACCCAGCATAAACATTGTTTGCGCAAAAATTTGCGACAATTATACGCTAAGAAGCTACATAGGATTAATGACAAATCTCCTCATATGCGTCAGTGTGTAAGTACAATGTACCCTGATAATCTAACCACATTGTCACCACACAGAACTAGAAGGAGCATAATGTGTCTGCTTAGAGAAACCCTGGTATTTTAAACTGACCATCACTGAGTGATGGGACCTAAAGCAGCAGTAAAACTGAGTAAAATTATCTCTATTGTGTTAAATTGTGTTAATATTACCAGGAGATTGAAATGTGAGAATTTCCTTTCATGGGAAACCCCCTTTAATGCCCTTATGATTATGTTATTAATTCCCGCAACTAAAATACTGTGTTGCAGCTTCCCAAAGGTCTCTATTTACTGAGCAGCCCAATCCTTACTCCAACAAAATTGTAATATAGCATCAAAATTGCTCTAGAGTTATGTTGTACATTAACATTTTATTGCAAATTGCCTTCTGTTTCAAGGTGACAGATACCCTGGTATTGAGTGATTTATGGACTGCAATGCTGTTTTAAAGGTATATAAATTATTAAAAGAAACAATCATTCTGAGATAGTTTTAATTTTCTTGGACCAGCATATGTTACTAATTAAAATCATGGCAACCACGATATAATTTTCATTATATTTTCTAAAAGTGCAACTGAAACACAAATCCGTGTAGATGTCTTTAAGTAGTTGAATCAGCTTGTCTTGTAAATATCCTAAACTTCATAGTAAGGTCATTTGTTTCTTTTTTTTTAAAGTTTGTGTCCACGTTTAGACTTTATGGAACGGTTATGTGCAGAAAAAAAATCCACTTATGAAAGTGGCCATGAATTAGTACTTAATTGCATTCCTAATGTTGTACTGATTCTAGATAGCATTCACAGTGATTGTGGGTATCACATTTTGTAGCTGTAGTTGTAACCCTCAGGAGTTAACAGTGTTCCTAAAAAAATATTGTTCACTATAGGCACTCAGCTCTATGGATAAATTTGACTGTTCCCAAAATCTGAGTTAAATGTAAACCTTTATAATATAAACTGTAAATCAAGACCATAGTTGTGGTGTACTTAGAATTGAACTTCTTTATATATTGTAACATTTATTTAAAAGTGAATAGAGATACACAAATTTAAAGGGAACCTGTCACCAGGGACCTCATTTTCACTCAAGACAGGTTGCAGGAGCCCATTACACCTGGATTTAAAATGTGCCTTTCTGCTTTCTCTAAGTATTTACATCCTGACTGAATCCTCTTTGTAGTTTGGGCTTTGGTTTAGATGCATTTCAAAAAACATGTGACCTGTCTGTGCTCCAAACTGCTCAGCTCTTGGCACTCACCTTTGTGCTCCAGTACAGCTCCTCCCTCTCCCGCTGATGTCAGCTGACCAGGCTGTGACCTCTGTGAAGGAGCAGGAGGGATGAGCAGTACAGGAGCACATGTGATGGAACATGCAATTAGTGTAAGAAATCATAAACCAGTTTCTTGAAGTGTATAGCCTGTGCTGTGTGAGCACTAAGAGATAATATCTTATCTGCACAGAACTATAGTGCACAGAGCTTATAGTTCTGAGTACAAGGGTGGGGGAAGGACTGCAGCATGAGGTGAAGAGAAAGACAGAGAAAGTTCTGTAGAATCACAACCTGGGAAGGATGGACTTACAAGGAACAGGGGAGATCTTGTACCTCACTGTTCTGTGTTGGAGACATCTGTATCCACAGTCCTGAACACACTCAGGCTGTGGAAGAAGCTACTTCAGCACTGAGATAATCTGAGGGGTATAGCAAAGAAGCTGCTGGATATAGATAACAAAGATAATAGGCAAAGTTGTTCTACATCCCAAGAGACATTGATTTGTGGGAAAGAAAAATAAATTACATTTGTTCTCTAAGGCTTTGTTTTCAAGATGCATTGCATTTTAAATACTTTGGAACAGGAGAAGGGCACCTCTGAACACTTTGACCTAAACACATGGGCTTGGTAAACGGCATCATATTTTTTGCATTGTCACTAATGTTCCAGGGCAGAATACACAATGCTATTTACCAAATGCACATGCATTCCTTGGCCAGCTTCACCTAATGCACTTGCTATGTGTTTCAAATACAATACAATGCAAGGTCATCATGGGAACTCAGCATGAGCCCCCCAATGAACATCCGCCAAACCGTTTTTGTACATCATTCCTGGACAACAGTTGAATTTTACATAATCTTTGCTGAATTTTCAATGCAAGTTAGGTAGTATTAACCGAACGTTTCTAAGGCCTAATGTGCAAAAAATTTGGGGGGCATGTATTCTCTATTGTACTTGTTCTCTTTACACAGGACATAGTGGTACTTATATTCTTGCATATTCATGCACCATTATAAACAAACAGTTTGCTTCTGGTAGTTGGTAAGTGAGTGAGGTCACATTGCAACTGTGCTCACCTTTTATTTGAAACAGAGTGGTCGCTACAGCTTCCGGTTCACATTGCATCAAAGTGACCCTTGGGTACCCAACAGGAGTACATAACAAATTAAATATTGTTATGGATAGGAATAAGGGTACATTCATACGACCATTGGGGACATGGTTGTATATCTGGCTGCTAATTTGTGCTATTGGTTCACAGCCATGCTCCATCTTTGGCCATAAGAAGTGATCTCCTATGCAGAGGGGAGGGGTGAGGAGCTTGCCGACATGAAGTACGGCTGGGCGAGCACACATCCATGTGAATGGACCCTTAGTGTTTATGCTCTCAAGTAGAATTTACACTAACATTTATGTCTTGTACTCCTCAATATTCTACTTGTTTTCATTTTAGTGCATTGATGAGGTGTTTTTCTTATCTAGCTGAATTTCTTATCACTGCAAGACATTTAGTGAAATTACAGGAAGTGTTTTGGGGATAATTTTGTACTTTTCTGCTATGGTGAATTCACTCTTTGGCTGCTGTCTACTGTAATATAACTGGGCATCTGTTTGGCATCTCCCCAGAACCGCACGCACAGGAGGCTGAGAGTATAGATGATCAATGAGGCAAGCACTAAGCAGATGGTGGTCTGTCTGTTCCCACCTTAGTGTAAGGCATGACGCCAGGTATCTTCTGGACATCACTCACCTGATAATAAAGATAATTACTACTTACATTTCAGTTTTTTCAGGTTTAATTGCAGATAACCGTGCTTCCACTACTCTGTAACTCTGTAGCATACCTAGATACACCTCCTACATTCATTTGTTGGCTTGATTGATCATAGATGTTTTGCTGTTGTTTTAATATTTTTATTTTGGGTCCCAGAAAAATTTTCAATGACAACATTAAACTGTTCTCATTTGGTTTTTTTTTTTAGACTGTGTTTACACATAGATAAGGAAATCCATACTGGACTGTCTATTTGGCATCCATCATGGCTGTATGTGTTCTTTTATTCATATCACTGGACTTTAAACCATTTGCCCTCATTACATTAACACCATTTGCCTTAACAAAGTAAGGTGTTTGGGGAGCTGTCTAAACCCAAAATGTGCACCTGCACATAGTGCTGGGCTGCAGTAATTCTGTAGTATGGTGTCCTATTCATCCATGGCACTCCCCCTCTCATAGCTCACAGTTGACACATATGTCACTTTGCTCCGCTCTACGTTTAATGTAGTTTTTGGGGCTGACTTGGACTTGACGTCTGCTCCAGCACAGAACGGTGCACAGCTGTGGGCAGGTTTTCTTTGCACACATGAAGTTATGTGATGCCTGTGTTCTCGCCACCTTGTCGTTACACTTGCTAATTCCTACATGTCTGTCAAATGACACTTTATCACTCCCTATGTTTTAGCCAAATGTGGAGCTGCACTAAACACTTCTACTAACTTCTGAAATCTTACCCGCTAGGTGTTCTTTTTTTTAAACAAACAGAGCTGTATTCACTATTTTGATGTATTTTTATTGGACTATATGCTTAATTACAAACGTATGATAATACATTTTTGTGTACATAGGTATGAAGTTACCTGATGCAATAAGTGAAGCTTCATCCTGCATTTATGGTTTTAGTTGTGTACTTGTATGTTCTCATTGTGTGCAGGAAATGTCCAGTTAATTTGTTTCCTAGGAAACTTGCATGTTTATAGATGTTCTATAATTATCCAGTGCATATGTACATCAGATACATTCTTTTGACTATTAACTAGATCTCAGCTGAGTATTTGGCAATCTTCCTTCCCATCCTTCCCATTAATATTAACACTTAGCTTGTTTAAAGGGGTTGTACACTTTCATCACATTCCAGCTTAAAACTATAACATTTTACAATGTGCTTTCTGTCTTAATTATTCATGGTTTCCATGATCTCTGCTTGTTGCCTTCTTGCTGTCATGTAACAAGTAGCTTCATCATTTATTTCCTGTAGATAAACATCGGTCCTTGGTCATGTGATCTCACACAGGTGCATGGCTGGTTATAACACACGGTGCTGTACACCTGTGTGACATCACATGACCATGGACCAGTGTTAATCTACTGGCAGTAAACAATTAAATTTCCTGTTGCAGGACAGTAAGCCGATATCTAGAACACCTTGAAGAATTGATACAGAAAGTATATTGGAAAATGTAATATCTTTTCATTAGACAAACAATATAAATGATTTGCTCTATTGTGCTTAAAGGAAACCTATCATTTGATTTGATGCAGTATAAACCAAACATACCTTGAGACTGCTGTAGCTACACTGATGCAGGATCATATCTTGGTTAATCCCTGAGTTGAGGGGTTTCGCTGAAGAGACAATTATAACGTTCAGGACCTTGGGAAAGCTGCATTACATCATTGCACAAGTTACACAGAGCTTGTATTATAGCTTGTATTACGCACTGGCTTAGTCCAGACAGGACTAATCACTCATACACAGCAGCTGGGGGATGGTGCAGTGATTGATTATTCTGCCTTCAGGCAGAACCCAGGGATTACATCATCCTCTGAGTAGTGCATAACTAATGTGCTAGGTAAACTGCCAAACCAGGTATAGAAGTGAAATTGCTTCATTATCATTAATTCATAATTGTTTTATCAGCAAAATAACCAATATATGATCCTGCATCGATGTAGCTACAGCATTCTTAAGGTATGTTTGCTTCAAATGGTAGGTTTCCTTTAAAGTGAACAACCCATTTAAGAGTGCATTTTTCTTTTTAGATTGTGAATATGGTACCATGTTTCTTCAAAAATAAGACACCTCCCTGTAAAAAAAAAAGACCCAGTGCAATTTTCTTCAAGCTTAGATAAGGCCTCCCCTGCATAAGACGTAGTGGCAGTCATTGCTACAGACACCCCACCGCATACATTTGTATTATTAGATCATTTAGATACTACAAGAGGTTGTGACATGGGTGAAGAATTCAGGGGGATAAAATCACTGTCTGTTGTGCTGTAAATGCGCTATGACCAGGATACCTGGACAAGAAGGGCTTATTCAATGAAAATGCTAAATATGAGAGATTGAGGTCAATGATTCTAAAAGAAATGAAAAGAAGAGAGAAATTCAACAATAAATTCAAGGTTTGAAGAGTCATGATGACGTTTCATAAGATGACTATATGTCTATATGTTAGTTTTTGTTCATACATTTTTGATGAAAGCCAGGGTTTGGACAGTTATAAGGATGTTACAGAAATTGATCAGATGACTGTCTTTAAATAAAAAAAAATATATAGCTTTTTGTTCATAAATATCTGAATCGAATGTACAATAGATTGTTTTTTCATGGAGAAGAAAAAAAATTCTTGAAGGAAATCACAGTTTGGCTTGTTGTGCAGGCATATGCCAAAGGAAGAAGGGTGCAGGCTCTGCTTCTGGGAATACAGTCTCTGTATGTCACTGACATGATGATACTGGGAACTGCCAGGATATATAGTGCTGCAGAGATTACCCTATAGGAAGTAAGGGCAGTATACATCATTTTGGTGAACTCAATATGACTTGTTGCCCAGATGATGCATTTAGAGACCAACCGAGTCTCCTCTACAGGATAATTTCAGCATAAGACGGTGCATCTAGTCAGTTTGCATTGGAATATGTTAGTTAGCATTTACACCATTGGACTGGATGTATTACGCCTTACATAGGGTTTTGTTTGCTGATGCACTTGTTATGTACAGACGGTTATTTTAACCTTCATAACTTTTCATTTCTGTTCAGCTGTATCTGTCTTTTGTAGGAACCCAATAACAAGAGAGTGAGTGATATGTTGCATAGTTTATTTTACTTAAGGAATTTAATTTTTTTTTTTTTTTTGTTCCTGTTATATTTTGAAGAAGGTCCTTTTCTTCTATTGGATTACAGACAGGTTCTGGACAGGCTCAGCTGCTGCATAGCATAGTGATATTTTAATTTACTGAGCAGACGTGTTTACTGTGTACTGTGTATTTTATGAGCGTTACCATAAATGAGGTAATCGAGCGTTTTGGTTTCCATGTGTTAAACATTACATGAGCTAATGCAGCTGCACACACCCATCAACTCTGTAACATATACTTCACTTCAGCCAAAAACTTTATGTTGCAATCTTTAGTTGACAACTCAGGACTTTTGGTTGTATGGACAGCAAACTGTAGAAAAAGCAATGTTTTTTTTCAATAGGTATCAAAGATGAAAGTCAAAATTCTGACTATTCATTTACATGAGATGCAATTAATATTCACTGTGTTGAGCTATATTCACACTGCCGTATGCGGGACGTATATACGGCCGATATACGTCCCCCATAGACGGCAATGGGCACACGGCGCCCAAAGGGAGTAGTACGGTGCCTCACACGTGCGGCACCATGCTGCTCCATACCCCGTAGAAAGATGGGACATGTCCTATCTGTCTCCGGAATACAGCGATGTGCGCCAGATATTCCTATGGAGAGGGGCGGGGTGAGTGGAGCTTTCCCCCTCCTCCTCTCCCCGGCACTGCCGATTGTCCGCCGTGCTACGGTACGGCGGGCAACGGCAGTGAGAATGTAGCCTAAGAACTATTTAATATGTTTATTTAATATTTTCATCTTGCAATAAATAAGAGTGTAAAACCTTTGGTATCTTATACGGTGGCTTTTGTCTCACGTAACATTATATATGATGTGAGAAGTTATCTTTTAGCTAGAAAAAAAATTTGCATGATTTTTTTATCAGATATTCTGTCCATATAAGTTGGATTTGTACAGAGCACCATTAATTCAATGACTCCCTACATTCAATTAAGGATGCACTTGCATAAGACGAGAACAAATGAAAATACAAAAGATACAAAACTACACTGAACTGGTACAAGTGAAAGGAAAGCAATTCCAATTGGGGTTCACAATCTTTATGGGAGAATAGATGTAGACACTAGGGGAAGGAGCACAGCACTGGGATTATTGCGTGTTGTAGGGAATTTGTTCAATCCTAGAGGGCCCCACCATAGATTTGAAAATGCCCATATTACTCTGAGTGCTTGTACAGACAGCAAATATTTTACCTGACCCCACCTTGAAAATATTCAACTGTGGATAATTGTCAGGGATACTTGTGTTTTCACCAAGTGTGGGTCTGTAAATTTGTCCTCATTTCCTCACATTGTTTGTCAGAGGAGACTGGTGGACCCCATACACATAGGGTGATTGGATAGTGGTGTTAATTTGTACATGGATGGAGTACAAGTTTGTTTCCCTTACAAAGCTAGTGCATAAAGAAAGCCTATATGATTTCTGAATGCTCAGTGCATTCTTAATAGAGAAAAATATACAATCTGGTGGACACCTCTGGTGACAGCTTGTATTCCTTAAAAACAAGATCAGGCATATCCCAACAGTCCCAGCAGTCCAATCATTCTGTGTGGAGTCAGTAAGCCCTTATGCACATTGTTTGTGGAACTGGCAAATCATCTTATGCGCATGATCACCTGAACTGAACACATTTCTGTTTTTATAGTGATAATATGTTTGTCTTGTGCTTTCCAAGTCTACACTAGACAGAACGGACTTATTATAATAGTCTATGGTGCTATGCACACGTCAGATCCTTTTCGTGGTCCGTTGAGGAGATCCTCAAGAGAAAAACGCAACATCCACCACTTTGATAGACAATCTAATACTTACCCTTTAAAGTCGATAGGTTAGTTGAAATAACCCATTGCTTGGGTATGTAAATCTCGCCAAATAATGATCTTTATTTATATAGCGCCATCTTGATTTAGGACTTTGTTGATGGGCAACTGGCTTTATGTCAGTATTTCCACATCTAAGAACCTCACCCATACTCCAGTTTATGAAGGCACGTATGTTGTTTCCTGCCACCAGGTCTATGTCTAGAGTTTGCAGTCTTGTGTTCCCATGGCTTGTAGCAGACTTGCACTGTATAGATCTACTCAATTACCTGATGCAGGGAACCTAAACAGATTCTCTTCTTTTATCTGTCTTCCCCTGGAGCCATCCTCCCAAGTTAAAGAATGATAAATGAGACCCTAGCATGAGAATGTGAACTAGTTCCTAAACATTTCATCTCGTGTATAAACAACCGTTCCCTTTTACCTTTAACTGCTCTAGAGTCTTCCTCACTGAAGCTTTGCCATGTAAATACAGTCACAAAGTGGATTTTAAATGTTTTAGTGACTTAAATATTTGAATTACAGATATGTATCCGCACTTTTTTGTGTGTGTATGTGGACAGTTATCATATGTGCAATCGGAAAATGTGTTGGGCAGACATACTCACCAAAAAGGACACCCCCTCCCCTCACCCTATCCAGATTATTTGGATTAGGCAAGATTTAAAGGATTTTGAAACACTTAATCATAAAATGTAAAACAAGCTTTCTACTTTGGGGTTCATGGGAGAAATATCTGTGCATTTTCAGCTTGTCTTAAGCAAATCGCTAATATGTAGGTTTGAAAAAAAGATCTATACATTATTCATCAGTTTTGTTTTTTTTTTTTCATATACAGCCAATGAGACTTGTTTACCCATAGTATCTCACCTGTAATAACCCCAGGGTAAATAGTATTTCTGCAATTCAGAAACAGGTTGCTCTTTTATGGGCTTATTGCAGCCCAATATCTATAAAACATGAACCAAGGGTCTTCTTATAAACAAAACAAAGACTTCTGTCAGCAGCGTTGGTCTATTTACTACATATATCTCATTCTATAGATTTTATGACCACTAATGAGGGCATCAGAAAGGGTAGGATACAAACAGTATTGGGCAGGAGAATTCCTAAGAGGCTCATACTGTTAGCATAGTACACAAAGAATGAGGAGCGGTCAAGTCTAATAAATTTCATCTCCTGGCAGTCCATAAGAAAATACATTCAGCTTGTATGAAGTGCTTTTATATGGGACAGTTCCTCGTAAACATGCAAAGGTAAACCCGAGTCTGGATCAGACTAACACAAGATAAAAGAGAATTCTCATTATAAGTACAATATTGTGTACTGAACTGTTGGAATATACTTATTAATATGGTAATATTCACTATAGTTTATAACATGGCCATGATTCTTATAAAGGATGACTACAATGCCCATTGTACTATTCTTATTGCAAAACAAACCAATCACTGGGGATTCTAACTGTTGGCACTCCCAGACTTTACAGGAATCTGAATCCCTGCTCATCACCATAAAAGTGATTCAAGCGATGATCATTCAAATACATTCACAACCGGTATTGGGGGTAGCCCGGTTCTGTAGTTGATTGGGGGTTCCAATATTGAAATTCTTTTTAATTCATGTTTTATTCTGTGATTTTTAGGTATAAAATGTTTTATTTGCTATGCATTATCCAGATAGCCAAAGACTTCACTGCCCAACATATTATCTAATTCAAAGTCTTGTTGCTTGTAGTACCCCAGAAACGTGTATTTGCTAGCAATATATGTACTTCTTTCTTCACAAACGATTTAGATAAATAGGAAAAGTAGAGAAGCTTTGCATGGCAGATTGCAAATGTAATATTTTTGTGGCTCATTTCAGTAATCTAATTGATTACTATGAACAAATGCCTTAAGCCGCCTGCACACAATATGGGCCTGTAGATCAGCCTGATGCCATAGACGGCACACCTTGTACACCAGTACACCTTGGAATGTTCTTCCATTATACACATATAGGATGCAAAGACTTCCTGTCTGCCGGGCAGACTACAGCGGTGGCGGTGAATCCCGACCGGCAGACGGGAAGCCCCTTGTATGATATTTAGGTATAATGCAAGGACTCCCCTTCTGTACAAGGTGTGCTATCCTCTAATGTTTATATAAAACCATGGAAAATCCACTCATGAAATATGTTGTTCTAGTTAAATTTCGGCAACAGATTGATGCACATCCCCATAGCTTTTCCACATGGAGTCTTTAGTACATACAGATTTTTACCTGAATCTTGTAAAATACTAAATAAAATCAACACTTTCTACTCAGAATTTCAATGCTGATCCATGTCTTAAGCCTGGCGGGATCTTGAAATGTAGAGATGTCCTGTAACCATTATTCCACTCCGTGGCTTCTTACAAAGCATATAGGAAGTTTACCTACAGAAGGCTGTCCATAAAATTACATCCAGAAAAGTTGGTTATTATTTTATTACTTGTACATTTCAGTCAAGAACATATTTATGGCAAACTTTGTTCTGCACAACCCACAATGTTGCAGTCTCTACTTTACAACCTGAATTTCATGCTAAAAATAAAGCTTGCTGTGTATTCTCAGGGAAAAGTATACATTTTTCAGGAATGCACAAGGGTGCGTTTCATGGTAGTGCCTGAGATGGTTTCCATCATTTTGACTTTAGATACTTTAGGTTTTAACAGTTTTCAGATTTATATAGTTTTTGTTTGCCTGTCAAAACATTTAATTATATCTTGCTCAAAGGTGTAAAGCTGTCAAATAAATCTAAGTCTTTGCATAAACATAGCTGAACGCGCTACCACCATGCTACAGTGTGTAAGTTGTGCCAGCTATTGCAGGCTCTTGAAGACAGGTATGTTTTGATTTAGTTTTTCTACTTATAAGGAGAGTTAGAATGTAAGGTGAATACAAGTTTTTACAAAAACGAGCATTTTTTCCCAAACTATATACTAGACATCTATTAGATAAACTGTATACAGGCAGTCCCTTGGTTACATACAAGATATGTTCTGTAGGTGTGTTCTTAAGTTGAATTTGTATGCAAATCGGAACTGTATATTTTATAATTGTAGCTCTAAACAAATTTTTTTTGGTTTCTGTGACAATTGGATTTTAAAAATGTTGGGTTGTCATAAGAAGCAGGATTAACCATAAAGCTTCATTACAGACACCTATAATAATTGTTATAGCTGGTTATTGTAGCCTAGGGCATTGATGGTGAACCTTTTAGAGCTTGTGCCCAAATTTTAACCAAAAGCCACTTATTTATTGCAAAGTGCCAGCACAGAAACTTATTTCTCCTTGTTCTTTGACAACTTTCAATCGTTCAGCCTCCTAAAAACACCAACGCAGTTAAAGGAGGAAGGCAAATTTGCCTATCATTGTAGGAAGATTCTGTAGGAAGATTCTTTGAGTACTGTCTGGTGAACTTCATGCTGGGGTGATGGCTCTGGGTGCCCACAGAAAGGGCTCCGTGTTCGTCTCTGGCACCAGTGCCATAGGTTCGCCACCACTGGCCTAGGACTAAAGTACAGTAAATTACCAACATTCAAAGGTCCGTTTGTAACTAGGGGTCGTCTGTAAGTCGTTTTTTCTTAAGTAGGGGACCGCCTGTATATTCCCAATTCGTGTTTGTTTCTTTTCAATAAAATATAAATATATTTTTTTACAAAAGCATAAAAATCATGAATTGCAATTGTATCTTTTACTTTTCTTCCAATTATAAGTTACATTATGTGGCTAAGTCTCTAGCGGTAAAGGATATTAAAATACATATTCAATTCTACATTATAGCAGCCTGTTTCAGAAATTTAATGTCCAGAGAATCAATATGTATACAGAAGATTACAAATAGATACATACATTACTTCACACATCTTCTAAGTGTAGCCTGTGGAGCCTGACTCTTTCCAGTAGGTAGATGTGCGGCTTTGTACAATGTAAACAAAGAGGTAAAAGTCTATAGATCAGTAGGACAGCTTAAGTATCCTATATGATTAACAAATGGACAAAAAAACAAATTAGGAAGCTCAGACTACAATGCAGCCCATGGTGCGCTGACGCAGTGTGCTAAAGTGTTCATATCTTTCTTTTTACCCTAAAATGTTCTAAATTGGAGTTAATCACTCTCATTATTCTAATGACCTAGCTGCCTTCTTTTATGATGTGCTGCTCTTTGAAGCTGTTGCTTTTGAATGGCGCAGGAAAATACTTGAGCCTCATTAGTAATATCTACCACTTGTGGTTGTGTCCAAGGCTTTAGCAAGCCCATCTACAGAAGGAGGGGGAAAGCTGAAGCACAATACAAAGCCCCAGCCCCCTCTGAGCTCTAAATTCCTTGATCCTGCGGCTTCAATTTGCTTGCAAAGAAGATCAAAAGTGATTCTTTGTGATGCACTTGTACTTTCTGGTCCCATAGTTCTTTTTTGTTTTGTTTTATTTGCGGTTTGTTTGTTTTTTGATAATTACAAATAAAAATGTTGCAAATGGTAATGAGGTCTATGTTGATTTTGTATGTTTTCTTTTAAACGCGCACACACACACACACACACACATACATACACACACACACACACACACACACACACACACACACACTATATCATCATCACTTAATTTATGTTACAGACAAGTTTAGTTTTAAGTAAACTTAAGTAGAGAACAATTAAATTAGATTTACAGTTTCCTAATATACATTTTTTAGAACAATCCCCTATGTTTATTCGTGTTGGTTCCATTACACACAGTACCCCACAGTATATTGCACTCATTGTTATAGCCATGGATTTATTAGGAGTTTTATTTTGTTCTGTACACCGCTTTATTTGCTGCATCACACAATAAAAAAGGTTTAGTTAAAGCAACACCTTTAATTATTGCAACACCTGGATTCTTTTTTTTTTCTTACAAGGATTAGATTTTCTGTTGTGCTTGGGATCATTGCCCTGCTGGAAGACCTAGTTTTCGGCCACACTTTAGCTATTGGATTTGAATCAAAATACTTTCCATAGAGTTTGTGGTATACTCAAGTGTCTGCTAAATCAGCCCAAAGAATATATTTTTTAGTAGCACTTGTGGTCTCCGTATCTGACTCCATGTAAGATAAATAGTATAAATAATGTAAATGTAAAAAGAGTTTTTTATCCTTTCAGAAGGCCGCTGTACTAGAAGAGACAGCTAGGTATTATCTTCGCCAGTCTTTCATGGCATCGCCTGATGATTTTCTGTTTCTACCAAGGACAATGATGTAGCCAATCACTGCTCTTGTTGACTTGTATACAAGTGTCACATAATCTACTGGCTGCTCGGTATATGTACCATTTTTTGGAAAGGTTGATGAGCCTGATAAGCTGCTCTAGAACATCTTTCTCATCTCGGCACTGAAATTAATTCATCTGCTATATTCATACATTTCTTTAATTGGTTGTTATTAACCCCTCAGGGACGCAGCGTTTTTTCGTTCGTTTTTCACTATGCATCATCAAAAATCTAAATTTTTTTTTGGGTGTACAGGGCTGTGTGAGGCTTATTTTCTGCATAACTTTTTACTTATCCGTGACGTTATTTATTATTCCGAAGTTCAAAGATGCCAAATACACAGGTACAATTTTGTAATCATATCCAAATATAGAAATTAGTGTATATGGCAGATGAATTAATAATTAATTAACTTTTTAATAGGTAAAAGGGATCTATAATTTTATTCCTTGTTATGTATTCAATATAAAATATTTAAATTGAGTTGATCAACCTGCTTAGTGACTAACAACAATAGTTTTGCGAGAATTCCTTTAAATAACTTTAATTAGCATATAAGAAAGTTAACTATAATAAACATAGGAGTTTTCAGCTTCCTATAATTGTATTCATAGCGATGAATAAACTTATGGTTGTTTTTGAGCATTGAGACCACGGGATATGGTTGTTCCTTTGTCACATGCAATTATTTAAGATCAGCTGCTGAGAATAAAACATAATAAAAAAAAAAATGAACCCAGACTTGTTAGTTTCTGGCCATCATGTTTGACTAAATTAAGAAAGTTACATGAGAAGTACCTGTACCTCCCGTATAAGCAAAACTGTTTACATTTCAATGTAAAATATGAAAATGATTTTTGTAGACTAATGGTAGGGTCATGTTGATGTACACAGAACATTCCTGTCTTCTGGTAATACTTCTGATTGGAAGCTTGGAGTCCATTTGATGTTATCAGTATCACTTCATGGTCACTGGTAATGCTGGTCAAGATCTTCCATGTGTGTGGTATCAAGAGCCTGCAGGCCAAGTTTAGTCTATTGAGATTGGATTAGTTTATGCCGCCAGCTTGAGTGAAATCCTATTTTCTACTCACCTAGCCATTTGCAGTTTAGATTGCTTTGATAAGTGTGTGGATATATATTAGGACATTTCTGGAATTTTTCTCTTTTCTCTGGTAGAATCATTCTTACCAATACAGTGCTTGTTGTCTTTCTCCACTAATCCTTTGCATTGCTGGAGGGCCTTCTGGCTAAAATGACAATGTGTATAAATGTATACAAAAAAACCTAAAAAGCATTTCCGATAATTCACTCATATTAACTGATGGATTTATGGTTAAATGTTGGTTTGCCAGGAAATTTATATTTTCTTGGTTATAATACAATGGTGAACAGTTTGCATTTGGGAAGTTATAGGCAAAAAGGGCTCTGGACTCTTAAGTCAGTGACTATTTTGTTGGATTCACAGGCGTGATAAAATTAACAGATTCCTACTCCACAAACTTATAAATTATAAAGATTATGAAAGTTTCTTTAAATGTCTGTTCCATTCCTGATCTAAGGATTTAGGCCAAGGGCAAACAACATTTATTATTCCAAGGGCCATATTGTCATACTGCTCGGTTCTACCATCGACATTGACAGGAATTCTTTACTGTAAGAGCAGTGAGATTCTTAAAGGTTGGACTTGATGGACTTGTCTTTTTACAGCCTTATATTCTACGATACTATGCTCAACTTAAAGCGGCCACATTAGTAAGCTGCACCCTAGATATACAATCACAGTGCAGAACAAAATGTCACCCCACAAATGATAAAATGTTACAGTACAGCAATAAATACCACCCCAAAAACCAAATACTGCTTTCAGAGCACACAACAATAATATTAGCGGAGACCCAGAGCAGATAATAATAGGACTGAAAGCACCAGTGCAGTCTACTGTAAAAATTGAGAGATATCCCCAGTGTAGACAATAATACTGGTGACTCCATATCAAATAATACCAGAGAACCCTTAGTATCCTTACAATCCTGGAGACCTCCAGAGAATAAACCTACCAATGCTGTAGATACCAACAACAGACAAATACTGGAGACCTCATAGCAGACAATAATACTGGTGGTCCCCAGAGCATAGAACTACAAATACTGGATACCCAGAACCGGAGAAATGTTTTTAAAATGTATTGGACATATAGATGATTGAATGTAGGGTTGGAAAGAGGGGTCGAATACCCCTCGATAGTAACGATACTACTGAAAACCAAATGTTGAAGGTTTGTTCCAATGGGAGCTCTGTAGAGGGAACTGAGACGAGGATCTAAGAGTAACCCCAACAACAAGGGAAAGAGGAGAAGAGAGAGATCTGCTAAAGGACACACTGAAAATGCATTCAGAGATTAGAAGAAAAGAAAGCCATGTCCTCAAGGCCATTATTGTTAAGCAACCGGAGGAAGAGCTGGTGGTGTAGAATCCTAGATTGTCATGGGTGGAACGTTAGTTGAGATAAAGGATTAGGTGATAAAGATATAGGGAGAAGGATGGATCAAGGTGGTTTGTTTTCCCTAATTGCCCTATATCAGTACTGTCCAAGGTCCACAATAGAAAAATGGCCCTATTTTTCAGTTTAAGGTTTTCTGGAGATGACTTTGGTGGATAATAATAAAAAATGTTATGATAATATTATGATAGAAACATTTCTTGTAGAAAAAGGGGTAAAAACCGCACATTCCCCCCTTAAAACAGCAACCTTCTTTGAGTGAGCATGTATGTTACCCAGGGTATTGAAGGGTGTACATTTTGGCAGGTATACATGTATCAATATCCCTATGCTTAGTAGGTCTCATTAAAGAAACCGATATCTGCATGAGACAGTTTGTCAGAGCCGGTACGAGCCTCTAGGGATGGTAATGACAATCTGTGTGCTGCTTCACACAACAACCTATTCATAGTCCGATTTGATTCTTAACAATTTGGACTTCAGCCTCTGATTTACTCTGCCATAAATCTGCTGCATTGCATAATATTGTATTTCTGTTCGACGTTTTAGTGGATTTAGTTTTTTACAAATTTTCCTCAGAGCTCACATTGGGCATAATTGATGTTCAGAGCCAGCTTTGGGAGCACTAACAATTGATTGGTTTTGTTAGGTTTCTGACTTGTTAAGGGAGGGGTGTTAGTGCCCCTTTGTCTTACACATATTTAATGAGCCTTAATGAGGCAATTCCTTTGTGAAGGCAAAGGGTAAAATTAAGGAAGGTGTTCATTTACACATCCCCTGGAGGACACGTGAAGGTCATCATTCTACACTTGGTGGTTCCTCTCCATAATGTGAAGCATGTCATGTATATTCTTCCCAGTATCTCCTTATATAAGCTCTGCATTGAGAAGGGCCCCACCTTTTGTTTCTGGTCTGTATGTGTAATGGCTAAGCTAATAAAGGCAATGAAGGTTTGTGCTTGGATGCTAACAGCTTGCTCGGAGCAAGACGATACTCATTAGTGCTGTGGTGTGCATGATAGGAGATGGGCTAGAGCTACTTGCCTGCAAACTTTAACTGCTGCTCGTCATTCCAAGCTCTTAAATAAACATTTTGAAGGGAAGGCATCAAATTCATAGTGAGTTATTCATTGTGATGTGTTCCTCTTTTTGTAAGCTGTTTTCTAATCAGACCTTCTGTCAGGGTGCGGGCATTGCTCTTGGGTGTAATTTACGGCTACATCCCATTTCACATTAAAAATGTAGCTTATTAGCTTAACAGAGCGGGGATAACCGAAGATTGCATCCCTTCTGTGCACGCTCTCTTATGATTAATCTTCAGATCTATCTGCTAGGATGTGCAGTGGATTATGTGTGAGTGTATGTGTTTTTGCTTCACTTACTTTTCAGAGGGTTTTACTTGGGTAACCAACCCTTAAAGAAAAGCTGCAATGACTATTAAAATGGGATGCCTAAGGTTAGAAAAACATGGCTGCTTTCTTCCAGAAACAGTGCCACATCTACCTACAGGCTGTGGATGGAATTGCTCATCTGATTTACAGTGAAAGGGGTTTGGTTATAAAAAGGAAGAATGGAGCCCACTTGCTGTCCCATTGTAGTCCTCCATCTTCTACCTCCTTTGAGATCCTGCTCATCCAATCACCCTTTTCTTTCCCCCATTTGTGGGCAGACAAAGGAATTAGAAACTTAGGGAGGCACGAGCAGCACCATGTACTTCTGCTTTATTTGTTTTATGTTTTTTTTTTTTTTTAACACTTTTTGTTATTTAAAAAAATGCACCAGAAAGTCACTTTTCTGGGTCTAAAAAGCAGTACTATGTAGAATCACTTGGACCAGATATTTAAGTGAAGCTATGGTCTATGTCAACACAGTTTCCAATTGTCTATAAAGTGTTCAAAGTAACATCCAAGCAGATTATGCATAGTGCCCTATCTGCAGGCAGTGTATTATAGAGGAGGAGGAGCTGAACAGGTTGTACACAGCGTTGCACGCAGCATGTTATAGAGATGATCAACTATCAACATACTGCATGTTATAGATGATATCTGTCTGATGGTTTATCCTATAATAAAACATATCTGTCCATAATCGGAGTGCCAAGCTATTTTCCAGCATATCAACTAAGGGGAGGTTGCCTATTACTGATAGGGCTGCCTCCATGAATCCTTCATTTAGCAAGGACAGAGAGATAGAAAAAGAAAAGTTATATACAATATTTTCCTACTGAATATGTCATTCTGTAGATAGAGCCCTATGTATAATCTGCTCTGCCATCTTTGGGTGCAGTCACACGTTGCACTTTCATTGCGTTTTGAAATGCATTACAACTGCTGAGGAGAGCTGATTTGCCTAATTACATTACTGTTAAAATGTGCGTTTACAAAATCCAGTGTAAGTGTATTAATACTGTGTTAACGTATGTATTTTTATTAACATGTAACAATACCATGTTAACAATATTTTACCATATGTGTTTTGTTGACATGTGTTAACCCAAAGTTAATGTATGGCGTTTATGTTAACAGTAATGTAAATAGGCAAATCACCTCTCCTCAGCTGTTGTAATACATTTCAAAACTCAATCAAAATGCAACCAAAATGTAAGGTGTGACCACACCCTGATCCTGCATTTTCTTACTTTATTCTTGTCTTCTCAAATATTGAACATTTTTACAGTACATATCTCATACCCTATACAATGTTTCAACCCAGACAAGATTTGTTAAGTTTGACATACATTTCAGATACATTTTCAGATTAGATACCATATATACTCGAGTATAAGCCTAGTTTTTCAGCACAAAAAATGTGCTGAAAAACCCAAACTCGGCTTATACTCGAGTTAAAAAATATTTTTATATTTTAACAGGTTTTTGTGGTAAAATTAGCGGCCTCGGCTTATACTTGGGTCAGCTTATACTCGAGTATATACGGTACATAAAAAAACACTTCATATATATTTTTTAATATATTGCATGCTGTCTCACTATTTGAACTTTGGCATAATGTGAATCAACAATTGGGATGTTGAGACACAGTGGGGCGGATTACTCTTTAGGCAGGTATCTTTATCTTATTTTTCGGAGTGTCTATGGAGCACTTTGCATATCAGATTTATGTTGGTGGCTGGAGAGTTTGATAAATGTGGTTTCATTTTGGCACATGTGTCTGTGTAGTCCTGCTCATCCGAATACTACAGATCAGCAAGGACAGAAATATGACATCATTGCAGTGATACCTCCCCACCAGTGAGAGTGCTGTTAACAACTCTAGGTCTTTCAGAAACATAAAGGACGTTTTTCTGAATAAACTTAATTTGGGAAACATATGAAACAAAAAGATATTCTAGAACCGCAGAGAGGATTTGCATTGCTTTTATTTGCGTGTAGTATTTTATAGCCTGCAGTAGACTTATGAGATCCCTAGCGGCTGCCTCTTATTAAGCAATTACACATGTATTCATTTTTAATAGGATTAAATACAGCTTTTTATGGGAATGGCCATCTCAGGTAGACTTTGTAGCCTTTCTTAGCCTGGTTGTAAATTACATAATGTTCATTTTAATTAAATATATGCCCCAGTATACAGTATACATTATTGTTGGTGGGGATCCTAAGGCAAATCATTTATCTAGCAAGCAATATGCGGTCAGTGTAGATGGTACCTGAAGTTGATTTTATTTCCTTAGATACATTGAGCTTCTGAATATTTATTTGTGAATATTGCAGTTATTTCATGTGGTTTCCAATGAAACAGAAATTGCTGATTTTCTCTTTTTTTTTTTCTTTTCTATTTTTCTCTGCAAGCATCAGATCCCGTTTTGGCAGGTTGAATTTCTGAAAGTGTTTGATTGAAAGTTGTAATTAAGTGTATCTTAGAAAATTAGCTGAAATTAGCTGTCAGAAAGTCACATTTAAATGAGTAATGGAAGGCCTGGCAGTAAACATTTAAATGATATAAATTGCCATTTAAGTGTATGGTTTAATGTTTGTCATACATTAATGTGACATCTGACTGCGGTGACAATCAAGCCGGCTGCTGTAATTTGAACATATTTAGGGCTTTTGTGTTGAGTGCCACCCACAAATTAAGACAATTGCTGTTTTTATGTGGCAGCTCCAGGACTGTGTCTTGAAGTCATTGTTAATGAAAGAAGTCCATCATTTTTGTTGAGTGGGTATCTATACTATGTATTGATTGTTCACTACTGGGATTCCTATTAGCAGCAGCCGTCAAGCAGCGTATTAAGGCTTTTGTATTTCTTTACAGGGAGATAAAATCTGCTTTGATTTTTTTTTTTTTTACTTTGTAATATTTGACATTTGTATCATTCCTGCGGCAATTTTGGGTGTAAACATAAAAAATAGGCAATATGTTTATTGCTGAGTTTTTCAGCATAATTTTGGTGCTGAAAAAAACCTCACTCAACTTATATTTGGGTACATAAAAAATGAAATAAGTACTCACCTTCCCAACGCCTCTCGCAGGTCCTATTCTTGATTTTCATGTGCCCGGCACGCTCAGACTATGATGTCTGCTGTATGCTGACATCGTTGTAGTGTGCACTGGTACCGACATGTCCGTGTGTGCTGCCCCTCTACACAAGGCTGGATAGCTATATACTGGGGGTGGGCAGGCTGGATAGCTATATACTGGAGGAAGGCTGTGACCAATGCATTTCCCACCCTAGGCTTATGCTAGGTTTTCTCAAATTTTGGAGTAAAATTAGGTGGGTCGGCTTATACTTGAGTATATACGGTAATTATAAACAATGTGCTTTAAATAAAATAAATATAAAAAAGTATTTTGTCACCCTATTTCTAAACAAATGGGGATCTTTAAAACCGGTACTTGAAAGAGTTGTACCAAGTTTACAAGTTATCCGATATCCACAGGTTATGATAACAAGTTGATGGATGAGGGTCTGACTGCTGGGACCCCACCATTAATGAAAATGGGTCTTCACGGCGATCCGGTGAATAGGCATCCTAATCTCACTAATGGGTGGAGTGGCAGGATAACCAAGCATCTTGCAGATCCTTTCGATAGCATGGAAGCACACCGCTCAACTACCGGAGAATGGGAATACCGAAAACATCTGAGCAGTGTATTCATCAGTTTCCAACACTCGCATACTTGCATCAAACCCCTCCATTCTCTGGATTGCTGTGGGGTTCCATTCATGTGATTGCTGGAGGTCCTAGCAGTTGGACCCTCTCCAATTGGCTGCGTATTGGTGATGACTTGCAAACTTGGCACAACCCCTTTGAAGAAACACTCCTACAATAGTTTACTTTTACATTTTAGAAAGACTATAGTAGAATTCAGTAGAGAACCATTTAAAAAAAAAAAATAAAAATTTACGCTGCTTAGCTGTAAACTAAAGTCTGTTTTTATACTCTGTCTAGAAGATCCCCACAATCCAGGTAGAAATAACATTAACCTATATGTTTTAAGTTTAGACAGTTGTGGACAGAGTTTATTTCCATGTTCTGTTGCTTCAGCTAATGTATGTAAAGGCTTTCATCACCTTCTGAGTACTTCCCCATCTCTGTACTCTGTTCTCACCGCTATTTTTTTACCTTTGTTACAGGCCTTGGAAAGTGAATTTGTTTCTTGCCAGCTCCACCAGTGGATTGACCTCATTTTTGGCTACAAGCAGCAGGGTCCAGAAGCTGTACGATCTCTAAATGTGTTCTACTACTTAACATATGAAGGCGCTGTCAACTTGAGCTCTATATCAGACCCAGTACTGAGAGAGGTATGTCGTCCTTTAGTGTGCCATTTATTATGTGTATTATAAATATCTATTTATAATAGCTATGATATGTTATGATCGAGCAATGTAGTCCTTTATGTTTCTCTAAATACAACCTAGGCTTATATATAGATATTTACATATAGGTTTTAAGGTCCAGAAACAAACACTAAACTAAAAAAAATTTCATGAAAACGAAGTACTAACGTATTTTTTGGACTATAAGGCGCACTGGATTATAAGGCCCACCATCAATAAATGTCTGCTAAAATGTCTAGGTTCATATATAAGGCACACCGAATTATAAGGCGCAGCTGATTATAAGGATGAATGACAAGCAGGTGGCAGACCTGTGCACAGTACAAGGCAGCTGTTGTCTGTACGTACAGTTCATATATAAGGCGCACTGGACTATAAGGCGCACCTCTGATTTCTGACAAAAGGATTTTTTGTGCGCCTTATAGTCTGAAAAATATGGTATGTAGTAAGCTTAGTTTGCACTAGTACCAGGCCGATAGCCGATGGGATTGCTGATGGAGAATGGTCATCTAGTGCACAGCCTTCCATCACTCATCATGGAAGAGTCTGTTACTTGTGCATAAGGTCATTATCACTGATCAACTTTTTTCTGACCCAAAATCTAAATATATTTGTTTCATTTGATAATACAAAATCAATTTCTGAATTTTTCCATGGGAACGTGCAGTTAAGAATTGCCCTTCCAAAGTGTCCTTCTTTCTAGACATAATGTTTCAGTTTCTGTAACATATACAGTTTTCTTTTGCTTGAAATGGTTTCACAGAATGTAAAGGTTATTTCAGTCCCAACATGACTCCAGAACACTGGTTTGCCGTTAATCTTCCTTTCGAGTATAAACAACATCAGTCTTTATAGCATTGTTAACATTTGTTAAATACTTAAGGAAATATGTTACATGACTTCTCTTCCGTAGGTGTATAAACATAGAAGCTGATGACTAGGACTGTAATTTGGAGATATATCACATTTGATAAAACTATAAATAAATGGGATGTGACAGAGTAAAGAAAAGTGCTCCACACAAAGCTACATATCTCCATTTAAAGGAGTTACATTCATTTAATTTTTGGGTCAAAACAACAAGTCTATGTGCATGCCTCACTATGCAATGGAATTATTGTATTTGATCACAAGTGCTCTGTATTCTTTAAAGGGAATCTGTCAGCTTTTTTGACCATGAAAAGATGCAAGATGGTTTTTGATAGCAGTTTTTGTGTGCCAATACCTTTTGTCTGTTGTTAGTAGCAGCAGGACTGTGAAAAAGCATTTATATTACAGAATTGTAGCTGGACTCGGATCACCGAGGTGCACTTGTGTGGGAGAACTTTTCACTAAGCATAACCATTCCTTCTGCTGTAGCAGTCATCTGTGTGAACCCTCCACCAGATACTCTCCATTCATACATCCTATTCATACATTTATATTACCTTTACAGAAGACACTCACATTTGTATAATGATACAAAGTATAATACTCCCAAACGCTTCAGTTGTTAGTTTATTTCCTTTATTTAAGAAAAGCCATGACTGTTTTAAGGCAGAAGAAATTCTTCATATCTGTTTGCTCAGTTATACATCTTAGACCTCATTCAGACAGCCGGTATGAGGGCCGTGATCTGGTCACATGATTTGCAACGCAACAAGCCCCACAGACCCTCTATGGTTCCTGGTTTAGGCATGTTGAGCACGTGGCGCATCGCAGCACCGAGATAGAGTTGGGCGGCCGCTCGTCTGCCTATGGAAGGAGGAGCGCACACCCCTCCCACCTCCTCCTCCTGGCCCTGTACTCGTCTGGGCAAGCATACAGTCTTCGGAATGTGTCCTTACACTGATACAATCTGAAACAGAGAGGCAACGATATAATCACCAAAGTGAAATGTTTCCACTGTGATTATATTGCTGCTAAACGAAAATGTACAATGAGGAAAATTTTTAAAGGAAATCTACCATCAAAGTCATAGATCCAGGCACAGTGACTGTGGTAATCTTCTATTTGTTATCCATAACCTCCTTTCTTCTAAAATCAACTTTTAAAATTATGCCAAGGAATAATAATAATTCCTTTATTTATATAGTGCATACAGATTATGCAGCGCTGCAGAGATCTTGCCAAATACGTCCCTGTCCCCTATGGGACTCACAATCTAATCAACCTACCAGTATGTTTTGAAGTGTGGGAGGAAACCGGAGGACCCAGAGGAACATCCCTCTCCCCTCCCCTGTGTGCTGGAACTTCCTGTGCTGCAGTGAGATTACATCAGACAGAGGGTGGGAAGATTGCGTTCAGGAGAAGAGGGAGAGGTGAAACAGTCTAACAGCCAGTCAATGTGCAACATGGAGAGGCTCTGGGAACTGCCCCAGTAGCCTTTCAAACTCATTAGCATAATTTTTACATTCATTTTACAAGGAAGGATTCCATGGATAACACGCATAAGAAGATTGCCACAGTCCATACACCTGGATCTATGAGTAAGTGTCCCTGGTGTATCCATGCTTTATTTTCATTCTAGATTTCCTTTAATTCACAAGTTTTCCTGGATTGGGAGCCCACTACCAGCATATCCGATCTGAATGCCTCTACTACAATTTGGACATTTTATGACCAGAGACTACAAATGTCAACCAGGTATTACAATGGGATTAAGATTTCTTGCCAATGAATAATTTTCTTGTACGAGTACAGTCCTACTGGGACAATTCGGACAAGAATCATCGATGGTCTATTGCTCTACACACAAGTCAGGCGTTTTTCGCAGTCCGTTGATCTCATCCTATCAGGGAAAGTCATATGTCAAAATCACCCATTATAGTCAAAGGGTGCTTGAAAAATAACTTCAGTTTTTCATGCATGTGTTTCAGAGCTTTGAAAATCTGACACAACTAGAATGATACTAGGAATACTAATGCAGATGGTCAATAGCACTGGCACTGAAATCTGACAAAACTGGAATAAAAATTGTACGATTTTTACTGACCAAAATCCTACAACTAGCATAAGAAATATACTTTTAGCAATTTACTAAGTACCGTATATAATCGAGTATAAGGGGGCCCTCTTCAACGATGTTCTGGCTCCGGCTCTCCATCTCCATGCGGAGTCATGACATCAGCGGCTCACTGACATTCTAGTGCGGCACACACTATGATGTCAGCAAGCCGCTGACGTCACAACTCGAGCGACAGCACTGCACGGAGAGGGGAAAGCCGGAACCAGAGCAGAATATACTGTGAAGAGGGGGCTGCAGACTATATACTGTGAACAGGGGGCTGCAGACTATATACTGGGGGGCAGGGGCTGAAGGCTATGTATTCGGGGGCTTGCACTGGCTGGCTGTATACTGGGGGCAGGCTGGGACCAATGCATTTCCTACCCTCTGTTTATACTCGCGTCAATATTTTTTTTCCAGTTTTTGGGTGTTAAAATTGGGTATCTCGGCTCATACTCGGGTCAGCTTATACTCGAGTATATACGGTACCTGGAGATTGTCCATCATTTCACTTTGTAACTAGTGATTAGCGGACCCATCAGTAGATTTACCTGATGGACCTGAATCCGAGCACCTGCAATTGGTGCAAGCAAAGGGCAGAGCTGGCGCCATTTTCCAAAGGATCAACGCTACCCAAACGATAACTGCTAAAATAGGAGTGAACCTAAACCAGACCACAAGTCCTGGTTCGTGTTCTGCAGACCAGAACCCGTAATGTCTTGTACGTACCTGATCATCGCAGCTTGGGTCTGCTCATCACTATTCAGGCTGGATATTTTATTGATCATCTCTGTCATATATCAAGTCATTTGTGATTCAATAATTTTTAGCTCCTGACTTTGCTAGATTTCAGGATGCCTCTATCAAGTATAAGAAGAATATTTGTCCTCGTGTCAGAACATAGGCCAGTTCTCCAGAGCCTTGTGCTGTCTCAATTTCTGATTTCTTCTCTTTCATTATCATTGAGTGTCCAGTAGCCAAAGCAGTAGGTGTTTTGTACAAGCACATCAAACCTAAAGAGGCAGATACTGTTTGAAATTCTCCATGAACTCACTGCCTCTGAATGCTAGTGAGTGACATTTGTTTCTGTTGCTTGTGTCTGCTTTGACTAGCTGGTTTGTCTCAGATTGGCAGTCAGGATTATATTTCAGTTGGCCTACAGATGTAAGAGTCAAGAGCAAGGCAGGTCTTTAGCAGTATTATATCTAGACATCGGAATGTCTCATTTTTGTATATCCTTGACATGCTCTTCTTTAGCGGCTATTATTTTTAGGGGGTTAACATACGTGGCATGTATATGCTATTAGAAAAGACTAATGGAAAAAGCGGATCGTTTCTTCTTCAGACAGTAATATTTTCCCTTATTACCGAAAATGTAGCAAAATGATTAGCTCTAAAGAAAGCAAATATATTCTAGAAAAAAAAATGTAACAACTGATGG